>BJBW01002834.1:28402-114922 GCA_004320125.1 Scolopax mira
AGACCTGCCTGGATGCAGTCCTGAGTGACATGCTCTAGCTCTGGGCAATCATGCTTCAGCAGGGGAGTTGGACTAGATGATCTCTACGGTCCCTTACAACTCTAAAAAATTCAGTGAAATTCAGTGAAAAATTCAGTGAAAATATTACTTAGATACCATATGCTATTATGTTTAATACAGACATCCAGCTGGGCAGTATTAGAAATAATCTGACTACAATGTTTCTCCAACTGCTCCACTTGGAAGCGTATAAAGCAGATACAAAAATAATTGCAATCTTTAACAACTAGACTCATAGTATAACTCTTGTGGTGACTACATGAACAGAAGATTTCATTAAAAAAAAAAGATAGGTATTGCTAATTTGAGGAGAAAAAAAAATCCTGAGTCCTTTTCCACATTTCTATGACTTAATGTTCATAAAGAGTTGCAGAACTAAAGAATCACAGTCTGTGCAAGCTTCTCATACACTAGGAACTTGATAAATAGCTCTATGAAAAGGTCTTTTTCCCTACCACTGCATCACTCGAATTGTTTAAGTCCTTGGATCATGTGACTGAGACAACAGGATGAGAAAGAGGACTGGTCTCATGGCTGACAGCCATGACTGGACAGAACTACAATAGAAAATAAACTCCCCATGTACCAAATCCCATGAGATAAACTCGATGCTGTCTCTAAGTCCAAGACTCCATACAAGCACAGACAGACCTTGCAACATGATGGAAAATGAAGCACTTCACACTGTCAATAACTGATCTGTATCTTTCTCTATCAGCATCTGATACACAACTATACATTTGCATTCTTCCCCTGGGTCATTAAAAAAAAATATATACCTGACGACAAAAGAAGGTGAAAACTACTGTCTACCATGTAAAGGTTTTCCAGTATTGATCAGCTGCCCCTGAGAGTCCCCAATGATCAAAACGAGCACACTCCCGAGCAGGGACCGAAGGCTCCGTAGGCAATTTCCAGCTCCTGCACAAGTGCTCACCTTCTCCTCCGCTCCCTCCTTGGGGAGCCGGGCAGGGGCAGAGGAGCCACCTATGGACAAGCCCGTGATGGAGTGATGGATGCCTCTTCCGCCCTACTACACAACTTCCTATTTTCGTTGGAAATTATGTGGTTAGGAAAGTCTGTCACCCCGCCGTCACCCCACCGCATGAAGCTCTCCCCAGTCGAAAAGCGTCCAGGTTAAGGAAGAAAAAAATAAAAAACAACACAACACCCAACAGTAATAATCAACCCACGCGTGAAGCACACACAAAAAAAGAAAGCACCCTACAAACACACAAAACAAAGGGTTACCTCACACCCCGACACGCCTCACCGCAGCCGCCGCTACCGGCCGCGGGGAGAACGAAAGGGAAACCGGAGCGCTCAGTCAGGCCAGCCGCCCCCGCCCCGCCGGGGCTCTGCTCGGCCACCTCCTCCATTACCCGCCGAGGCCGGGGGCGGCGAGCCCTCCCCGCAGCAGACAGACCCGGAGCCAGCCTCGGGGCGACGCAGGGAGGCCGCCCGGGCATGGCCCTTCCTCGCCTCACCCCGTCCCGTCCCGTCCCGTCCCGCCTCCCTCTCCGCCACCGCCGCTCACCTGCCGGGCAGCGCGGGGCCGTCAGGAGCCGCCGGCAACAAGTTTTCGCCTTGCCCTGAGGAGAAGCCGCTACCCCGTCACCGGGGAAGCAGCGCGCCGCCACCGCTTCCTCCTTCCGGCCCCCGGGGCCGGGACAAGAGAAGGGCCGGCCCGCTACCTGCCCCGGCCGCCGCCGGCAGCCCGCCCCCCGCGGAACAAAGACCGGCGCTCCTGCGCCGGCGTGGAGGCTCGGCCGCCTCGGCGGAGCGGCGGTAGCGCCTGACGTGGCGCGGTTGTGGGGGGCTGAGGGAGCGGCGGGACAACGGCTGCAACGGGCGCGGCGGAGGCGGAGGCTGAGGGAGCGGCGGCCAACGGAGCGCGGCGCTAGGCGCTGGCCCCGGGCAGAGGTGGGGCCCCGGGACGTGTCAACGTGGTAACGGCCCTCCCCGCCTTGCCGCGCTGAGGGGGGCCCGGTGGAGGAGCGTGGCAGCGGCCGGAGCGGGGGCTGAAGGAGGAGGAAAGGCGGCCCGAAGAACCGGCGGGTGTGTGGCGGCAAGGCCGCGGGAGGCGAGTGTCGGCCCGCAGGCCTGCGCCCAGGGCGGCCGGGGGGGCTCCTGGGCTGGGGGAGTTTCCTGAGGACAGAGGGGATGTGGAGCTGGAAGGGAGCGGGCGGGCGGTCACTTCAGCGGCCCGGGCCGAGCGCAGGCAGGGCCGGGGTGGGGGGAAAGGGGGGGGCGAGGAAGGGCCTGGGAGGCTCGGGAGGGTCTCTGTGGGTCGTTCCTCTGCCCTCGGCGGGACTGCGCTGTGGAGTTGTCCTTGGTCAAGCTGAGTTGTTGGTCCTCTATTACTGTATTCAACTATTTCCCTAACTACCATTCAGATCCCCCTCCCCCTTTTTTTTTAACTTCATAATACGCGCTCTCAACCCCCAAAGGTGTTTTAAAAGTTACAAAATGGCATTTGTTGCCTTTTCTTTTGAGAGCAAGAGATGTTTTTACTTCAAGCTCTGAGCATACTTCCTAGTTGTGTGACTGACAAACAGCTTCATGCTCTTGTGTAAAAGGCACTATTTAAAATCTAAATCTGTCACATACACATTGATATGTACATATCTTTAATATTTAAATATTTATATTTTGACATGGGACTAAGCAGTGATCCTGCAGAATGGTCCAGAGGAAGAACATTTTTGTCTTAAATTGAATCTACCAAGGATCTAGTCGATTTTGAGCAGCTGGTGGAAGATCTTAGGCTTGAAAATGCCACTTTGTACTTCCACTTGGCTAGAACATGAGCTTTTGTATTTCTCAAAACTGGAGATTCATATTGCCTGAATCTATTCGGACCTTCATTTTAACAAAGAGGAAAGTATCCCTTTACTTTTTTCTAGATGCATTTACTAATTTTCTGGTTTTTTTATATTCATGGCTTTCTATTAACTGATGCCTGTGGTTTTAGAGATGACATGAAATCATTACAACAGAACTATTACTAGATTAAAGCTTGAATTGCGGTCTCATTTCTAAGAAAGAAAATTCATTTTCCACTTTAATGTGGAGTAGGTAATTTACTTATTTTTTCTTAAATCTACAAGTAAAACATGATAATGAAATGCCTGATGAAATTGCAACAGTAATCAACTATATAAAGAAATATCGTGCTTTCACTTGTGATTTAAAATATATCTTCAAAATGGCTTACTGTACCACAGATAAAATATTTCTGAAAAGGTGAAATTAGCTGATGTCTGAAAACTCAGTTCAGTTTGAGGGAAAAAAAAAAAAAGCAGTGCTCTATAGTATAGAAAACAAAAACGTTCACAAAGCCTTATGAAAGTATTATGACACTTTACAGAATATCACATAACTAGCAAACATAGTAAGAGGTGAAGGAAGGAAACATTTTTGTGGCTTTATTTGTGTAACCAAAGAGCAAAAGTTTATATTTGGGTGTACTTAGAAGTAACTAGTCCTTTTTTGTTTTGGTTTTGTTTTACTAGCTCTCTCCTTTGCGTCTGCTTTTTAAGAGCACAAAATGCCTGAAGTTAAGCAGAGGAAGAAAGATATTTCTTCATCTAAGACCAATGAGGGCTCACAGACGGTTGAGAAGCACAGTAATTGTGGGAAGCTGGCAAGTTCCAGGACCAGCAATATTCGGAGTTCTTTTTGGATGGACTCAGGGACAACCTTAAGCATATTTTCCCTTGCTGTTTGCTTGGTGCTGACCTGGTAGGTAATCCTCTGTAGTAGATTTTATTTTTTTCTTTTTTGCGTTCTATACCATGTTCAGTCACAGGCAATATGATCAGTTACATTTGAATAAAATGTTTGACTCTAGAAATTTGCCGAAGCTAGAAGGATCAAGAAAAGAATCACAGTATTCACAAGCGTGGAAACAGTGGTATAGAGTGAGGGGATTATAGAAGCTTGATCTTTTCTATCATGTTGAAAGTTTAAAAGGTGTCTTGCTCATGAATTGTAAATACCTGCTTTGGAGACTACATCCTAAGTGTGAAGAGCAACTTAATCTGACAATTAAGTACAACAAGGCGCATTTGGCAGGTAATAAATAATTCAACACTAGAAGTGATGTAGAGTTTGCTGTAAATAATTTGCTCAGCAGTGTGGTGAAGTGTTCATCAGGTGGAGTTTTCAAGTAAAGGTCAAATATCTTTGTAAAAGATGTTTTAGAATATCTTAGCCTCGATACCTTAGTTCCATCAGGAACCGAGCTTCTTGCAGAAACGATGTGATGTTATTCTCAGAACTCCAGTGCAAGAACTCTAGTTCTTGCAGATTATTACACTCTAGACATCACTCTGAAAATTGAGGTAAAACTTGTTCTTAACATCACCTGGATCTCGTTATCTGAATCTTTGAGAAACCGAATGACACAGTAGAATAAAAGATTTTGATCCTTCTGCTTAATGTTTTAAGTGTATCTGTTTATGTCTATTTGCATGTATCTATCTATAGCTAGCATTTTAGCTTTTATTGCCTAACTTTATCTGTATAGCTTACTGTACATCTTTTGCAGCTTCTAATCACTATCCAATATACTAATAAATATCAATTTATGAAAGCACAAGTATTTTAAATAAAATCTATTGTTCTAGATAAAATTGTTCTTATGCAAGGATGCTTGCATAGTCTACAATAAACCTTGTTTAGGGATTAATAAACATCCCCCAGAATCCAGGGTTCTTGCTTGCTCATTTTTTTTTAACAATTTGGTTGTCTCTTTTCTTTCCTAGCACAGTATGAAGTCCCAAGTTCACAGCAGATGAATCTTGTATGTATTTGCAGTACAGGATTGAGATCTCTGTGGTCTGTCCAAAGCTGGCATCATCCTAACAGTAGCTATACAGGCTTTGCCACAATGCACCATATGCTCTTGGGTGGTACAGAGTTAACCAGCCTTTCTAAATCCAAAGCTTTCGATATGTGACTTTGTGATGCTTTGCAAGGAAGAAAAAATATTTTTTTTGTGTTTTATTTCTACCAGTTAAATAATACTTAACGCACTGCCTCACAATATATTTTATTGATTACAAGCTTATAACGGCCTCCCTATGTCAGCGGTCTTATCGGATGTTTTTCCTGTTTGAATGGTATACAGTGTAAAAACAAAGCACATCTATGGATGTTTCCTAATTTTTCCACTTCTATCAGAAGATAACTCTAGTATGAAGACAGATTACCTTCGTTAAACCTTAATTATTTATTATTTTTTTTACTTCATGTTTTGATGTAGCAAATTCTGTGAAGACAAATTCATACAGTTACAGATTGCAGTGAATCAGGTCCAGGAAAATGTAATATATGCTAATTATGTAGTTATGTTTACTATTTATTTACTTCCAATTTACAGGTTCTTATTTCAGCAGTCAAAACAATTTGCTAATATGGAAGAAAAGTACAATTTCTTACAGCAAGAAGCTGAAAAATTCCTGGATGTGGAAAATAAAGTTAACTTAATTTCTAAAAAGGTAATAATTAACATTTTAATTGGATAATCTCTGGTGAACATTTGACATTGTTTTACTTTGTTGTCATTTAGTTAAATCTAACTCACTGTTTTAAAATAAATTTTCATAATGTGTTCTACTTGCCTGAGAATAGGCCTTTGGAGAATATTTCATGCAACTTAATGAGCCAAACCATGCCATTGCTGAAGTGTGTGAATAGAGTGGTTGTATCTCAGTATTATTTTTTAGACATTATTTTTAAAAACTTAAATTTATGTACATACTTCATTCTACCAGTATTGTTCTGTGTATAACTCTAATATACATTGATTTGAAGCACATTTACAGGCATTTTTATGTAGTAGACCCGTTATAATAACGTGAAAGACGTAACGAAGTGATAGTAATATTTTTTTTATTGCTATTTTATTTTCTTATCTGTGCATGACATTCTCAAGTAGAAAAACTTGGAGTGGCTGCTGAACTATCCCTTGTATTTTACAGATAATGATGAGAGTACAGCATGGCTTATGCTAGTGATGTTGTTTTAGCACTGATCTCATAATTATGTCATTTATACATGATGTAATTCGGATATTTATATACTACTCCAGATTACCTAAATCCCACGCAACATTTTGCAGTGTAATATATTTTACAAAAAACACCCAAAACCTAAAATCAAAACCCCCAAACCACTGTGAAAAATAAGGGATTGACAACAAAGAAAACAGCATGTATTATATAGAAATTCAACAACAAACATTCCCTTTTCTGTGACTTTTTCATACTAGGTTAATCAACAATATTTAAGGGACAAAATATAAAACCAAATCATATAGGTGCTTTATAACAAGTAAAGTAGCTTCTAAGGAACTTTGTTAAATAAAAATAAGTGGTTTTCTAGTCTTGTTTTCGTTAAGCAGACATGGACATTGTTTTGTGTTATTAATGCAGCTTGAGTCTTCTGAAAGCATCCTCCGTGAAGCTGCTTCGTCTCTCTCTCTGATAACGGAGTTTGAGCAGGAAATACCTTCTCTTCATAACTCCATAAATGAAATTCAGAACAATGAACAGACTCTCTCTATAAAGATGCAGAGCATTAATAGGAAGTTCCAAAATGTTACAAATTCCTGGAGAAGAAGCTTGGATGAAATGAACACGAACACTAGTAGTTTAAAATCTGAAGCGAAGTTCATACATACAGAAGTTACTTCCCAAATTAATGAAGTTGACCAAAGAATTAAGTCCCTTTCAGAAAAAGTAAAAGATTTGGAAGACAGTACAGCCAGAAATGTTAAAACACTAAAAAGGCAAGAAGATGACGAATTCTCTAGAATTGAAGAGAAGTTGGACTTACATGCAAAGGCAGTTGAAAAACTAGAAGAACAACAGAATAATCTGGTAGCCAAGGACACAGACCTGAATCAGAAACTTGCAAACTATGAACCTAAAATTGAGGAGTGCAAGACCCATTTGCCAACAATAGAAAATGCTGTTCACTCTATTCTTAGATTATCAAGTGAATTATTAAGTATGGAGAGAAAGATAGAGGACTTGACGACACAGCTACGTACTGTGGAAAATGTTATGTTGAGAACTGTCTCTGATACAATGGCAATGCAAAAGGCTTTTGAAAACAGAGAGTACAACGACAGCATATTGAAAGTCCAAAATAAAACAGTGGGTTTAGAGGAAGTGCATGACATAAAAGTATCTTCAAAAGCAAAAGAAGTAACTTTAGAAAGTTATAACTTAGAAAATGACCAGAGTGGGGATAAGTGAATTTGGATTTAGGGTTTTCATTGGTAAAAGAGCACTTTATTATTAAAGTAATGTGACTCTTAACATATGCTAAAGGCAGCTGAAGTATTGTCATCAATTTAAATTGGCATTGGATCAGACTGAAAGGAAAACTATTGATAAAGGATAGAGAGCAAGAAATACTGTGTTGGAGGAGGCAAGGAGTATTTTCTTCAGTATTTTCTGAAAATAATTAAGGATTCTTTTCAGTTTATTTATTAAAAGATCATTTTTATTAGAGTGGATTTTTAAGCAAAGTATTTAGATTTAAGAAAAAAAGTAAAAAATGGAGCTACCAGATAAAAATTTATATTTAGTTCTCAGTACTTTGGGGTTTTTTTTATTTTTACTTTTTATATTATATTCCATGGACTTGTAATACAGTGAACAATTAAGTTATCTCTAGGCAGATATGTGTGTACTTTGCTTTTAATGTGTTACATACCACAATGTTTTTGTGCTCAGGGTACAGACTTCTCAATGGCAGAGTTGTTACTTGAGATCTACGGATCGATGCAGGAAAGCACAAGTAGATTTTTAGCAGCTGAAGCTTAGATATAACATAATTACAAAAAACATGAGTAAAGGACCCCTTACTGGGAACATTGTCCGATACAGACAGGGGCTGGTGTTACCTTTTATTTCTTTGATGCCATGTAAATAGCTCCTTTGACCGTATTTCCTGCCTTTTCAAACTTCCTAAAATCACTGGCGTAGTTTTGTTCTGCCACTGAAGTCTTTCAGTGAAGTCTAGACTCAAGTCTAGAGTCAAGTTCTTATTAACAGATATTCCTGTTAGATTCTTCTTCCATCCTTTAATTTGCAAGTTTGGTGTGATCAGTTGCTATTAGTTTGGTTGGGGGGGTGTAGTTTGTTTCTTTGTTTGTTGTGGTGCTAGAACGATCTCTATTAGACACTACATGACATGTCTGGTATTGCTTTGCATTCCAAAGGGAAAAAAAAACAAAACCTTAATGGCGTTACTGGTATTGTTTCCCAAAGTTTGGTGAACCAAGATCTCCAAAAGCAATTAACAAAAGGCATGGAGTTATGTACTTGGGGGCAGGGAATATCTGATTTATCTACAGATGTAATGGATCTGCTTACACCACACGTGGCACTACCTGAGAGCTGTTCATTGAAATTTGGATCTCAGGACCACCATAAATTTGTGTCTACAGACTTATTTATGTCTTGGCAATTCCTGATTCATGATTTCTCAGCTCAGGAGACACCTTAGAGAACAGGCTTAAGTTAAATTATTCTGGGTTTGTACACTCATTTATCTAGAACTCTACTGAACTCTTCAGTAAACAATTAGTGCTGTCCATTCAAGAGCCTATTAAACCAGGATTTCTAGCTGTTAGGAAGTCTGTCAGTTTCACATATTATGTATCAGATGATACAAAAATGTATTGCAGTGGATTATTCTGCCCTGGTGCATAAATCTAATTCAAAATAAATTGCTCTTCCAGAAGAGAGTATGGATTAAATACTTTAGTGTTCAGTCATCCATTAATACTACTCTGTATGGAAATGTGTTTTAAATACTTTTTCCAAGTGTGTTTTTACTTCCTGCATGTTTGGGGAAGGGTGGCTCCTCCATTTCATGTCTTTCCCCATTGAGAGCTGAATGTAGGTAAGATTGAGCAGGAAACCCTTGTCCTTAGAGGGCAACAATTAGGAAACTGGCACAACTCTCCACAACCTCAGTTTTGGTGTTTTGTTTTTAAGCAAACAGTTCTGTGCTAATGAGAAATGATCAAAAAGTTAAAAATACTTGTTTCTTTGGTGTTATTTTTACTACTAGTGTCAAGAAAAGGATTAGTAACTTGGAACTTCTTATAGTCTCTTGGAATGTGTTTGCCCATTTGGTGGGTTTTTTTCTCTCTAAGTTCTACACTGACTGACTGGGGATTGCCCAGGATCGTATCTCTCGGGTATTTTCCTTTCTCCTCAAACTTCAAAACCAAGAACCAATCATTAAATAAAAAAAAAAGTCAATAGCAAATTCATTAAAAAAATTGTAACAGTAGCATAAGGGTTCCCTCACTAATGTAGCTGTTGTGAAGGCAGGAAAAATATTACTTAAACAGCCTATGAAGTATTTTGATGACTATTTAAGCTAAAAGGGAACTGAGCCTAATTCCTTTGGCTTTTTCTTCTGTGAATGTCATGCTTTAAATGTATATTATATATTATGATTACCAAAATCACATCAGGCAATTATGGTCCATGATGGTAGATAAGAGAATTTTAAAGTAGGCATCTTTCTAAAACATTTCTCAATGCCCTTCAACATCGGTCTTTCAGAATCACACACTTTGTATGCTTAATACAAAAATGTCCATAAATCAGAAGTGCATTTGATGACTTGTGTTTTCAGAGGTCATGCTGGAAAGTCATATAGCACCTTCCTGTAATGTTTGTCATAATAAAAAAAGTAGTAACATCTGAATTTTTTATATATTCTGAAGGGGGAAAAATATATTTTTGTTGTGTTACAACACAAGTGTATTTCCCTAATTTTAATATCAGAATAGTAAGATATTTCATTAGAGTATAGCTTTAATTTTGATGTGAGTTATTAAGCTAGAAATTTTGTCAATTATTTTTATTTGTATCCCTGTAGTGCGAAAAGACTTGGAGCCTGGTGGAACAGGTGGAAAATCTTCAAATAATTCCTCACATTAAACATCTGCAGGAAGATATTTATACAGTGAAAACAAGGTCTAGCAGCATAATTAAAAAACAAGAAGAACTGCAGAAGAATTTAACAGCTCTTTTCCACGCAGTTTCAAGTGTGGAAGAGAATGCAGCTTCTGTAGCAAAAAATGTAACTTTGACAATTGTGACAGTAAAAACCGACATAAGGCGCATTTCAGGCCTCGTCTCAGATATGACTGCACTGACAGATTCTTTGCAAACACTAGAAGATAAAGTAGAAAAAGGTGAAAAGAAGACAGTGAAAAATATAGGTGACCTTCTTACCAGTAGCATCGGCCGAAGTACGGACCTACAAAGCTTGTCATCCAGTAACGCCAAAAAAATTGAGCAAATTAAGACAGCATTGTCTGAGTTAAGGAGTGATTTTAACAAGCATTCGGATAGACTTCTGAATCTCGAAGGTGACAGGGCAAAAGTTCTGAAGACTGTTACATTTGCAAATGATTTAAAACCCAAGATGTACAAACTTAAAAAGGATTTTGCCACCTTCGAGCCATTAATAAGTGACCTGACACTGAGAATAGGAAGATTAGTGGAGGATGTTTTACGACAGGAGAAGGAAATCACTTTACTGAATGAGAAATTGGCCAATCTAACAGGAGTTCAAACTGAGATCAAAGATTTGAAAGATGAAGTAACTAAGATTACAGACATGAATTGATCACTGTGAAAAGTCACTGCCTAAACAGTAGCGTTTGAGGAGCGTTAACTCCATCGTGTGTAGTACTAAGTAAGACAACATTTAAAGGCTTTGTTTAGAAGCACAACAAAAGTTAACTAGAGGTTTGCCCTCTGCCTTTGACAAGCACAGAAAAGTCATACTGATTTCAAGGGACAAGCTGTAACGTGAGCAAAAAACATCTCCGTGTATGTGCGATTTTTTTTTTTTTTTTTCTGAAGGATTACAGATGCTATATTTAATAAATTGCTTGTTTTGTACAATAAAACAGTGTTAAAGCATAAAATGTTGTTCTTACCATTGGAGCTTGCTTTCATGAAGAAAGTAGGGCTGGAGACAAATTTTCAGCTTTCCTTTCCAGCTCCAAAGGATGGAATAAAATTGTAGTTTCTAGATAATTAAACAATGGTTAATCAAGCTGCAGTAGCAGTTTAGTATTGTCTTGATATATTAACTGCATGATTTTTTTATACTGTAGCACACTCCTTTTTTTCTTTTTGCGAATAATCAGCATTTACAGAGGTAAGTACAGTGAAGCAAGCAATGCTCAGAAACAGCACTGCTGCCTTGCACTGAGATTTTCTGTGGGGCTTTACGATTGTGTTAAGCCTTTACAGCACTGAACTCTGGTCTCAAAGACCTACTGAAAGACCTACTAACCCCACTGCTGGCTTTCTCCCAGCGTCACGGGATCTGTCCAGGAATCCTAACAGCATTCTCCATTTATTGTTTTTTAGACTGTAAAACACTCTAGCGAGCAGCAGAATTGGCAGAGAGAAGCTATCCAGGTGGCAAATGGTTTGACTGGTAGGAGCCACTGGCTTTTATTCTGTGGTGAAGAGCAAGAGTTGAAGAGATTCAAGACATTTGAAGACACGGTAGGCAGCAGACTGAAGTAACAAGAATGGGTTTGGCTACTTCTACACACCAAAACCTCAGTTCAGCTGAGGAGTTTGTGTGTGTGACATCCTTCTCCCGCGTCACTCGGAGTTACAAAAAAAGCACATTCTGTAACAAGGCCACGTGGCTGTTAAGCTCAGCTATCCAAGGTACACGTATTTGCTATAAAAAAAAAGCAGGATGTTTATTGTTTTTGCTGTGAACTACATCATTTCTATGAAGTTACAACTATTTGTATTCTTACAGCCCATTTTGAAACGATACAAGCATTTCAACAAGTACCAGCACGTTTGATCTGTAGTAGAACCTGATACAAACACAAGGGAGGGTGGGGAGGGAGTGGTTATTGCAAAGTTCTGAGGCAGCAGGCTTTAAATCAGAAAGCCCATCTCAGCTCCAGTTAACAGCACGTTATACATACATACACCAGCAGCACGTACATAATCCTCCTTTTACAGAGCCCTTCTGGGTTCAGCCATCCCTGGAGTTACCCGAGTTGGGTTGGATTCAAAAGGGAGGGCTCCTTTTTGGTACAGGACATTCCTTGTAACGGAAGCACAAACCCACCAAAAGCACCCCTGCCCCATCTTCTCCACTTCGACACTCTAAAGTGGTTACCGATGGCAAACTTGACCTTGTAAAATGCATTTTAATACTGCAGTTTTCCCCACACAAGCTTGTTTAAAATATGAGTGGGTGACCCCTGAAGCAATTAGCGTTTTATATACATTAAACTCCTTCACCTCAAGTAGCCAAATGAGCCCGTGGGTGAATGTTGATGGAGGCAGGAGCTGCCAGGCAGTTCTGCCCCTGCCCCCCTTGGGTTTTCCACTGAAGGGGCACCAAGATTATTTTCCTTTTCTCAATGACAGGAGAGGAACCCCTAGCTGCCCCCAGTAGTCCCATCTCGGGTCTACCTCGGCAAAATTATCTGAGCATCTGAGTATCTGAAAGTAAAAAGATACTTTCAGGTCTACCCTTGAGTAGTAAGAAAATGTATTTGAGATGCTCTTACTACTGCACATACTCAGAAACAAATACACAAAGGTGACCCAATTCCAGAGAATGCCAAGTAAGAGTCTTGAGAAATCGAGCTTATCCTTGGATTACTTGACAATCAGACTATCTCACCACATAAGCCAAGTTTGTCACACTCTTCTGCCAGCCTTAAAAGTTGACAGAAGTGCTTCCCTCACTCAGTATTAGAAGGAACTCGAGATGTTTTCCAGCAAGTGAGGTCTACCAAGTTCACAGGTGTCTTTAAGGAATCCAAGATAACACATCTGTCGGCACAGATAACAGTACACGAGATACTGTTGTTTCCACAAGTTGAACCACGTACAAAAGTTAACTTCAAAAGCTCATTTAACACCAATCATTTTCATACAAGGTCATGTCAAAGTTAATGCTCTTCTCCAAGGAAACTCTTATGAGCATTTAATGATTCGTTATACAATTTCAAAGCTTCCCACTCACAACAGGGCAACCAGATGTACGTACTTATAACGTGAAATATATTTAATTCAACACCAAAGTACACGTGCAAATGTTTTATTTAGATTTAGGGAATCTGACTTTGCTGTATAATGCAGTTGGTATCAGCCACTCTAAGAGTGCGTTTAGTGTCATGGTGACAGGGAAATAGAGCAGATTTAGATTTAACTCCACATTTTGAAAAGGCAACAATTCAAACTAAGGCTCAGCTTGGTTGTTGTGTATTTATGCCACTCCCCGGGTGCCTGCTTTAACTGTCCTTTTGACTCTGAGGGACACGAGGGAAGAGGAAGGAGCAGTGCACCGTCGGCAGGCTGGGAGGCAGCGTATCCCAACAGCTTTGCACAACAGACACTTACGCTCCAGCTCTACTCAGTGAGCAAAGTAGTACTGGATGCAGTGAACCCTTTTACCCTACACCAGGCGTTTTCTGGCTTTTTCCTCAATGAAACTTATCGACTGTGGGTTCCTGAACAGGCAAAACACAGAAGGCAGCACGCTCATCTTCCTGTAAAAGACTAGAAAAACACATTCGTGGCCTTAACAAAAGATGGCTGTGAACGTCTCCTCTTGCATGCCTAGGAGCCTAGATTTCTTTACATCAAGGTCCAAAAATATTGGTATGGCTTCTTGCACTGCAGAATTGCATGGTTCAACCCAAACTCAGTATTAAGACTGAACAAATTCACAAAAAACCCCAATCCCCTAACTACAGGAGTACCAAGTTCAAACTTTACAGTAAGAAGCAAGCCATTTTTATTTTACTGTAAAGTTACAGTAAGCTTTTAGTGCTCAGGTATCCTCAATAATCTTTATTATAAACATCAGCTTTTCTTTTGTTATGGTAGCAGCTACTGTTTAAATTCCACAGATAAAATTACTGTTTAATACAACCAGAAGGACCGAGTTCTTTGGTGCAGTTCAAAGCAGAAATGAGTCAAGTAAGCATCAGTTAGTTACATTGGGATAACCATCCCAAAGCAAAAATGGCTCTATTATGTATAAGGTTCCTTTCATCTCCATGGAAAACACGGGAATTAGGACCAGGATGCCCTACCAGCCTGCAACTGCATCTCAGCCACTCCGGAATTGAGCTACTCTACGATAACAGCTTATTAAAGGCAAATAAAACAGTGGACTCAAAAGTGCACTGAACTGCAGTTAGTTTCTGCACTTCTGCAAGGATAGGTTCTTGGCACTTCTCTGTAAAAGAGTGAAAGCCTATTTTTTTTACAATTATTTTACAGTTCTCTCATTCTTGAAGCATAGGTTAATTTATTTTTATTTTTGGGGGGGGGAACATTTGAGGTATTTGCTGCTATGAAATGAAGCTTACATACGCAGTAGTAAACAGACACTAAGCACTCTGTTTCTCGTTTATTTCAGGCAATGACAGTGGCAGAATTTAAACCCTCATGTGGCATGAGGGCAGAGCCAATAATGACATCATATAGAGTTTGTTTTCTACATAGTCAAATATATAAAAGTTTCATGAAACTCATCACTGAGACAGCCAGCATAGTCAGTCCATGAGCTGTCTATTCAGTTAGACCAAGCTTCTTCTTCAGAGATTCTGGCATTTCAGGTGGAGGTGGACGAGGAAGTCTGAAATAAACCTTCACAGAATCATAGATGAACCACTGTAGTGCAGTCAGAGTACCAATCATAATGATACGGGCAAACAGACCTTTCCATACACCTGTGGAGCAAAACAAAGCAGTAGTGTCAGAAGCCAAGAAAAAAAAAGTTCTTCCCCAAAACACCACAAACACTTGATCCAAAATACATGGAAGTAACAAGGTTGTACCTTTGAATCCAAGTCTCTGAAGAACCTGTGAAGCAGAACTGCCTTTTTCTTTGTTCAACACAGACACCACAGAGTCAGCAGGATGGGAAACGATTGCACAGAACACACCAGCTGAAAGAATAATTTGACATTAGTTCTGTGGTGTTCTAGCTGTACCATTACCCTGCACACTAAGCACAACAAACTGCAGCCACACCTTCTAATAAATTGCTAATGAATTGCACAGCAGTTATGTTAAGCCCTGAGGAGTCCTCATTGCATTAGGCCTCAAAGCCTGCCCTCTGACTGGCTCTTTGCCGACCTACATGCAGTAAGACTGACCTCCAACCCTTCCTCCTACCCATTGCCACTGGGTGGAGAGCGTAGCCTCTGGATCCTGCAACACCTCTTCTGCTAAAATAGAACTCCTTCTACATCTCTGAATACTGAAAATCCCCCTTTCATCCAGATTTCTCTCCCCTTCCTTCAACCTTTCCCAGCCTAGCAATACGCAAGTGTTTTTTTCACCTAAATCAGCTGCAGTTCCTAATCTTGAACATCAACATTGGTAACACAGGAACAACTAAGAGTGTTGTCCTGCTATAGACTCATTTTCCACCTGCAGACTGAATATAGTTTTGGTTTTTTTCCCCTGCACATTTTTGAAGTTACAAATAAAAATCTACCATTCTAGTTACATCTATCTATCTGATAGTCTGAAAAGGCTTCTTGAGTTGTGGCAGTCCCTTCGTGAAGTGTAGATTCCTTACCAATATAGCCTGCAACAAATGTGACGACCAGCTGCTCTCCTTTTGTACATTCACTTCGTGGCTTGGGAACAACGTACTTGTAGAGAGCTTCAACGGTGCGTTCAAAGCAGGCAAATTTCATCATTGTGTATGGAATCTGCCTCATCCATAGTGGAGCAACACCTTTGTAGAAACTTAACCGGAGAAGAGACAAACTTAGTTTCATTTTCTCCAGTATTTAAGGTACATTTTTAACTTAAAAAAAAAATGAGTTAGCTTATTGTTGCTATTGGAAAAACCATTTCTAAATGCTGGTACTGTAAGACTTAAGTGTCTCAATGCCTACAGGGCAAAGGAAGGTTTATTAGTTCCCGAGTACTAACTTAAAACAGCAACACAAATTAGAATTTACCCGATGCCTTAGCACAGCTGTTTGTGCAGTCACTTTTCAGATGACAACACGTTGCAGTAACGTGGTTCTCATAGTACTCATACTACAAGTGCAGTGAGGTGTATGTCTGCATACCAGCCAAGTCCCGATAGCGATAAATGACTTGTATATTCACAGCCACTTCTATCAGAACAGAAAGCTAACATGCAGTTGTAATACTCTTACATGCCAATGACTCAAGCATCTTTGACTGTACAACCAAAAAAGTTGCTGAGTATCTCTGACTGGAACTGCTAGAAACTGGAGTTATCCAGCAGAACTCAGCACAAAGATACTCACAAAGATGGATCTAAGGAGCATGTGGAAGTAACAGCCAGTTCAGCACGGATTCCTTAAAGTATGTTAAGCTGTTATCTTGAAATACCGAGATCAAAAAAGCATTATTATGCTAAAGGCACAGCAGCTTTAGCAACAGGGAAAAAATATCAACATTAAGAACCTGAATAAAAATCAAAATCAGGAAAATACTTACGCCCAGATGCCTTCTTCTCCAAACATTTTGGGCACAGCCTGCCGCAGAGTGTTGGCGTATCCAGGCTGTGTCTGGATACGGACTTTAGCAGCTTCCATTGGAGCCAGAGCAATGTCAGCAAAAAACTCCGCGCTGGCAGATGCGGCTAAATACAGCGAAGTACGCCACAAATACGCGTTTTCCTGAAGTGAATTTAAACACACATCTTGATTAACGAACCGTGCTTTTGTGATTACTCCACATTACTACTACTATTGCTTTGCAGATATATAAACCACTTAAGGCTTACCTCTCCCAGCATGTTGCCATACAGGATTTTGAAAACTTCATAGAAACCAAATTTACAAAGCCCTTGCATGGAATATCCAATGAAGGTTGGAGCCCATCCCTTAGCCAAGCCACGAACACCATCTTCTTTGATTGTCACTGAAAATCCATTGAAGATGCTCTTGTACTTTTGTGGATCAACCTAAAGAGAATAGGCAGTTAATTGCTATTTCCCTTCTAACTCACCCATCCAAAATATAAAATTCTTAAATTTCTCATACAGCTGGCTTTCTAAGGTTCCCTGGACAGACAGCCTATACATAACACAAAGTTACACTAACCTAACTGTAATAAAAAACTGCTAGGCTAAACCCTAACTTATTTTAACAGTCAGTATGTTCCTCAATACTCAGAAGTCACAAAACTATCTGAATTTTGCTTTATGTTTATTCTCCAAATTAACAATATTCCTTTCTCTATCAAAGAGATTTACTAAAAATCACTATTCATTAACATTGACAGGAGTATACTGATATACTTATGTGTAGATCAGATTCTTTATAAACTTGATAGTTTCTATCAGCTTTCTCAGACCCAAGCCTGACGATTCACCTTGACTCTTAATCATATTCTTAATCAGAGGTTATTTGTCCACTGTTAGTTTGATCCCTCTACATAGTGAGATGGAACTAAGCAGATTAAAGCGTACTCAAGAACTTCTAACACTTGTACTTTGACTTCACAATAAAAGTTTTATAGAAAATATTCTCTGTGCAAAAAACACTGAGTGAGATTTCGTTAATAACTTATCAGAAATAAAGAGATCAACTTGAATATTTTTTCTGTGTAACAGGAAGCCATTTAACATTCTTAAATGGGTCATTATGACAAATTTTAAGTCACATAACATTGTTGTGATGACATCATCCAACGCTTCCTCAGAGGAATAAAAAGAAAGATAACAAATTATTAGCCAATCAAAGCTTTCAGAAAGAGATACGGGACCTGCAGTGACTGATATTTTGTCTTGCAGCCTGCAACAAGCTACTTGAGAACTAATTCATCAAAACATGTAAATTTTAGAAGATTCCGAATTTCAGAAAATTGGGTATTTAACTGGTCACTGTAAAATAAGACTATGTTCTTGTCAGAACCATGCTTAATTATCATCTACATAAAAGGTGATCTCTTCTTAAAGAGACATGAGGGGGCAGGCAATGGCTTTCTTCCTGGAGAATCTAGGAAGAATTAGTAACTGTATGCTCTGTATTGGATCTGTAAAGAGAGAAATGCTGACAGGCTTTACAAGGTCACACCTGGAATCCACACTGAACCCTCCTCTTGTGCCTTCCTAACTGCTGGATAAGGAAGAAGGAAGGGGAAGTATCACCAGGAAGGAATCCAAGGAGCAGTAGCCCAAGCTTAACATACCTACCAAGCAGCTGAAGCCTGGGAAGTATGAGGCTTTGCTCCCAGCTGTATATGCAGCATTACAGGTACAGCATTGTGTAACTCTCAGGCTTTCTGCCCATTAACCCAGTTTGCAAACAGATCAAGAACTGTTTGAGATGCTGCATCTTCTTCACCCATCATCAATTTCTTCCTTCCCAGGAAACTTAATCCTTAGGTGTGGGTAGTCAAGATACCTATCTTGGATTTTTGAAGTTCATAACAACAGAAAAGCATGCTTAAGCTACATTTTCAGAAATAAAACATCAGCTACAGCTATTCCTTAGTAGTAGAAATAGGGAATTCCTAAACAGTTAAGCTGGTCTCAATGCAAATTTTGTAGAAAGCAGCATGTTGCCTTCATTTGATGCACCCTGTATTTGTCTGATGCATTAAAAGAATTACTAGTGAGAACAGAATTTCAGGTGTTCTCAAGCATGCAAAAAAGCCTCTCATGTAAAGAATGCTAAATAAAGTTCTCCCAGAATAACACAATTTTAAAGAACATCACGTGTAGTACGCCTAGTATGACTAGTATGTCTGACTAATTAGTAGCTCCCTCCTCATTTCAGAAGTTCTGTCATTACAAAATCATCACTTTTATAATCAGAATCAGCCTAGACATCAGATAAGTGCTTTATTTCCAGGAATGTAGAAGTGTGCTTTAATTTGCTTCATTCTTGGGGCATAGATTTGCCTGAATAAATCCATTAGTATGTCTTATCCATAGCTGTCCAACAGGCGATTTTAATCGGGTATCACAAATTAAGTGCAATGTGACAAAACTCCTTTCAGTTCAATCAAGAACCACTTCAAGGAAAGCACTGATGGTCTTACCAATAACATATCAAATTTTACTAATTCAATTCAAAGTGGTGTCATTAGGAAGTATCCAGTTCGTAAGCCATGCATCGATATCCACAGTGTTAATGGATCAAATTATACATGCCATGTCACTCCAGGCTAAAAACCAGATCTTCAAAACACCAAAGATAGTACTTCCTTCCTCCAAAAGCACAGGAATAGTGCTGGACAGCAATAGTGCCTACCAGACAGCAATGAGTAACATTGTGGGGGGTGTTTTTTAACCAACATAGTCAGCTAAACATGCCTTAAATGTAGTCAAAAACAATTAATCCAGATTATCCTAAACCTCGAAAGTGGCAATTTGTTAGACTTGATAAAAGCAGCATTCAAGTTTACTCACTTCTGTCGTCCAGAAAAGACTTGTGTCTTTTTAAGACTAAACTCTGAATAGGCTGGCTACATTAGAGAAAACGTTTAAGAAATGTTAATACAAACCTGCATACGACATTTCACTAAGTCCAGAGGTACAACAGCAGTGTGTGTCAGGCCACAACTTAGAACCCCACCAACGCCACAGAGAGCATAAAACTTGAGCGAGCCATATTCACAACTGTATTCTGCAGCAAAAAAACAAAGACACACCATGCTTTTACATAAACCCCATGCGCTGTTGGACAATGACGTTCAAGGGATAGTTTATACCTCCAATTCATTAGTAGATTAATTATACCACACTAAACATGCTTTGTCAATGTCACCACATACCAACATGCAGAACCAACCTGCATTCTGCATTTAACCAGGTCTAGAGGAACCAGTGCTGTATGTGTTGTTCCACAGCTAATAATCCCACCAAGGCCACAAAGCATAAAGAATCTCCCTGAGCCATATGCACAGCTGTATTCTAGTTTATTGGGAAAAAAATTACATATATAATCAATCACAAATGGTAACAAAGATCAGAAAAGAAACAAAACTGGCTGACTGCAACCTTTTAAAAAGTATTAAACTGAAATAATCTCTCATGCTATATTATTCAACCATAGTGTTGTTATACTCAGAAATAATTCCCTTACTTTAAATTAACACCTTTTGGACTGACAAGATTTTATTCTAGGCCTTCCAAAGTGAGTTTGTTTCTTAAAAAAAAAAAAAAAAGCAATGGAAGAAAGTTAAGTTTTAGCTTTGGTCACAGCACATTTACATCATAGAAATTAATCCCAGGGGTTCTAGTAGAAATTATGATGTAAAGTTTAAATATCCAACATTTTCTTATACCAAGAAATTAAGCCAGGGCATTTCTCTAGTATTCTGGAGACAAAGCTTCTCTTTGTTAAATATTCTGTGATAGCACAACTTCTGTATTTCAGTAGTGGCCATACAGATCTACAAGATCAGTGCTGGATCTTTCTTTATACAGATATAATTTCAGGTATTTCTCAGATTCTTTATACAGATTCTTTTGATTTTCTTTCAAATACAAAATCTCATATTTGTACAGCTTCTGTTTAATGAAACTGCAGAATTTTATTCAATTAATCATCACATTCGATGCTTACAAAGAATCTTTCAGATCACATTTAATCAAGGTATATTTCATTTGCACTGTCCCATAGAGTACTGTGTGGAAAATCATCCAGTCCTATAAGAGCAAGTTGTTTTTACAAATTCCAATAGAGCAAAGTTACTGGAGATGAAAAATGAGAATCAGTTTTCTTCATCCATTTTTGAAGAAGCTACAGGGAATATGATTAATGCAACCAAAGAACACTTTAAATTTACAATGAACATTATGAAATAAGCCACAGCACAGTTCAGCTACTACAGCTACCAATTTAAGTATATAAGGAAAACCAAAACTAATATACTGAATAAGCATATAGAAAAAAATATTCCCCAGAGTAGAAAAGGATAATCTACTGGTTTTTTTCCTAACAGATCTAGTGGTGTTACTCCCATATAACAGAATAGACCTTGAGAGCTTCCTCACCCTGTCTTTTTGCTTCTGAAATAAAATCTGTTATGAACATCAACAAAAATTTACATTTACATTCTACATCATCAACAGGGCACCAGATAACACTAGCAGTCTTATCCAGCTCGTAACTTTGCTATTATAATGGAACTCCTTTACAAAAACATTCCTGATTTTACATTAGTTTACACTCACATTTCTTACCTTACTCTTCAAAATTAATCAAAAAGATAATAATTTTTTTTTCTTTATTCTAAAATAGCAAATACCAAATCACAGACACTATATTTAGTGTCTTAAAGCAAGATTCCTTAAAGCAAGGAATCATTTAACAGTCAGAATAATGCATAACTTATGAGAATTTCTTAAATTTCTTAAATTCTTAAAAACTATTCGAGACTAAACCTGCTGGTCTGGGACTTACACATTCCTCTAAAATAGCTTGGTTACACTAGCACATCTGCAGACAAAAGTAATACTCTGTTTACAACTTTGCCAGAATGACTGGTTAAACAAATACAAACAAGGCTTTCTATGCAGGTGTCACCAGAGAACAGGCACTAGGTCTGCATTATGGGGCAGCTCTGCCTGGCTCTATCTTTGGCCTGCAGCATAAGAATACTGCACAGTTACCAGGCTGCCCAAACACTAAAGTGTTTGCTCACACTCTCTCTTTCACAACAATTTCTGTTCGGAGTCATATTCCTCAACTGGCAAAACCAGACATTTATAGAAGCCACAGAGAGTAGAGCTTTACGTATCTGCTCGATTACAGTAGTATTCAGGCTGACCTGAATTCAGTATTCAGGTAGGTGTTCTAAAAGAGTAATTAAGAAAAGCAAAGCCAGAATCAACTAGGCTTGAGCTTTTTACAGGTACCAAAATTTGCAATGGTACAGCAGTTTTAGGAAAAGTGATAGGAGACCCCAGACTTCATATTACAAGCAGAGTCAAATTTCCTAAAAACTGTTACCTGAAAAGAGAACTGCTAAACATGTAGTAGAGGGCAGGAAAGTTATTCTAACATACCTAGGCACTGATTTAAGACAAACATCCTGAAGCTACTTAAATATGAATATACAGCACAAAAATATGCCTACTTCATTTCTTTGCTTTTGATCTGATACATTAACAAGGACAAATTCCAAGAGCTGGTCATAAAACAGTCTCTGAGCTGCGTTATGGCTGATGCCCTGAGGTGAACTCACAAGGTCCTGTGGTTTGAACTGACTTTGTGTGACCTTGTCTAAGATACCTTCTGGGACATGTTACTCTCCCAATACAAAGGCAGAGAACCAACTGGTACGTAAAATAACACACACAGCAGAAAAGACTACAAAGGCTGAGAAACCGGTCACCTTTGACTGCATCTGCCTACAAGGAGGATGAAGATCAAGCATAAAGCTTTCAAGAAATAAGTACACTTTCTAAATATACTTAGCATACTGAAGAGCTAGCAACAAGATTATTTCACTGAAAACCAGAAGTACTTTCTTGAAAGCTTAATAAAATACAACACTCAGTTCTGTCTCTCTTTCATATATTACATGAATGTTAGTGCAAGGGCACTAACATACGTCAGTTATCATAATAGTTCAGAAGAGGTATCTTGTTGAAAGCACTTTTTTTCCTTAAATAAAAGGCAGAGATGTTTTTAAGTTACTAACACCTTAATAGAGTTAGAATTCTAACATCTACCTCCACTATTAGGTGTATCAACACCTCTCCTTTGCAAGTCACATAAGTGACCAGGAAACACAGACAAATAACTTACCCTTAAATCTAAAAATGCATCGCTGTATGTCAGGCAGCACAGCTACATGCTGTATGCCCCACAACTACAAAGGAGGGAAAAAACAAAACAACAAACCGCAAAACCCCAAAACAGCTACAGGCACTAATATGTCTGGACACTCAGACGTCCAGCTGTGAATAAACGGGGGGGAAGAAGTACAATTAAAAAAAAAAATTAAAAATGGGAAACGGTCTTTGAAATCCACACAGATTTACATTTTACATACTGCTCTTCTCCACGGTAAAGCACAGGCCTGAAGCCTCAGTTCCCAAAGCTGCAGGCCCAAAAAGGCCAGAAAAAGCATCCTCTTATCCCCATGACAAGACCCCATGAGGGATCTCTGCCATCACCCTGAGCCAGAACCTTCCTGTGTCCTTTCCCGGTAACACCGGATCCTTGCTGCCACTCAGCACACACCGCGCGGGGAGCGGAAGAGGCTGCCAGCGCCTCCCCCCATCCATGCCCTTCCTCGTCCTCCAAGCGGGCGCGTAGGCCCAGCGCCGGCTCCTCCCTGGCCCGGCCGAGCCCCGCCGAGCGCTAACCCTCCCTCCGCTGCCCCGAGGGGCACAGGCCGGCGGTAGGGCGGGCACCGCCGCCCGCAGGCCTCGCCTCCGCCGCGACCTCTCTCACCTTCAGCGGCGGATGCGGCCGCCAAGCTCCGCCGCGTGGTGGGCGCCTCCGCCGGCCCCGCGCGCTTCCTCGCCCCATCCTGGACCAGCTGGAAGTGCGGCGCGTAGAAAGGGTTGAGCCGGGCGAGCGGCGCGATGGACGAGAACATGGCGACCTGAGGCGGGCGAGAAGAGCAGAGCGGGGTGGGACAGGGAAGCCCCACCGCGGAACCGGGCCGGGCGGGATAGATCCGTACCCGCCAAGGCGGCCCGTCGTCCCCGGGGCGAGCAGCGGACCCCGCCGGGCGGTCGCCGCCGCGCAGCCCCGACTCACCTCCTAAGATGGCGGCAGCGCAGACCCGCTGCTCGGGCGGCGGCTCGGCGCAGAGGCTGACCGCGCGCCCGGCTCCGTCACTTTGTCCTTCGCCGACGCGCGGGGCGGGGCCGCAGACCAAGAAGCCGCCGGGCGATTGGCGGAGGCGCTCGGCGAACCGGCACTTGCAGCGCACGCGCAGCCGAGGCCTACGCCCTTGGCGGGGGCGGCGGCGAGGCCGGAGCGCGGTCGGCGGAGGCGTAGAGAGGGCTGGCTGTCCTCCGCGACTGCCCACCTCGGCTCACGGCCCGGCCGTCGGCTGCCTTCGCCGAGGTCAGGCTGCCGCCGCAGCTGCGATAGGCCCGAGAAAGGCGGTGGCTTCTAGCTGAGGGCCCGCCGCTTGTCGGGGGCGCACGCGCCCTGTGCCTGAACTCGGGGCCGAGTCAGACCGGATCCGCTCCCGAACGCCGTCAGCTCTACACTCGCATCACCCCCGCCCGCCCGCGGCAGCAGCCGGCCTCAGGCAAGCCCGGATTCGTGCTCTGCAGCTGCTGTGCTTAGAACAGCAGGCAGCTTTTAGGAAGAAGTCCTCAGCATTGCCCGGGTATTACCCTGACCCATAGCATCTACCAGTACTTTCTAACCACACTCTGCTAAAGCTGTAAGATGCAGCTCGCTTTAAGGAAAAGTTCACCCCTCTCAGCGGGCGGCCACCACAGGGTGGTGTGAGACCACGTGTGGTCACCAGACAGGTCACCAAACACACTGCTTTTCAACTCTAAGGACAGGCCTGCATGGCATCCTGACACAGCCTACGCTACGCCAGCTTACAGAAGAACTGCTAGTTACCGGTTTGTTAAAAGTAGAATGTTATTTAACAGAGCACTCATGCTTAACTTAACTACCTGGATTTCCACAGTACAAGACTGGTAGAGCACAGTTCAGCTCTCCAGTTACTCCAAGAAGAGGTGACTCCAAGCTTTCACCATCTTGACCACATCCCTTCCATAACAGTGCTCTGTAACAATGTAAGCACAGAAGACAGCAAAGCAGGAAGCACGCACTGGATGTCCCAGCTCTCACTTCCAGGCACGGAGCCATAATGCAACTGATAGTGCCCCTGGCACTGCCACACCGAAGAACCACTCCTTCCTTAGGTCAGCTCAGCAGCTCCTGTCAACCTTCCCCAGAGGGTGACCTGTGACACCAACCTTAGGACTTGGCTCGACTTGCTGTCTTTCACAACAAAGTTTATCCAGGCAGACTGTCATACACAGGAAAAAAATGACACATGCCTAACAGCCCTGCCACAAAAGCCTAGTTTGGCCAAGTCCCCCTTGAGTAGACTCCAGCTGCTGCTGAGTAGGCAAAGGTCAACTGAAACTTGCATTCTTTAAATACTTTCATTTAGCAAGCAGCCGAGGGCCTGAAGTGCTGTTCACTTCACAGCCACTGGCAGCAGTGAAGAAAGGTCAGAATTGTTCATTTTGCCAGTACTTGTTCTGCTCTATTCACTTGCATCTAAACAATTGCTGGTAATAACGTTTTATCTAAAAGCTAAACAGTGATACTTATTTTTAATTTGGCTAATAACAGCTGAGCATCACTGACACTTTGGGTCTTACCTTGAAATTACATATGAATGATTGTGATTCATGCAGACTACTGATTTTTAACATACAGAAAACCTCTGTTCCTTCCAATTATGAAGGATGATCATGTGATTATATTTATATACACCTAATGGCAATTAGTGTGCACAACTGACAAAGTTATAGTCTGTGGAACAGTCTTTGGTTTTAGCTGATAATTAACTTCTAAAAGCTGTACTATTATAAACAGCAGATTCAAAATAAAAAGAGCTATTGTAAGTTAAATGCATCTTTTTAATCAGTAACTTTACAAATTTGGGAAGTTTAGCAAAATGTGAGCTAGACCACTCCAAAGTTTTCCTAATTACATCTCTTCTTCTCTTATTAAAACCCGTAACACTCCATTCCCTCTCCCCACCCCTTACCCCAAACAGTATAGACTAGTTTTTCTCCTACAATAACTTTTCACAATTCTAACATTTTGGAGAAGCCTGTAAGTAAAAATCAAAGCTCTTAGAAGCTGGTTCTCCAAGCGACTATCATCCACACCTTTGTTAACCAGGTCAGCACAAGTACTACCTGCTCCTGTTGTAAGCTTGTATTTTACATACTCATTTATTGTATCAATATCAGAACTACTCAACCCTGATTCTAGAGAATCAGTAACAGGTCAATTCAAGCTGCAAGTAGGTTTCAGAGCCCAAGGGAAGCCTTAACACTGAAGCATCTCCTTCAACGGGATCCAAATCACCCAGGTTGAACTAAAGCAGTCATCCTCTGAAAGTGGGTAGTAGTGAAAACTCTCCTGTTCTTACTAGTCACTGCCATACACGTCCTCATCTAAAAATCTAATTTAAATTCCCCCCAGACATGACATGTTTTTCCTCCATAAAACACTACCTTTTCTTCCTAAGAAAGAGGGCAGTACAGATACACTTTTTAGCCACAAGCTACCAATGCTGACAAAGAATTTCAAAATGAGGTGGGACAGAAAACCTGAGGAATTATTCTTTCAGATATCAAAATATACATAGTACTTATAGGTGTATATGCTACCTTCGGACTATTTTACAAGTTGAATTAACTTGTAGACCCTATGCTATATGCATGTATATGTTCATACATGTATACATCTGTCGTAGCTTGCTGTTGCACTGGTGCAAAGCAGCCTGGTATACCCCCTATGGAAAAAGAAAAGCAAGAGTCATAGGAAAATTTTAGACAAACATAGGTAGATTTACCAGAATAAAAGCTATATTATACACAATGTAAGGTATGCTGAAATGCCAGTTTGTAAACACAAGATTTAAAATGATATATCACAACCCACCCTTGTATCTATTTTGATCAGATGATGTTTTAAAAAAATCTTTTTCAGAAGCTTTTCAGCCCAATATGCAACTTCAGCCATATCAAAGCAAGCCAATACCACACACAAGACATACCACACAATTTTACAAGCTTCATCTGCAATTACACATTTTTTTTTTCTGATGAAAAGCCTCCTTTTGGAGCTCTATTAAAGGTATTCTTGTTGTATTCAGCTTTTCTGATTTAACTCTACACAAACTAATTGATGTTTTTTTAAAGAGATATTCCCAGAACCATTTGAGAAGATAAGTAGCAGAAACTGAGGACTTTAATACCATGAAGACTTTCATTAGTTGTGCCACAAGAAGTCAACCAAAACACACACACACATCAAGCCTAGGAGACTTGAAAGCATCCTGTAGGGCAGTAGAGAGCATACCGCTCGCAAGTAAACTTGAAGAAAAAGTTCTTTCACACAGTTTCCTACTCAAATCAAGGTTTCAAAACACACACAGAATTTAAATTTAAGATCCTCCTTGAGTTTCTTCTCTCTCAGACACTATGTAAGCTCTCACTGCCTTATCATGGATGCAGCTCTGTAAAATTAAGTCAACACCACAACTGATACCCTCTAGCGATTCGCAGCCTGATACCAGGCTCCCGAGACTGGGTTCATGTTAAAACATTAGCACACAATTTAAGGAGAAAAGCACAAGCTTTGTTACAAAGATTTAATTCAGACAAGAAAATCAAGATATGCCATGTTTTCAGCCCAGCCTTCTAACAGTATCACCAATCATGATAACAAAATCCACCAAAAAACACACCCCTCCATTTTCATGCCTGTTAACTTACACAGGCTTTTTTCCAGACTTTTTGTAGTCCTTGCTCTAAAAGGGACTTATGCAATATTTACTACGTCAGAACTCCTCTAGTTTTTGCAACTGGGATTTGGCTACTAATACCACTCCATAAAATTGCTCTATTTCATGATTGGTTCTGAAAGTTTAACCTGGCTCTGTCTAGAAGCCAAGGTAAATCAATGGAACAACAGAAAGATTATTTTTTTTTAAAAAAAGAGGAACCCCAGTTCCTATTGCTTCAGCACTTCAATACAAAGACTACACTATACTTCAGTGTAACTTCTATAGCAGTATTCAGAAGACTTTAAGCACATGCAACTCTTAAGGTAGTAGCACTTACTACATATGTTACCCTTAACATGAATAGCCTTAGGAACACTAGTAAATTCACATTTGGGGCTGGGGGAGGAAAAGTGGGAATAAAGGAAGAAGAGATTAGTCTCAGGGCTCTCTCACACCATTAAATGCCTCAAGTGTAAGAAGCTTATTAATTTCTTGAAGATGCATTGTCTTCCTTCCAACTACAACTGAGCTACAGGTAGATTACTTTAAGGACCTATGTAGAAAAGTCTTTACCTTCTGTGAAGTAACACTGAAGTTGAGAGGATTCTTCAGAACAGTGCAAAAATGAAAGAATGATGACATTTAATTGCATTGCAGTTCAGTTTGGGGTTTTTTGTTTGTTTGTTTTATGATGCTAACAGTATCCCTGAAGGAGGTCAACTGAAAGTATTTCATGTAACTAGAAGAGAAAGATACATTTCATGTTAAAACACATAGCAAAGTGGGGTGAAAAGTAGTTTAAAGTGAAAAGGAAGTTCCTTAAGCATTGAAAAGCAAATGAAGTCTAGCTTCTCCCCCCACCCAAATTAAAAGGCCTAATATAGTCTAGAGGATTATGATGCAAAACTCTAATAATAGTGCAAATATGATTAATATTCCTCCCACCAAGTGTTGACATGAGCTACTCTGGGTCTACCATCACAGTATTTTATTATTCTTTTTTAAACATGGAAGATTGTAGCAGCACAAAATGACACCACTGATACATCAGTTGTCTTGCTGCTTTTCAGCAATGCATTTATTTTGATATGGAAAATTCACACACATTAAAATTATTTTTATTTTTCTGCATTTTGACATCAAGTGAATGTCTTATGTTACAATTCTCTATAGGATGGACACAAATTTAGCTACTTGGATTACTCAAAAAAGCAGATTAAAAGGAAAAAAACATTAGTCTTAACAGAACACCCCCCGCTATTGCTTTGCTACAAATTACCATGTTTGTCCCAAAGTTCACAGAAAGTAAAGCTTCCCCATAACTATAGTCTACACAATAATTGTACCTAGAGTAAAAAGATATTGACTATTAACTAATGTTCTGAGCTTTTTATAAGTAGCACTTTAAGTAGTATGATTTATTGCGATTTTGTACCAAGCAATGAGACTGAACATCTGTATGCTGCAGATTAAAGCACACCAAAATGTATACATTCAATTTAAAAGTTGTTGCTGATCACTCTTCGTTGGTAGTAGTGAAGTCAGCTGCCTGCTCAACTAAGTTACACAACATAGAGTGTTTCAGCATGCTTTCACTGAGAAAAATATTCAACTGCATGAAAGTAGTAAATCTCACCTTAGAAGATGAAACTGTAGCAGAAAATGCAGCAATGCCCTCTTCATACAAGAATAAAACTTCATATGGAATTTTCACACTTTGAGAATAGTTCTCTAAATGAGTACTCAAAGATAATCACATAAAGCTGTGTTGGAAAGACCTCGCTTTTTTAAAAAGGAAAAAAAGACCACTGCTAAAGTCAGAATTTAGACTACTTCAGATAACAACCTTGACCCCAAAAAAGTATTTTAGTAGCAAATTATACTGATGCAATTTTTATTTTCCACGCATATTACTAATAAATAAGTTCCTCTAAGACATCCCTTGCCAATTTAGATTTATATTCAGCTCCTACAACACTGTAAGCACTAAAATGAAGAGATACATTTAAATGATGTTACACTTAAACAGTTACTAATATGATACTAAGACTTACGGAAATGCAAACAGGTTTACAGTTACATTTACTAAAGTTACAGTAATCTACAGAAAAGGTTGTTGTACTCCCTCTATATCCTAACAGATCAAATTCAATTACATTTACTGAAAAAAATGCATGTTAAAATGCATTTCCTTTTATCATCAGCGTTAAAATCCTCCTCCACAATAATCTATAGAGACAAAAGTACAACTTCTTTTCTGTACAAAGGAAAAGCTTTAAAAACACAGCTTCACATTTTACTACATTTTTGCCCTTCTCAACTTCCAAGTTCTTGCAAAAACAAATATACAGTTTCTCAAAAAATCAATTTAAAGGATGTCCACATTAAAAAAATAAAGCCTACAAAAAGTTCAAAGATCTAAAAAAATGTTACTCCTATGGCAAAGTGATCTCCTACTAGTCCAAAGTCCGGAAAGTTACCAATGTCCGTTTAATATTATCGTGCTTCATTTATCCAATTTACCAGGTTCCAATCACATTATTTGTAAGAAGTCCTTGAGCCGATGAGAGGGCAGAAGAGTTCTATACAATTAAAAACAGGAGATCAAATCGGGTGTGCCTTTCAAAAAGATACTCATTTGGCACTGCCCGGAGAGACCACATTCATGTATTTTAAGAAAGGATTTCCTTGATTAGTTTCCATAGACTGATAAACCAAAAACAAGAAGACCAAAACAACAACAAAGAAAAGAATTTTTATCCACAGGGCAACGGAGCGGTCTTTTTTTGTTGGTGGTTTCTCTGACTTGATGTTAGTTGAGGTATCGTATTTTGCAGCATACTTAGCGAAACTTTCCTCCATTCTGAAGTCACTGTGCTCTATCGGCCGGCTAGCAGCTCCTTTGATTGGCCTACGGCAGCTAGCACTATTAATAAAAAAAAAAGTTAAAATATTGCATATTTAAAAGAGCAATGTAAGGTATACAGGAAAATTTTAGTATAATTAAAGAACTAAAAATTATTTCTAGTGAATGCAGTACCTGAAATATTGGTCTCAAACCCCAACGTGTTTATCATTACTATTTTTAATCTTTCAGTGCTCAAACACGCACACACCTTAAAAAAAACACCCTCAAATGCCAATTTACTTCATCCTACCCATATTATCAACAGCTCATAACTGTCAATAACTCTAGGAAGTATCTCTATCTGCATCTTTAATGATCAGTTATGCAGCCCCAAGTGGATTTGTAGGCCTAAGGTTGTCCATGGCCATCAAAATACCTACTGATGGCTAAGCCAATACACAGAGCCAGAAGACAAAGCAGTAAGAGTTAAGAAACCTACACACATTGCCAAGTCCTTATATACAAGGAATACACACACAATCGTTATTTAAAAAAAAAAAGTAGTATAAATGTTTTAACTAGTCTAACAGACTTCAAAACAAGAGAACAAAGCTGAGTGGTAAGCATATATACCACAGCAGTAACTGGTACCACATATTCTCCTCATGGTAAGGCTTTATGCAATTGCAGGTTAAATTGAAGCTATAATTAACATGTTGGAAACACAAGAGTTGATTTCATATCTTAACCATAGGGAAACTTTTTCTCATTATGTCCTCTGAAGAGGAAAAATTTTGTGAACTGCTTAATTATCAAGAGGGTTGTTTTAATTTTTGTTTCAAGTTGCAAAAAAAAATAATATTAATAGCGCTTCCTAGATGCCTTCCTTATTCATGCTGAGTAATCTTTGACTACAACAGGATGCTACTTGGAGGAAAAAAAATAAAGGTATTTGAAAATTCTTTTTGGCTTTCAAAAAGAAAGCTTAAATTTATGCTGGGAGATCTTTCCTTAATTTATCGGGCTAAAGCAGTTGCATTTAGCCAAAACCATAAATATTGGGAGCCATTACCAAAGAAAAGCCCTTCCCACTTAACTTCCAGCATCAGGAAGTTCCAGTAGTAATTCCTACTATAGTATTCTCCTCCCACCCCCAATTTAAGTAGAGACTGTTTTGGCTAACAAAACTACATATATATAACAGAAAAACTAGGTGGTCATCTCAACTGTCATTGAGCCAGAGTGCAAAAACTGTTTCTCAGAACTTACCAATATAATCAAATGATATTTCTCAGCTTAAATAGGTTTACATGAACCAAGAGAGAAATTTAGAAATAAAACTTAGAAATACCTAATTCCTGTAGGCGTTGATACTTCATGAGGGAACAGTTCCTTCAGAATATCCCTTTCTACTCTTCGTTCTTCTGTGTGAGTTCTTTCCAGCACCTAGGAAACCAAAAACAGTTATAGACCTACCAGACCACAACCTGAAAAGCGTCCGCATAGCTATCTCAGTGACCATAACCATGTGCAATTAGTAAGAATGAGCGAGTCACCCAGTGACATTCAAGAAGTTTACTTTTTGGGTTTTAGAAGTTAGTTGAACCTTTGTTAGTGGTAGCTGTCTGGTCACTTTTGGTGTCTTAAAACATGCAGTGTTCTCCTCAGTTTCCTTTAAGATAAAGAATACATTGTATAAATACAACACACCTGCCAGCCAATGATATAGATGATCACAAAAAACTTAAGCCATCACCTCTATCATGGCTGTGTTGAGCAGATCACAGGATTGGTTGTAGCCAACATGATTAAAAAAGGACTTATGTGGGCAATCTGTCTCTTCTTGCTGTAATAAACAATGCCACAGTGGAATAGAATACTAACTTTAAAAAGCTTAGGCAGTTTGAAATAGAAATCAAGTTTTCCTTCAATCTTCTATATGACAATTAAGTCTACACTGCAGTCACATCATAAACAAAAAAAGCAGCCCATTTAATAAGTCTCAGACCCATTGGTACAGTAGGGTACACCAGTGTTAATACAATTTTTATCTACACTAACTACATGAAGCTATGAGTTCCCTTTAAATTCAGCCAAGTATTATCTTGAAATGTAAATTTTTACAACATTACAGTACTATATTAATACAATACTACAGGTATTGTACAGGTTGAGAGTAAAAGAATTATTTTCCTTCTTTGTAAGAGACAGGAATCTACAGATGCTTTTTAAATTCAGCCTTTTGGTCTAAAAGTAATCCTAGTCTTTGATTCCCTAAGTTAAGGCACATTGTGGTTTTTCAGGATAGGTTTATTCACAAGATAAAGGGTAGATAACCCAATTTTGCTTTGTCTTTGAGTTATTCAAAGAACTCCAAAGGGAAAAAAAAAAAAATCTATGTTTGTTACAGAAAAATAGCAGCACAAGGAAAAACAACAAACCAAAACATTATATTTTTTTTAAATCCTAAGGCAAAGCAGTATCTCCACACACACAAATCTGAAAGGGGAACACAAAAATTAGTTTCACAAAAATATTCTTTTTTATACTAGTCTGTTTTGACTAGTGCCACCTGGGCAGTGATGTCCTCCACCCCTTCTGTACTGATAAGTAAGCACACACACACAAGAATCTTGTTCAGAGAGAGAAAGCAATAGCAATCTAAGTTTTAATTTATTTACTTCAGCTGTCATCAATGGTTTCTTTGGTGTTCTTCTGGGCATGTCTGAGAGTTCACTGATTGACAGCGTAGGAGCTGCATGCTTGAAATTTCCAGGCACCCTATTGACAACCTGCCGAGATTCAAAATTGTTCAAACTCAGAATCAGCCAAAACACCAAAAAAAAAAAAAGAGAAGGGGGCAGAACCAAACAAGGAAACCTTTACGTGCATTGCATATATGCGTGTTAGGAGTTAACTCAAGAAGGTTATGTAACAGATACTCTGAAATAAGCACAGGAAATACATTGCTTATCATTCCAAGTAGTTTCTTTTAAGCCATTTAGAAACACAAAGGCTGATTTGCAAGAAAAGCCAAACTTAAAAAGCAGATATTCTACACTTAAATTAAGAAAAGATCTGAGCTTTTCAAGTGTTCTTCTCAACCCACCCACAAAAAATACATTAGATGGGACCTAGGTGTCCATCTAGTCCCATTTCAAAGTGAACAGCATTAGATACTAATAGACACTGAATACGTGGTTTCAAAGACTACTGAATAGAAGACTGTTTTAAGGAAAGTACAACTACCTGCTCAAAACAGAGTGATTCTGTGAATAAAGATGTATTACAGAAGAACACTACTTGCATGATTTATTAAATATATTTACTAAGCATATTTACTAGGGTCTCGTTGCTTGCAGTCAATATAGTTTCAGCTATGGGAGTACTCTCTGTTATTACACCATCATCTACAGGCAACTGTGCTGTAGCTTCCACCTGTTTGTTTAAAACAAACAAAAGAAAACAATTGAATAAGATAGCCACTGGCACCCTAAGAGTGAGAAAAAAAAAAGCTTGTCTATTATAATAAGCCTCTCATCACCCTTTTCCTTGGTGTTCTTCTTGATACTCTTGTAGACTCCCTAGAAAGTGCCTGCAGAGGTCCACTTTTTGAAGATCCACTTGTCCAGACAGTCTCAGTAACTCCATCTTGAGAATAGGTCTATTCAAGCATCAAACACATAATCAAATACATGAAAGCCAGCTCCCAACATTGGATACCCACAACCAAAAGCCAGAATAACATGCATACTCCAGAAACAGTGTGTCTACAATCCAAAAAAATTTTGGATCCTAACACAGTCATTAATGAATAGCTAGATTAGGTAGTGTTGATCACAATACTCACATTAAAGCACGTTATTTTTCAAATACAGAACTAACTAGATAATGCTCAACAGTAAAAACTGATATCCTGCTCACTGAAATAACACTACAAATAATTATATCAAGCAATGGACTGCAGCTTTCAGGCCCTTTACATTACCTGCCTACACAAAAAATAAAGTAATCTATGCACATAAGCAGAAAGCATCACCTTTGTTCTCTACCCATCTAGAGATCTACTCTCTCAAGCAGGGATGGGAATGGTTTAGGCAGAGTCCCCTACGTTTCAACAGGATCTGATCTCCAGCCACAGGGGCAGGGAGAGATATTTTGTAATCTTAAAAGCTTCCAAATACAGATATGAAACTCACAAAATTTTCACATAACAGTGGGTTTAAATGATCAAGCCTAACAGATCAACAGATCTTTACAAATCTAAGTAACAACATGAAGCTTTGTAGCTATTAACGCACACAGATCATTTCCTATGACTTATTCCAAGTTTTACGCTCCTCAAATCCAAAGAAAAAAATCCTCCTCAAAACTAATTCCAAACATAGCCCTGGAGAGAAGGGGACACGAGAGCCTGCTTCTTCTAGATTACGTACAAGATTTTCCTTTTGATTTGGTTAAGTTTAAAAATAATTACTTTGTTAATACTGAAATCTTTGCACAGTAACAACTCATGCACTGATTTATTACCAAATTTTTGGAAGTTATACTCATTGATGATGGATGCTACACAGACTGATACAACTGTTAATTACAGGTCTAACAGCAGAAATAATTTCACTGGAACAGTAGTAGTCCCCAAGCAGTGTGTTAAGAGAGCAAGGCAGAAAGTATTTATTTATCAAGAGGGAAACAAAAAGTCTATCAATGCCCATATCCATTCCCCAGTTGTATCTTCAAAGTTACTCCAGTGAGACTGGAAAGCAGCTGAGCTTTATGGTTCTTAACATAAGCTCTGTCTTACAGCTGCTATATGTCCAGCAGAGGGAGCACAAGTGTTTAGCTTTACTCCAAAGTCACTAAACTACTTTGAAAGCAAAATGATATATGCTTATTCACAGAGCTCAAGTCCAAATAGATTCAGATGTTTCATACAGAACTGTAGATCCCAGCCTAGGTCTCCAATATTCTTTTCAATTTAAACAGACTTGTGATGAAATATCTCCCAACCTCTCTCTATTTATTCAACAGACACTGGCTTTCCTTCCCCGTTAAGGAAACGTTTAACCTGCTACCTTCCATCATGGCTCCCCACCTCGTTCCCATACACTTTCTATTTGAGAGGCATTCTTTAGAATCTTAAAGAACTGATTTCAGAGTGGTTCCGCTCAAACATTCCACTCAAAAAGCAGTAAGGCAATTCCCTCATCCCACTAGTGGTAAGCTGCCCAGGCTGTTTGACTAGGAACTGGTTTTCTTCTAATTAAAACTTAGAAGTACTGCAATAAATATCATCTTTCTCTTTAGTTCTTCAGATGCTTGTCAGTCATATGTTTTAAGTATCAAGTTTCATTTTTTTTTTTTTGCATGAGCAGTCTAGGAAAAAACCCAAATCTACTGCATAAGACCCATCCAGACTTCAGCAGAGCATATTCAACAGACAAAATTTTAAAAAAGAGTAATATTGTTATCTAAAGTTATAGTTATTCTTGTCAATTGAGCAGGCTTTGTCTGCTTTGTCCATGGCACAAATATCTGAACTAAATAAGCCCTATTAGATTATAATGCTCATGTTTAGGTACACCAACACTCTGCATTTAACCAGACAAACTTACAATGGTGGGGTACATACATATTATTCAGTATGTGCTTTTAGCTATCGTTACTCACGAGCAGTGAAGCTATAGATTATTAGTTTACCTCAGCTATCACTTACCATATTATTATTGGGTGTATGCCACATGAAGTTTCTGTGCCAGCAGCTGCAATGCTGCATGTTTTATTTTTAAGCAGCCCAGCTATATAGATAGTAAAAAAATAAAATGCAGGGAGGACTAGGGGAACAGAACACATGCAGGATGTCACTACATAAGAGTCTCAAGGAGAGATATTAGTTCTACATTGCTAGGATTCCTTAACATTTAAGTTGCTTAGCCTGCCTCTGTCCAGTGGCATCTACTATGAGGCCTCAGGCTCTGTTTTGAACTCACAAGTCTATATTCACATACCTGATTGGAAGGGGGCATTCAAATTAGGGTTTTCTTCCAGCTTTTCCAGTTCACTACCAGGAGGTAATTAAACACAAGCACTTGAGCTTAAATTCATCTAGCCCTCCACTGCCAACTGACTGATAAGACCTTGTTCAACCTCCCCACCCAGTTTCTTTTGCACCACCCTGCTTAAAGACTGTTTATTTGCATTTTTAAGAGAACAGCAATATCCACCTGTGCCAAAGGATAGACAATCCTTTCAGCTGCTTATGCCTAGACAGAACCTAGAAGTGACTAAAAAGCCTGCTCACACCACACTACCAACTAATTCAGCCCCACCACTCCTAAGAGCCTTATGCCACACAGCGCATGACAGTTGCATAAAATTCTGCAGAATGAGTATGGTCACTTGACACATTACCTGCAAACCTAAGATCCAATTTCACAGGAGAAGGAAAAGAAAAAAAAGATAACATCTTCTCCTTCTTCCACTTTTATTCTCTGCAAAAAATATGACTACACATTTGCAAGCCAAAAATATTGAGCTGTTCTTGGCTTCAAGCAGCTTCAAAGTTTTTTGGTGTTTCTTGTTTTGGTTGGTTGTTGTTTCAGTTTTTTTTTTTAAAAAACACAACAGCCTGGAGTTGAAAGGTAAGAGCTTTAACAAGCTAGAGAGTCAGCACACCTGAAGAATTGGGCATAATTTTTTGATTCATCAAGTGGTATTCCTTTAATTAACTAATTAATTAAAATACACAAGTCACAAAAATATTGCATCTATACTGCACATGTAAAAGATTGCAAGAAAAAACACAGTAATAACTTAGCGCTATTACACTAAAATTAGATTAAAAAAATTGAGTAAGCACTCATCACTTGAAAATGCCACAAAAATACATCACTGTATCTCTTCCCTTTTATTCTGTAAGTGGGTTCCCAAAGACTAAGAAGCTTTGTTTGTTGACAGCTGAATTATTACAGAATGTACCTCTATTACACTGAGGTTAATATGGATTTCTGCATGAATCACAATTTAGGAAGAAGTAATCCTTAAAGTACAAGAACCTTAAGATTCAGATTCCCATTATAAAGACCATCATGAGTAAAGATGCCTGAATAAATGAAGAAGTATTTTGTGTGTTGAATTCTGTGTATGTTCCGATTTGTAGAAGTGGAATCTGTTCAGTCTAGTACCCCAGTACTTAGGGTACCCTTTCAGTACCCTAAAAATGTAATTAAAAATAAGCAAAACTAGTTATGGCTCTCCATAACTGTATTGTATTACACAAGCTCACACAGCAGCATGTTACCTGCTTTAAGAGACATCCATAGTAAAAGCATGTTTATGCATACATAGACACTACCTAAATAGGAAGTATCTGGCATTTACCATACTATACAGCAGTGAGACAAGTCACTGACTTGCTAAAATGCATTAAGTTTTTAACAGGTCAGATTTTGAGTCAGTGAATGTTTCCTATACAAGTCCTTTACAGGAGCACAACTCCACTACTGACTAGTCAGATGAGTAACACTGTAAAGATCCTAAGCAATCTAACATATGGAACAGAGTATCTAATGACACTGTCACATCACAAGGACAGATCTGCCATCAATCACCGAACCCAGTATTCGGTCAGCAGTTTGAAAGTCTGAGGTGCTTCTGTAAAATCCCTCTTCCATCAAGACAATAGAACTAATATTACTTATAAGTAAAGGACAAGTGGTACATACAGGGAGATTTAAACTTGTTACTACTTATTTTTCTTCTTGGGAAAAGCCTTCCAGCAAATTAATGTTTACTGCTGCTACAAGCATAGATGAGGAAAAAGTGTTATATAGATAGCTAGTGTATGTGTGTACACACATATACTCACTTCTCTCTCTATATATAGGCATATACAGAAGTACATTACTTGATGTATTATATCTAAATCACATTCATTACAAAGATGTATTTAAAATGTCTACATATATCTATATCAAAACAAATATACATATATTGTACTTTTATGTATTTAAAAACATTTCTGAAAAAAACCACAAAAAACCAAAACAAACCCCAAACTTTTTCTAGGCCTTTTTAAAAATAAAAAAAAACAAACCAACAAACACAGCTCCTTTTACTGAATCAAGTTGTTTACAAACATCCAACAGGATGACATCAACCCATCTGACTTAAAAACCTGTCAGGCTTCCAAAACTAAATATGTTAAGATTGCCTATTATTTTTCTCTATGAGATGCCAAAGCAGCTGACAAGTCAGACAAACAGCTTTTAGCAGGTCCCAATTTTGAATGTTATCAGACAAGCTAAAAACAGCAGCTATAGTTAATTCACAAGATTTTCATGCTGTATTAGAACAGGCTTCTGAAATAACTTTTCAAAACCGGCATAACCCACTTAGTCAAATGTGATTATGTTAGAAGTAGTATGGTGTTTAGTAAGCACATCACCTGCACTCAGCAGCCATTCCAGATGCCACTAACATACCTGGTTGTGTTCAACAACTCTTCTTTGTTTGAGTGCTACTGGAGTCTTCATCCTGGCTTTCAATGGTTCTCTCTTCTCAAGCCTCAGCTCAGTCTTCGGATCTGTAACCAGTTTCAACATAACAGGTTTCTCTAATACTATTGGTGGTTGTACTAGTTTAAAGCAATCGTATTTTGAAAACTTTAAGAGGCAACATAATTGAGTTACCATTTCCTTAAAAAGTTTAAAGATACAGGTAAATTTCTCCACTGAGTGTAGAAGAATAAAGGCTGTTGAAGAATAACTTTAAAAGTTATTTCAAAACACTGATTTCTGTTTTGTCCTAAAAATCCTGTATTTCAGATAAACTTTCACCAGCAGTTCCATTTAGAAACCTGTATCAAGTTGCAATTACTTTATCCAAAGCACCATTATACTACTCGTTATGGTATGGGTAATGAAGCTTTTCAACATTGCTTAGGCTGTTAGTTTTATTTGCTTTAAAGCAGGCCCTTTTAGATAAACTTTTTACTGCAGAAGGGCAAGTGGGTAGTGGTTATCTTACCAGTAAGATTCTAAAATTCTAATAGCATTACACCAACATATTTAGAGTTTATTTATGGAATTATATTTTTCGTGCCGGGGGAGTGTTTGGTTAGTTGGTTGTCCCCCCCCTTCAGTGTTTGAACAGTTTGATAATTCGACAAAGCATACGTAAGGACACAGTTGTTAGTTGTGACTAAGCTCTTGGATGTCCTAAAAATAAATAAATCACTAACATCCTTTCTCTCCCTGAAAGTGCAAAAGATTAAAGTTCAAAAATAAGCCCAAATATGCAAGGCAGATCCATCAAGTTTCTCATTTTATTTCAACCCTTTCTATCATATATCCATGGAAGTTCCTGTAAAAACAAACAAAAACCCACCCCAAAACCAAACCACACAAAATAAACACCTTCTAACATTCCATTCAAGACACTCTTTAATGCCTATGTTGTTTTTATTTATTTTTTTTAATATGTATCATTATGTGTTTTAGGTTGAACTTCCCCCACTGCTATGCTTTTTGATATAAACTTGCTATTAAAACTGCAAAAAACACACCCCAGACCAATCAATCAAACCACCCCAAACTAAGTTCATAAAGAACAGAGCATAAAAGGGATTGAGTTATACATGAGAGACATTAAGCAACATTTCAAACGTACAGAAGTTTAACAAACATTCATACACTAGCTCATAAATAACTACTGTAAGCACCATAAAACAAAATTACACTTGCACTTAAAAGGTGAAGTGCAAAGAACAGGGGAACATTTCATGTACAGCTCTTCCCAACAGATTTACAGGCTTCAATCTGGGGAAAATGGACAAAAGGGAACAGTTCAGTAGCAAGAGGTTTCCCTTCCCAGAACAGGCACCTGGATCACTCTGCTAGTACTGCTCGGTCAAGTACATGACTCACATGGTCTACAATAGTATTTTAAAGCTTCACCTTACAGCAAGATCATATTCTCTGTAGGTATTTCTTCTACTGCAAGTAGGAGATGCTGACACGTGAACTTTTCTAATTATGCAAGTCCCACTTAAATCTTACCTTCTTCATTGTCACTGTACTGGTCAGAATCATTATTGCCATTCTGTCTGGTGTTCTCAGCAGTTGAGGAAATCATTGGGAGAGGCACCGGTGCTTTCAGTTCTGGACCTTGCTCCATTAGTTTCAACAGTTTTTTCTCATAAAGTTTCCTAGTAGTAGCTATAACAAATAAGGATACATGCTAAGGATACAGTTTTCATCTTCCCTGACTTAATTGCTAGAACTCAGCTGATACATATTCCCTGGAAATCTCTGAACCTATGTTTATTTTTTAATTCATCTCTATGGCCCAAAGCATATACCTGTAGGTTTATAACTCTACCTTTAAGAAAACTTTTAAGATTAACATGGACTTCTTAGTATGGTGAAAGTTACAAGCATTTACCTCTGGAAAGGGAACTTACCCACTTCTCAGATGTGGTTTCACACGCTGCAATACACAAGTTGTTACACCCTCACAAAAGATTATTGAAATTGATACTGCGAGGGCAACAGTTTCCATGCAGATTCCAATATCTTAATCCCTTTACCTTGGAATTAACCCCCCCTTCCCATTTAGTTTAACCTTTGTCCTGTTATTCAGTCCAATAAGTATCAGAGGTGGTACAAATAAACAGCAACAACAGAATTTTCTGTTTGCTGCATCCAGCCATCAGGTTGGCTTGCTTGATTTAAGAGGACAGCTCTTTAAAACTAAAAGGTATTAAGCCTAGCACGTCCATGCCAAGACTGTTGGCAAAAATCTGTAGAAGCGACCAGTGCCTAAACTGTTAGCTGCAGAAAAATCTAATCTTCGAAGATTTCTGGTAGGAGGACACCACCCTTAAAAGGAAGTGGCAAGCTCCCAAAAGAAACAGATTCCATACCCTGTAAAAAATAAGGCTTTTTCTTAGGCTAAATCTGAACATCTTTCCAGTGAAATTGAGTTTTTCAGAAGACTTGAGTGCTATCCAAGAGGAATGGGTTGAATGGGAAGGCATACAGAAGCAGCTAACCGAAAATACTATGCATAAGACTTTAAATGCAAACGGGACTCCAGGCTCCATCACTGACACTTCCACCCCCTCGGGATTTCAAGAACATTCCACAGAATGGACAACCATTTTTTAATATTTTAAGAGTTGTAAAATCAACGCCCCTTGCCATTAAAGAAACAACACAACCACCAAACAGCAAAGGAAAAAAGGAAAACATTACTGCACAATGCAGCCAGTAGGAAATGCTCTAGGGAAGGGGAAGTTCCATGTTCTCATTCTTCTCTCAGTACTATCAGCTTATGCAAGATGTATTTTCTATTTAAGCAGGCCCCAGACCTCAACCTCTGTATCAGAAGACCGCATTACCCCAGCCCTGAACATTAGGTAATAGTTATACAATTTCATAACAGAAGTTGGAACATCTCCAGATGGCCTAGAACACAGGAGGAACAAATAGTGGACTTGCCTACACTGCAATGCTTCAGGTCTTCTCAATGTAAATGGTTCCATTAAATCATCTAAAGTGGGAAGTGGGATTGCAACAGTGTTAGTACTAAACAAGCAACTGTATCAGAGAAGCTTAGAGCATTCTGAATTGATGTTTAGTGAGAAACATGTTGAATGGATGAATATTTACTAGTTCAGTTGACCTACCTACAATTGGGCCAGGATTTACTCCATACTTCAGAAGCTGCTCTTGAAGATCTTCATTACTCATTTCTGTTACATCTAGGTCATCCTTCTCCTCTGGTCTGGGTTTGTCAGTTTTCTTTGTAGCTTTCTGTGAGTGTGCAAGGGAGAAGCAAAAAGACAGAGCATTTCCCATTAACATAGAACATCTTTTTCTTCTAAGAGAACAGGAAGATATGAGAGCTCTAAACATTCAAAATCAGAAAAGTAATTATATTCTCCCCATCCCTCCCACAATAGAACTTATGTGGAACGCTTCAGACATTTACACCTACTAAACTAAACAAACATGCACAAGTTTTTTACTTCTACAAGGAAATACCCATCATAAGCCTCCTCTATAGTAAAAAAAAAAATCTTGCTCATTATTCTGATCCTTTGTTTTAATTTGAAATTCAAGTATATAACAGCAAAGAATTTCTTTCCTATGACTGGAAAGATAAGCTTCTAGACATTTCACCATCAATACTCTAAGCTACAAATATGATGTTCCATTGGCATTTCTTCACATTATTGTTCTACCCAGCAGGTCAATACTTCTTCCTCTAATGATATGGAACAAGGACCTCACTACTTATGCCCTCTGAACCAAGTTCCTGAAATCTCCATTCCCACTTATCCTGGTGCTCTCTGTAAAATTACATAATGTTACAAAGCGAGTGCAGGAAAGGCAAAACCAGGAACATCCTTACATTTTCAAAATCCTGCCTGTTTGCTCCGAATACTGCTACTGTAGCTCTAACAAATCCTAAACCCAACTCTGGCCACACTACTTGAACAGTTGGCAATACACACCCACCACATACAGATGGTTATCAAAATAATCTGCCAAGATGCTACTTCTAAATTAGTAGTTTCCACTATATCCAAACAGTGATCATAACATTTATTCAACTTGGAGCTTGAAATGGCCATTGCAGTAATAAAGGCTTCCCAAGATCTGCAAGAGAGCAAGGAGGTAAGGCAGAAAAAATACACTTAGGATCTGCTTGCTTTCAACTAAGAGATATCTTGATACTGCTTTGAAATAAGGCTATTCATATCTCAAAGTTGTAGGATACAAACATATCTAATTTCTACACTTGACATTTTTCTCAACTTGGTTACCTGGAGGACCTGAGTTTGCTGGTACTTATCAAAGACTAAAATTCCAAATACAAATGTGTTCTAACACTCAGTCACAATTAACAGGTTTTTTTTTTTGTACTTCTTATACAGGGTCACTATAATGCCAGATTTGACTAATGACAGATTTACAACTCACTATCAATTTTTTTGGTCACATAAAAAAAAATTATTTAAGTTTTTGAAGCAACTAAGCCTACTTATCTACTACACAAAAACCAGCCAGCTTGCATAGGAGGCTTGCATTTGCTTTTGAATGTGTTGGTCACAAAACTATTTGAAGTTAAGCATCACAGTAACAAAAATTTCTTATTCAGTGCATTTTTTTCTGGACTACTGAACTGTCCAAACAGCAGAAAAAGAGTCCCAAAAAACACACTGCCTTTTCTTGTTGGGATCTGTTTAGACTATTGACAGCTCTGGTGTTTGCACACATCATCAAGCAGATTAACTAAGGTGTTACTTCCATATTTCAGAAGAAAACTACCACCATGGTACAGGAAATCAACATTCCAACGGCACTTTAGAGAAACCAGAAGCCTAATTTAATGTATCTCTGCCTTTGTATCATTCTGAAGCCACACACACCAGAAGAACTACATAGTATTCTACTAAACATTTCACAGCAATCTTACCTACCAGAAATCTATCTGAATCTGAGTAATACAGTCCTCTAACATAAGTGAACTCACATATCTCATTGTATCTTTGCCGTTTTTTTAGTTCTTCTGAGTACCATTCCACTTTTTACTGCAGTATTACAACACACTGAGATCATCAGAATAGTCAGTTTCATCAGAGAAAAAAGGCAGGCAGGGAGATAAAGAGTTGCAGGTAAACTACGTTCTTCAATAATATGGCCAGATGCATCGATTGTGTTCTGTAAAGTCTTCATTTTTTATTTTTTCCAATACCTATCCTCCTTAAAGCAGAAACAAATAACTTCACTTGTACAAGTAGAAAGCTGCCATTTAACCACTCACTGATCCATAAAAAATCAGCCCCTGGAAGCATAAGGCAGGATAGAAGAACTTTTCTCATACTTTGGCTGTGGTATAACAGCATTAACCTCAGCAACAGCATTAGCTTTAATTACTACTACTATTATACTATAAAGCACCACGATATTTTCTGTGCATCATCACAACTTATTCATGGGCCTACCACGTGAGACAGATCAAAAGAGCTAGCTTTAAAATTTGTCATTGCAAATTAAAACTAAACAAAAAACTCACACCCACGTTTTCCTGATCTGGTGACCATTAGTAAAATTAAAGCTGTCTTGTTGTGGTGAAGAGATGAAGTCCTTAAATTATAATTGTAGTGAACACCAGGATTTACCAAATCCTGTGCAGTGCAGGTGACCACTTTGCAACACTATACCCAGACCAATAGACCATTATATGAACATCTAATTCCATCCAGAGCTAGCAGCATTAAAAAAAAATTACTTCTAGCCCCTGATGTTTCCCAGAAGGCAGGATAGGATCGGCTTATTTCATTTGCGAGGTCTGTTGACACCAAAGACAGCAATTTGTTAGTCCTATCTGTCAGGCTGTTTCAGATGAACTAGAACCCAACCCTTCAAACAAATACTGAATGAGTTATAAGCATGAGGCTCCCACACAGCACAGGAAAACAAGAGCATAAGAGAAGTTCATCTTCTCAGATCATCATCTCTCTACAGCAAAAAGCTTTCAACTTCTTTCACTAACGAGATGAGCAGAAAATAAAAGCGATGAGGATTCAGATCTGAAAGTTATCCCTTACCTCATCTTTGGCATTCCTGATGAATACAAATTCAACAGCCACAGACCGGTTTTCAGACAAAATTTACAGCTACCTTTACTAGTTCTAGCACTCCACCAAACAAGCTTAAGTAGCATCCTGATGAAACTACTAAATGATACAGCAGACAACTACTGGACACCACCAAAAGAAGCATTTTGAAATCTCAAGTTAAATCACACCTACATTGATATTGAAGGACTTTAATACCAAACAGGTGCAGCTTCACCAGAAGCAGAAAGGCTCAGAGCTTCTTAACTATTTCTCTGAATGAGGTTAAGACAGGCTAAGAAAGCCCAAATCACACCAACCAAATGCTTTTTAATTCTCAGGTTTGTACAGCGTTCTCTCTGGTAACAAGTAGTGGTGTTTCTCTTAGGGCAAGGGAAGAAAAGAGACTGTACATGCCAAGCCTCAGTCATAGACTTACACTGTGAAATACAGAGGTCTCTATTCCCCTTGCACTCTTTTTTCTATCCCATACAAACATTTCCTGCAGTATGATTATTTTCTTTTAATCAAGCAAGTCCAACTGAACATTTTAACCTCCAACACCTTGCAAAAGCTACAGGACAGTCAAAATAAACAACAGAAAGGAAATTATGCAGCACAGTAATTCAAAGATATTGATATACTCGAGAATTCGTGAGTCAATATTTTGACTTTAGTAAGTGCTAGACTTAGCATTTTCAAGCCTATGTAGGCTAACAGTCCTAAATTATAAGATTAGAAACTACTTAATCTTTCCACTCTCTCTTCCCCCCCAGACACTAAATACCTTGTCACTCAGTGAAGAGAATGGATCCTCTCTGAACAGGTGAATGCTGCATAACAAAGAGTTGTTTCCAGAGAATCTAAGTGGAAGAGTAAAAATTCACAACAAAAAACAAACCAACAGATGGTCTCATGGCTCAATCAACTGAACACCAACCTGGAGATCTGGCTTGTGTAAGTGCCCCTGCTGAACAACTGATGTGCACTGCCAGACAAAACCAACTTCAATAGAATTATTTTATTTAAATATCACTGCAGGTATTACACCACCAGTGTAACAAGCACGTCTCCCTAGTTCATGAGTCTAGAACTACAGAAAGAACAGGATGGTAGGACTTCTCACTCCAGCAGGAATTACTCAGTCACCTCCCCCCTACTGCCCACAGCTGTCACTCAGACAGCAGATAAGTGCCACTTAAAAAGGCCATAAAGGTGTTAATCTGTATTCTGGGTGACATTTGTACAGCACATCATAATTGAGAGACACAGCCACACAGGAAACACTGAACAGATTCTCTTCCTTCTATGGGTAGCATATATGCTTTACATTCTCTCACCTATTCAGGTGTGCAGTTTCACATTCCACACTTCCAACATTCATAAACTACCAGCTTTACTATTATCTTCTCTTTTTCAATATGAAAGGAGTTGAGACTGTACAGTTACCTTAGCTACATCCATTATCACTACCACAACATTCTGATGATGAAGAGTTAGAGCTAGCTCTTAATTTACTTGGCTACTTGATTAAAACCAAAAAACATCTTCACTTGATAGGGTCAAAAAAAGGACTTAGTGTTTTAGAAAAGATTTGTCCAGGACATGAAACCCACCAATAAGTTCAGTTATAGTAAGTAAAAAACCTACATATTGTGAGCTCTGAACAGCTTCAGTTTGGCAACAGTATCAAGATGGTATTTTTGGAATGTACCTTAAAACAATGGTCCTGAAAAGACAAAAATGCCATTTTGTAGTTATTTTTCCTTTGAGCTATCTGTCCTAATATTCAGCCCATACCTAACCAGAGCCAGCAGCATTCAAATGCAGATGGTTCCCCCTGCAGCAAAAGGTGTCTCACATACCAGACGCTGTCATCACACAGCACTATGCTAAATAGGTTTAAGAAAAAAAAGTTGTGCAAAAACATTAGTAGAGCTGGAGAAGCTGGCTTCTTCACACACTATCATCAGACTGTAGCCAAAATAAGCACAATTTTCAAAGTTTTTCCTCTCCTGGTAAGAGTATACAGTCAGAACAAACCCATCCCCCTCCTCCCCCAAAATAGGAGAAGTATTAGAGAACTGGCCATATTTAAAATGATACTTCCAAATATTTGACAGGAAAGCTCTTCTTTTTAAAAAAAAAAAAGTTTGAGATAACATTTAATCTTACTTTGATTTAGCAAATTTTATGTATTTGACAGCATTTGAAGTCATCTTCTACAAAGCAGCCTGAACTTTATGCAATTGGAGGGAGTTTTGGTGTATGACACTGCAAAGCATAGAAACACTGTCTGAGTTTCACTGACAGGAATTCAGATCTGACTACAGTAAAGTAGCTTAATTTTTAACTTCATGTGCCAGAAAAAATGCTAACTGCCTAAAAAGTTTGCTGTTCCAAAGTGATGATTTCAGGTTCTGAGAACAATGCAGTCAGAACAAAACCTCTGTAAGTTTCAATCTGCTCTTACACACACTTTAATCACCTGCATGTTCACTACCACATCAGAGTAAAAAACAGGTCAAAATAAAAACTCAGATAAAATGGCAGCAACATCACTAGGGATGCATAACACATGTTTTGCATCAATTTTACATCACTTGCATATTACAGTTTTTATTTGTTTGAGAGAAGTACAGGTTGAATATATTGCTGTTAGAGCAGTGCTGAAAGACTGATAGATTTAAAAGACGGGATTTGTAGTAGAATTAAAAGTTTAAGGTTTTCCTCATTGACAAACAGCTTTTTATCCGTAAGAAATGTGCTCCTGACTGTATTATCGAATGTCTAGAACTTAGAAAAAGGAACGCTAAAATGACAGTGTAGACAGTTTAAAATGACTAATGACTACAGCAATGTCAAAACATTAACAGTCAGTATCAAGAGACCTGGTTTAGCTTTTCTGTCTTTCCAATGACTGCAACATGGATATTCAGGGTACATGTAGGCCTTTGAGCTTGTCTCGCATATCCATTTTAAGAAAAACACTGCTCTCCCCTCTTCAGCACCGGTAAGTCCTCCGAACAGAAGGACGCGCTCCTTCCCCCTCGAAGGGAGCTCCCCCCCTTTACCCCTCCACACTCGGAGGGTGCCGCGGCAGCAGCGCCCCCTGGCGGCCAGCCCTGCCCTTTGCGCGGCCGTGCCCGCTCTCCCCCGCAGCCCCGGGATTCCCACCGGCTGCGGGCGGAGAGGGTTACAGCTCCGGGCACTCGGTGCCAGGACGGGAGGGGGAAAGGCTCAGCGGCCAGTAAATCCCTCCAGCGATTAACAAATCGGGACCACCTTACCCAGGCCAGCACGGAATACCGATGACAATCGGTTTTTCACACTAAAAGCCGTATTAAGCAATATATTTTGCACGCGTTTGACAGCAGCCTGCCCTTCACAGGCACAGCCCGACACGGCCCCCAAATCTGTCAGAGCACTTGAGCAACCAAGACGATGGCTCACTGAAGGCACCTCAGCAGGCAGGGACACCAAAAGTTCAGTGCTCACCACTATTGGTTGGTATTACTACTGAATAAGCACAATTTAAGACACAGATTACACCTCTCATTTGTGTTGCTCACATCTATTCAAATCTATCCATTTCTTTGCTCCAAGAGCAACCCTGGCCCTTTTCTCTCTCTCCCTCTACGCATCCAGCATTCAATTCACCCATAGTCTTCACTCCCCCATCAGTTTGCTTGGGTTTTGGGTTTGTCTGGGGGTTTTGTTGGTTTGGATTTTTTTAAGGGTTGTATAACATTAAGCTATACGCAAAGAAATGCCAAAAAATAACGAACAGCAGAAAGCAGAGTAGCACAGAACCCTCCCAAATGCAAATCTACGGAAGTGCTCTTCCACATGTTTTAACAAGTTAATGCTAGTCTTGACTGAGTCATCTGGATTGAAGACACTTTTGCAACTTTCAAGTTAAGGAGTATTCAAATTTTTAGACAGATACAAGAAATACAGAATAGAGCACCCTAAACTTTTTAATCCCACAGAAGAGATGTTTGTAATATAGTAAAGCGTTTTGATATTCTAGAAGTGTATTTAATTGATTGCCTAAAAGTTTGGAACAGTTAGTTTATATTCCCCCACCAATATACATAAACCAATACTACAATTTCTAAGACCAGTAATATACATAAAAATGGAACTAATGAAGCACTGTTACTCAGATGTCCACCTAAAACCAGAAGAGAATCATGTTATTATACCAATACATGTTATAAGCTACTTTTATGCACCCAGTGCAAATTGTTTTCTGGTCCTTTTAAACATACACTTAAAGGGAATTTTTAAAACAATTAAGTTACACAGAGGACTGAAAGACAGAGGATGCTGAATCCACCTTTGTTTCCAGTACTTAAAAAGTGACAGGAAATACAGGATTCCTTTATTTTGTTCTTCCTTTCCATAATGCCCTGCAGTCACAACTTCCTTGCTTTGCCCCTTATTTCTAGTTTTCCAGGCTTTTGTGCTTTCCCTCCTGTTCTCTCTTAGCCTTATCAAGATATTTCACCTAGTTTCCACACCAGAATCCCACTCCCCTGGATATCAGGCTTCCTTCACTCCACCTCTTCTTTCCAGCTGTTTTAGGGGCAAGTCAGTCCAGAGACCTCTACGTCACTCTTTTGGAAGGAGAGCAGATCAGAGAAGAACCCTTATGCCAGAAAGCATTAACAGGGACAACAGATACTCAAGCTACAAGCAGTTTCAGAACTTCCTCAGTTGTACTAAGCAGAAAACAAGCAAATATCAACCCATCTTTTTTTTGGGGGGTGGAGGAAGAGTGCAACAGACCCAAATCCAAGCATCTGTCACTAGAACATTTGCTGAAGTTTTAAGTTATGCTCTGACGTTAACACACAAGAGTTGCAGAAATAGCACAGAAATAGACATTGTTAACAAAAGTGTAAGAGTACCACCCATTCTGTAAACACTAAAAAGAGTCACTCATAATTGTTCAAGCTCTGGGAAAGAAAAAAAAAGAGACCTAGAGACATAGGAACTTCAATAGTTATGAGACCTTCCTTCTCCTACAAGTGTGAAACACATCAGATTCAAGCTCATCCTACTCTACTCAAAAGCACTTATCACAAATGTTTCTAGTTCACTAGAACATTTCTCCAGTGAATACTAACTGATTACAGTGAATACTAATTTGTATTAGACAGCCTTTAAAAAGGGGGAAATAATTTGGTTGGAAAATCTCTTCCTCTTTTAGTTGTAGCTTTCAGTTTCTTAATTCAAGAACTGCTTGTTAGGGGTTTTTAAAGCATGAAAGACTTTTAAAGGAGTCAGTTTCTCTGCACTCATTGTAAGTGAGCTTTAAAAGATAGTCTTTTAGGTGACCAGACAGCTAAGAATTATGAATGAAGAGATTGCTTACTCAATACATGCAAATTTACAAACCACTTATTAAAAAGGAAAAAAATCCAAATCTGCTCCTCCCTTTTTAAACTACATCGTAAAATATATCTAAGAAAGGGTGTAACAGTGGACCAAGGGAACACACAGAAGAGGCACTTTGCTATAAATCATACGCTTAGAGGTACGAGAGAGACAGCTACGTTAAGCAGACCTTTTTTTGCACTAAACAGCCCACTTCAATTAACAAAACCAAACAAGCTGTTCCTTCACAGCTTCCTCCTTTCACCTGGAGGTATCTGCACAGAGCAATTCAATACAACTAGGAGACGGCTTTCCCAAGTCAGCTGCAGCCTCGTGCAAAGTTTCATTGCTTTTCTCCTCCAACAGACAAGTATTTTACTTTAGAGATCGCCCGCCAAAATCAGAGGAAAGGCTTCCCAGTTTACATTCGGGGGGGGGAAGGGTTGTCTCACGCTCCACGCGCGATCGCGCTGCCCCTCCCCGCCTGGAAGGACCCTCCTGCCCGGGACGCCCCGCGGCCAACCCGCTCCGGAGCCGCCACCACCGAGGAGCGCACAGGCGGGACGGGACCCGGAGGCGAAGCCGGCGGCTCCCCAGCCACCAACCCGGCGGTTCCCGGTCAGCCCGTCTCCGCGGGGCGGCCGCCTGGCAGCACGCCCCTGCCCCGCCGCCCCAGGCGGGAAGGACCGTCCCCGGCGGGCACTATGGCGTGCTCAGCCGAGTCGGGTCGCGGCTCAAGTAAGGCGGGAGTGGGACGCGCGAAAAGCCGCGGCGCCTCACGCCGGTCTCCAAGCAGCGGGCGGGGGCGGCCGGAACCATTCGGGCGGGAAAGCGGGCCCGAGGCCGGCGGGAAGCTGAGGGAGCGCGGGCGGCGGCCGGGAGAGGGGCGGCGGTACTCACCCGCCCGGCGGCAGCGCCGCGGTTCCTGGCGCCCAGAGGCGTGGGCTCCCGCTCCTCGTCGCTGGAGAAGTCGGGCTGCGCAGCGGCGGCGGCTGCGGCGGGCGGGTTGCGGGCGGTGAGGTGCTGCAGGTAGAGCTGCACGTACACGTCCTTGCGCTGCTCGCCGCCCGGCAGGCTCACATTGTTCGCGATCAGCTCGCTCTTCAGCTTCTCCTTGGTCAGCACCGACGGATCGGCCAGGAACTCGGGCATCGCCGCCGGCCACCGCCGCCGCCACCCTCCCGGGAGAGGCACCAACAAAGCGCGGGGAGAAGGGGCGGGGGGGAGGAGGAGAGGAAGGAGGAGGAAAAGACTCGCCTGCCCCGCGCCAGGGACCCAGCTCCACGGCGGGCGGACGCGCACACCGAGCGCTTCGCCCAACCGGCAATAAACCGCTCCCCGATTGGCGGGGAAGGGAACGACGCGGCCCTACTATTGGCTACCGGGCGGGAGAGAGGAGGGGCGCGCGAGACCCAGCACCGTTAGTGCTTTGCGCGAGGGATAGTAACGCAGTTTAAATTCGGCTCAGGCGGGAGAGGCGCGGGGGGCGGGGCTCGTGAGCGGGAGCGCGCGCTGCCTCGGGCGGTGGCAGCCATCCCCTCCCCCGCCCGGTGAGGCGGGACCCTTGCATACTCGTAACGGTACTGACAGGGTCTTCCCGGGGTCTCCCCGCCGCCCTTCCCGGGGATAAGGAAGCGGCGGGCGAGAAGGAGCGGTGAGCGCCTCCCAGGGGCGGCGGTTCGGCGCGCCTGTAAGTTGAGGGGCGGTTCAGGAGGTCCCGGTAACCTGCTGTGATCCCGGTGACCTGGTGTGACATCTGTCGGCCTCAGGCACCGGCTGCCCTGGCGCGATCGTCTGGCAGAGCTTCCCGCCGGCCTCCCGACGGTTTGCTGAGGCGGCTGCCCCGCGAAGGCGAGGGTTTTCTCACAAGGTACCCGAACCTGCCGCCTTTGCCGGTCCGGGGCTAAACTTCACGGAAGGCGCTGACAGGCCTGAGGAGAAACACAACCTACAGGAAACTCGTACCGGTTCTGTTAGCGTGACTGTTGCCGTTGTGATGACTTATACGTCAAGAAAAAAAAAAAAAACCCTAACCCCGAAACAAACGGTGAATAGTTTTTGTAGCATTGCGAAATTTGAAGGGTGCGTAATTATTTTATTGAGGTTTCACAAGTATGTTCCTGGTGGGGAAGTAGAACTGAGTTAAATACTGCATAGTCTTTAAGGAAGCGAGTTGAATCTTTCTGTGTTTACACACTGCGTGGTGGGAGCAGGCACTGCTATAAATTTTCCAGTAGTTTATGATGGGAACAGTTCAATATACAGCTCTGACCACGTATCCTATGCTTTTGATATATTGCAGCATCAGAGATAAGAACTGAAATGTGAATATTGTAATTTGCCCATCAATCAACATGGAGCAGGACTGTTAGTGTTTGCACCCACTCCTCTTTATGTTCCAAAAAGAGTTTGCAATGGCTGTTAAGGAAAAGAATTTCCCCCGTTGTGATTTGCTCTAAATCACTAAATATGGTGACTGTCATTCCCCTTTACCTTGCCATTGCACAGTATCAGCTAGATGAAGGTACTGAGGGTTGGTTTTGTGGAAGGCAATTTCAAGGCAATTTAAGGAGCCACCCACAAGAAGCCCGATGCTTCCAACTGAGGAATTGATGTGGTGTAACAACATAATTAATGCAAGGGTTCTCCCTTAGCTTGGGGAATTTAATTTACCTTGTAGTGCAAGCAGTGATAATGAGGTGGTCATCATCTGCAGTTCATTATAATTTATATCTTAAAGTATATCTGTTCAGTTAAAGTTTACCTGATAGTGAGGCTAAACAGTGAAACGTCTTCCTTCCATTGACAGCATATGTTTACAGCATACAAAGCAAATATTTATATATCAATGTGGATTGAGTACCACTTGTAAACCTGAACAGAACCAATTTGATGGTTCTTTTTGTTTTTCAGCATATCTTACACAAAGTTCTTCCTGGAACATGGGTATCACATCACAAGTGTTTTGGAAATGCTTAAAGGAAATTGAATCCTATCCAAATTTGATAGTAGTAATTTCAAGGGTAGATAAGATGTTTCACCTTGAAAAGCCTGTAGGAGCCTTGGAAAATAGATCCTTCCCCCATGTTTAAGAATTTGCATCTTACTCAGATGGAAGCCAGTGGCAGACAGACACAGCATCCTCCAGAAAGGCAGCAGCAGGTGCCGTACTGATGTAAAAGCTAACAACCTCCATTTGTATCAAGTAAAAAATGTTTTAGAGCACTGTACGGGGGAACTGGGTCTGGGAAATTTTAACCAAAGTTAACAGTGGAAATGCAATCTGAAAAAAAAAAATGGTGCAGATACCATCTAACACCCTCACGGACAATAATGATACTGTACTTCAGGCCTGAAGCTTGTCTTCTGACACTGCTTCTTAAGAGGGGTGCAGCCACCATTTGCAATTCATTGTACTGTTTGGAATATGCAATAAAGCTGGGCCTCACTCTTCTTGTGAGTGACCCTTAGGAGTGGAAGGAACTGTTGAGCTTGAAGTCAGTTTACACCTTTCAATCTGAGTACATTGATGGTAAATCTGGTTTTGATGCATTAAGCATGGCAGAAAACATGCAACAGTAATATGGTATGAGGTAGTAAATCACTGCAAAGTTTCACTCTCAGTTTGGCTTTGGTCATAACAAATGGTTGGGCTAATTTGCTTTATGTCGGATCTGTGTATTTTGTCTTTTTACTGTCAAGCAAAATTGTTGTAGAAGCATAAAGACAGCAGAAACTCAGCATTGTATATTTGGGCTAATTGTTCAAAATCCAATACAGTGGTTGTGGAACCACAGCCTCAGATTAACATACACTGACATAACTCCCTTGCACGGACACTGGACTCCTTTGCTGTCTTACCTTTAGCTGCTTGCAAAGTGACAAAAGCTAAAAGAGCATTGTGTAACACTTTAGTGTCACCCCGTTTCAGGGCAGGAGACCTCCCTGGAAAGCAAAGTCCATAAAAAAGCCCTTGGCACACAACTGTCCTTTATTCCCTGGCTCTGCACTCTTTATTGCCACTCCTTGGGAGGAACAGGCGTTCTCTAGGCAAGGTAAAGACAAGGAAAGTAGTATGAAGAAGCACCAAAATGTGCATGTAATTAACCTGCAACTGTGACCACAATTAGATTTTAATGCTGCTGAGGATCTGCACCTTTATTGTTTGTTTTGTTTGAAGGAAGGAAAGCTTGCATTTTATGGCCTAACTCAGCAGTCAAAGGAGATAAGGGAACAAGTTCGTTACGAATGGGCTCAAAAGATCTTTCTGATGTTTTTAGAGGGGGAAAAAACCAAACCCTTGTTGTGGTCCATATGCCTATTAGACAACTTGCATCTTAAATGTTGGAAGGCAAAACTATTTCTTTGCTGTGCCTTTTGTGAAGCATTCCAGTACTTGAATGTTTATCCCTAACAGCAAGTTCTGTTTCTTAAAGACCAGAATACCTGCCTTTTCCAGAGAAACAGGTAGTCACATTTTACCTCTTGTCAGTATAACAGGTGACAGAAAGAAAGTTTAGGAAAAAAGTGCAAATAGTGTGAGAATATGACCATTTTCAGTGTTTGAAAAACTGCTGTAAGCTTGCCTAAAAATGTGAAATATGTTGAAAGTAGAAGCCAAAAATCCTTCCTTTGTAGGACCCTCCCAAATGCCTGGAATTTGTTAGCTTTCCTGAGCATGAGAAAGAGATTTTCACTCATATAGTCGTCCTTGACATGAAAACACTGAATGCCTTCTAAATTATCTCAAATTTCCGGCTTTGAGTTTCCCCAACTTCCCCTAACTTCTAATGCCACCCATAAAAATGAGACAGGTAGTTTATGTTGCACTAATGGAAAAAATGAATTTTCTATATCTGTGTGTTCAAAAAAATATCCTACATTCAGTGGAGGGTTTGCATAACATTTAATCCATAACAAGGCATAGATGTATAATTTGCATTCACATGTAACATTTGCCTCATACAACATAAAAAAATTGTGAAGGCTCTAAAGTGGTTCGTGGCAAAGGCATTTAAGGAAATGCTACAGACATGCCCTGCCCTTGTCTTAGACTGAGCTGATATGGAAATCTTGTTAGCTAAAGGAAATACAAAAAACCTATATGAAATATTAATTCAGTCTTGGTGCACAGCGAGTTTCACAATGAAAATAATACCCCCTCTGAGGAAGGCAACAGAAACTGGAAAGCGTTACTATAAATAAAATAAACAGTTGCCTCATCATTACGGCACGGGGTAACTATACTTTCTAGGATCACTCATTTCTTCTCCGTGTTCTTGATTAAGTTAGAAAAAACTGGGTGGCTTTTTAACAAGTTCTTATCGGAACAATCCTTTTAAGGAGCATATTGCTTCTAGAGCAATTCTCATGTAGAAGAAATTACACCTCCTGCTGAATTTGCCGGTGGATGTAGTTGTACCGGGGGGACAGGCCAGGCGGCCGCACGGTCCCCGTGACCCGCTGGGGAACGCTGCCAGGTCTGTGCCGCCCGCGGTGGCCAAGGGAGGGACGGGCAGGTCCCCTTGCTGTGACGGCAGGGGCGCCCAGCGCCGCGGGGTGGCCCCTGCCACTGTCCCCAGGCAGGGAAAGAAATGCACACGGACGAGCGAGCGGTGTCACTGCGTTAAAACTTCTTACTGCTGACATTGTCATGGACAGAGGCCTGGCCAACAGGGAGTGAAAACAGAAGTATCTGCTCCTAGTTAAGTACGCTGACAGAAATGAGGCGAAAAGGACAGTTTACGGGGCAGTTTCCCACACTGAATCATTTCCAAATAAGCGTTATTCGGGTATCTATTTTTATCACATAGGGACAGGGATAGTGCAGACGCTATATTTACCATATGTAAACTATTACTTCATCTCCAAGATTTTTTGATTGTGTTGAATTTAAGTTGTTGTCTATATTCATCTAGTAATAGCTTTAAAAGAAAAAAACCAATCCGTGTTAACACATCAGTCAGGTTACAAGTATTTGGAAGTTAGAAAGGGACAAAAGCACAGAAGCACACGTACAGTAGAGATGCTGGTGAGAAGAAACAAACACCCATCAGCATACTTGAGCGCCTCAGAATTAATGGAGTCAACTCAATGAAAGATCTGCAAGATTAAGGAGAATTATTATCCCCATTCCACTAATAGGAAATTGCGAGGGCAAGTTTGCACGTAGCGGTGGCGCATTTAATTATTTCATTAAATTTTGAAACATCACTAGATTATCTTAATCTAGGCTCTCCCTCTGAAGATCAAGTGACAAAAAATGTAACTGAATCATTGGTAGTTGTGGTTGTCGCTGGAAAGGGATGATCCAGTTCTCTGTCCCGTGTGCTTTCCTTGGGCTGGATGGTGGCAGGTCTGCACGCCGAGCCAGCAGAACCAGCCGGGCACAGGACAGGGCAGAGCCAGACCAAGCGTTTTGTGACAGTAGGTCATGTGTGAAACCACACCCTGAAAACTTCAACTCCTTATTAATAGATCTTTTGTCTTGTCATTAGTTTAATTGCAAGCCGGAGATAACTCTTTTGCAACAGTCTCAGAGCAGTGCACCTGCTCTGGCAGCGGGGCAGGAGCAGGCGGCCACCACTTCTTCATCCAGCTCTCTGGCGGATGGTAAAGCAGAGACTTTGTAGGAGCAGGGAAACATCTAACAGTTTATGCATCCAATAAAAAGTAACGCGTCCATCTAACAGATTATGCATCCAAAAAAAAGGACTAACCGCATAAATGGAAGCTCAGTCAGCACAGCCTGTGTGAGACCATCCCTCCCCTTCTATTCAGAGCCTGTAAAATCCGTGTCAGCTGAAATACTGTGACCAGTTCTGGACACTTAAAAACGCAACTCATTTGGAAAGCCTCCAGAGGCAAGCGGCACAAATAATCAGAGGCCCAGCAAACACTGTCTATTACTCTAGAACGGCTATGGAGAGGCATAATGAATTTCAAATATGTAAGATGTAGCTATAAAAAGGAAGGGAATAAACTGTTCTCTGGTGCAGAAGCACGAGGGCTGGGTTTAAGTTACGGCAAATCAGGGTTACATCAGGGTTAAACTACTCTGTAACAGTAAGGGCAGCAAAGCACTGGCACAGAGCATTGAAGGGAGATGCAGAATTTGAAAGGTTTTAAGGGTATATGGAACAAATATTAGCCCATAAACCCAAAAGTATTTATCTTAAAAAAACACACGTATTTTGATGACTTTGCTGAGTCTGTTTTCTAAGACTTGTGTTTTCTCTTTATTTTCTGCCACGGTTTACAAGACTTAGTGTTCAATTCTCACAAACTTAGAGTCTTATCTCTGTCATGTTTCTCCTTGCTGTCCTTAGATTTGGGAACTTGGGCCTTTGACAGCCCTTGAGAAATTGCTCTGTTTCCCTCCTAATGAAGTTTCGTTACGTGTCATAAGCTTTAGGGGAAAAAAAAAAATAAATAAACCTCACGTCCCTCCCTTTCCTCCGAGATGAAGCCGCCAAAAAGGCTCAGGAAATAAAGCAGAACAGAAAAACAAAACCGAAGTGACCCCGACGTGATTCGAACACGCAGCCTTCTGATCTGGAGTCAGACGCGCTACCGTTGCGCCACGAGGTCTTGGGAAACACCCGCCCGCCCGGTGTTACAACTCGCCCATCAGTGGCCGCCGCCCAGAGCTGCCCCTTCCAGGAGGATTCAGGCCGAGGGGCCGGCAAGATCCGGGACCCTTCTCACCCTCCACGGCAACCGCGGCCCCTCCGCGGCGGCCCCTCTCCGCCGCCACTGCTTCCTTTCCCGCCTTCCCGCGCAACTGCGTTAACTCCCTCCCACACTCACCCGCCCACACCCCCACTAACGGCCACCCCAACGCCGGGGGTGCGGAGCTCGCCTCCCGCGGCACTGCCGTCCCCGCCGCACGCAGGCCCGTGCGTACCGGTCCCTGCTGCCCGGAGATTGCCCCTCCGGCCTCTCTACCGGGGCTCTCCCATTGCTATTGCCAACCGACTAGGCCTGAGTTTCCTGATAAATACACATCCGCAGAAGCCATTATTATGGCAACTCCTCGTTAGTATAGTGGTGAGTATCCCCGCCTGTCACGCGGGAGACCGGGGTTCGATTCCCCGACGGGGAGGCCTCAATGACTTTTTTTCACCACGGCGAGGTAGGAGGCGGAAGGGCGCTGCGCTCCCCGCAGCCTTTATAGTCGCTGCGGCGGCCAACGGCCGCGTCTCGCGCTGACCCTGGCCAAGGCAGGAACAATAAAAGCGACTCGGCGCGAGAGCGCCTCTCCCCGTCGGGGAATCGAACCCCGGTCTCCCGCGTGACAGGCGGGGATACTCACCACTATACTAACGAGGAGACGTGGAGCGGCCCCTCGCGCCCACCAGCCGGTGCCCGGAGCCCCAGGGAGACTCTCGGGGAGCACCGCGGACCCCCACCCCCTTCGCTCCCTCCCGCTGGCCTCGGGAAGGCTGCGGATGGGCAGGAGCGCGGGGGAGAACCCAGTCAAGAGCCCGACGCCGTGCGCGGCGAGTCCAGGCCCCGGGAGGGGAAGGGGCGCTGCCGGCGCCCCGGGGCGGAGGGAGGAGAGAGGCCTCCGGTGGGGGGTGGTGGTGGTGTCGTGTTTGCCTGGGTTCTCCCGGCCCTGCCGTGCCGGCGTGGGGATGACGGGGTGTCATGGGGCTTCCCACCCGTGTGGCTCAGCGTTTTGCCGCCAGCCCCGCGGCGGGCGGGGCGATTTAGGGAGGTGGCGACGCGTGAAAAACCGCGGTGGAGGGAGAGCGGCTGGCGCGGCGCGGCGCGGAGCGGCTCGGAGCAAAGCGGCAGCTCGGGTGTCTTGGGATTTTTGCATCTCGTTCGTGCCGGCAGGTTCTTTTTACGGGGAACCCGAGAAGCCCCGGAGTCAGCAGTTCCTCGGGGCGAGGGGACTCCGGCACCTGCTTCTCGCCCGCCTAAAAAGGGAAGGAGAGAAATGGAAACCGGTTACTTTGCGGTTTGAGAGTAAAAGGCAGAGGGGACACGCACGGACCGTGTGCTGACTCTGTCAGCAGTAACGCGGTTGTCGGTCCCCATCACGGGGGCATTAGGCAGGAAACTATATTTAATTCACTAGCTTGTTAGATGTAGAATTAACGCCAAACGTAAACGGGCTATTGGAACAACTGGTGCTCTCTTTTTGAGGTGTAAGGGCCCCAGCTGAGCTTTGCAAACAAGCATAGCTAAAGAGCAAACAGCAATCTATAGGTTGACATATACATACGCGACCTGTAAACAAAGTATGTCTAAATATTGGCATTTAAGCATTTGAATATAAACATGTGTTTCTCAGTGGATGCGACAGATTCAAATTCTGTCCTGACAAGTGAGGTAACAGCCACCAAAGTCTCATCATAATTTCATGACTTCAGAGGTAGTGTAATAATGAGGTGAACCGGTAGGGCTGTGGTCAGGCGATAGGCTTTGAACCTCCCAGAGCAGGATCAAAACCAGTGTTGCTAGGCTGGTCTGAACTTGCTGCGTGGGTCCAAATTTTATTCAAAAGATGCTGATGGTTAACTTTAAGCTGAGGGACATTCTGGTGGATCAAACAGTGCCTCTTTGAATTTTGTGGGGCCACTCACAATTTGCTTGTTTAGACTTTTTTGCCAGTCACTTCTCAGTTCCTTCTGTTCCTTGATCAGGTAGCTGAGATGTGACCACTCATTAAAGTGGTGGTGCTTGCTGCAGTCAGACCTTCCTTAGCTCCTGCTCTTTGCCTCAGGTTCCTGCACAGACCTCTCCTCAGGCTGTTTTCTCCTAGAACAGGACTTCTGCTATCTCCATAATATCTCTTGCAAATTTTTGGCATTGCTAAGCACTTTCAGAGTACCTAAGCCAGACTCGCAACAAGTTGTGTAGACATTTTGGTGTGTTCTTCAATTTGTCAATAGGGGTAAAACCAGATCTGACTGGGAGTTCTGGATCTGCTGGAAGTATGGGGAAAGGTTACAGCATGACAGTCTCATGAAGCACCGTGTAGGTACTTCAGCAAAAGTACAGGAGGACTCTGCAGAGCCAAAGCTAAGGCTCTGAATCATGGAACAGTAAAATGGTTTGGGAAAATCATCTAATCCACCCCCCTTGCCATGGGCAGGGACATCTTCCACTAGATGAGGTTGCTCAAAGCCCCATCCAGCTTGCCTTTGAAAACCTCCAGTGATGGGGCATCCGCAGTTTTCTTTGTTCCAGAGTCTCACCATATCCAGTTTAAATCTACTCTCTTTCAGTTTAAACTCTTGCCTCTTGTCCTGTCACTATTGGCCTTGGTAAAGGCCTCTCCCATCTTTCTCATAAGCCCCTTTTCTGTACTGAAAGGCTGCAGTAAGGTCTCCCTGGAGCCTTCTCTTCTCAAGGCTGAACAACCCCAACTCTTTCAGCCTGTCTTCACAGGAGAGATACTCCATCGCTCCGATAATTCTCATGGCCCTCTGCTGGATCCACTCCAACAGGTATATATCTTTTATGGTTTTCCCCCCTTTTCAATAGCTCAGTATGTTGCTAAGGATGTTTTTATCAGAAAGAATGCAGATTAGTAATGAGATTCCTTGGTCATGCTCTGTTTCTGCACACCCACTCCAGTTTCGGGACAGCTACCGCTGACGGCTTCAGCCATCTTGTACATTCTCCACAGCTTCCAACCAGGGCAACCCTGAACCAAAAGTGCCAGTCAATATGCTGGTTTATGCTCTTGTACAACCTCCTCCCACTCTCATTCGGCAGGGAGAGCAAGCGTATCTCCTAAAAATACCTACTATGACCTGAGCTGGTGATGGCAATTATTAAATAGCCTAAAAAGGGTAGCAACTGTCCAGCTACAATGAAAACAGTAACCACCTTTGTTTTCTCAGTGAAGCACTTCTGAAACCGGACTTTCAAAGGCATGTTCCAACCAAGATAACTTGTCTGCAGCTGTCTAAGGAGGGGAGCACGAAGAGCCATTGAGCTATGAGTCAGCAAAGCAAGAGTGCTATTTTGAAGTGGATGGACTATTACAATGCTACAATGACTCGCAGATACGAAGCAAATGCATTCCGTGTTGATTTGTCACAGAGACATGTGAGTGCAAAGCAGAACAGGTCCTAGAAACTATTATCAATGTTCCGAAGTCTGTAAAGCATCTGCCTTCTCCTCAGGAGCTCAATACAGCTCTTCCACATATCCAACAACCTTGTTCCATGCTTTCCTCATTATTGCACCAGCTTTGTGCTTGGCAGTAACTAGAGACCCGTTCCCTGGAGCAACAGCCATCTGCAAGAGGCCCTTTGTGGCCATAAGCAGGAAGGAGTAGGGCTGGGATCTAGTCCACCATTGTAACTGGAAGCTAGTTACCTCCCCTTCAGCGTGTTCAGCTTGCAGCTTGTCCAGTTGAGTTTTGAATATCATTATGGAACACAACAGGTTGTCCACCCTCATTGTGAACAAGTACCCCCTCCCTTATATCTATTTGGAATTTGCCATGTTGCAACTTGATCAGTTGCCTCTTGTCATTTTGTTGTGTACATACAGAAAGAGTCTGGCTCCATCTCCTCTCTTCCCTCCCACTGGGTAGCTGAAGACAACAATTACATCATCCAGAAGCTTTCTCTTCTTCAGGCTGAACAAACCCAGCTCTCTCAGTGTCTCCTTACTGGTCACACGCTCCAGCTCTCTGTTCATTCGGTGACCTTCTGTTGAGCTCACTGCAGTCTCTCCATCCCTTTCTTGTATTGTAGTGCCCCAGACTGTGCACAGTACTCCACAGGCAGTCAGTCTAGGGGTGAGAGCAGCCATCACTGGCCTTGATCTGCTGGCTGTGCTGTTACTAATGCAGCCCCGTATATGATTAGCTTTCATAGCCACAAGAGCAATTGCTCACTCATGTCCACCCTTGAGATCTCCAGGACTTTTTCTGCAAAGGTGCTGTTTACCCAGTCAGCCCCTGGCTGTTGTGCGAGGTTGTTCTATCCAAGGCACAGGACTTTACATTTGCCTTTGTTGAATTTGAAGGCATTTGTGTCGGCCCATTTCTCCAGCATGGCAAAGCCTGGCTGAATGATAGCCCTACCCTTGAGTGTCTCGGTCACTCCTCTCAATTTGATGTCATCCAGCTCTGGCACCAGCTGGCATTTATTTGCCTTGACAAGGAACATAAATTGTTAGTGGCATGCTGAGGTTCATCACAGCTGATACCACCCTTGCAGTATGATGTGGGCTGGATCCATGCTGTTGCAGCTGCTTGTACTTCTGCCACATAGAGCTGCCCCTGCTTCTGGCACTATGGTTGCCCTGGCGCGACGCTGAGACCACCGTTTCCTTTTGCAGATGTGAGACACAAACTGCAAAGTGCAGCAGTGCTGCCTTGGAGGCACTGCCTGCTCCCTCAGGCAGGAGGCTGGGCTGCACAGAACGTCCTCGCAGGGCAGCTGCGCTGGCATCCCAGAGTCCAGAAGCAATGGATTTAACACAGAGCACACTCATGGGTAACACTGGTACCAAGTTAAGGTGCTATCTCTAATTTCAAGTAGCCACTTAAAATCTGACCACATAACGGTGTCTTGAACTAGATCAAGTCTCTTCCACCAGGGCATCTCAGTATAAACTGCTTGTTGAACCGCACTCAGAAAATGATGCCTCCTTATTAAACATGTTAAGCTTTGTTTTTCACATAAACAACTGGACTCATGACTACATTTTATACAAATAGGAAGCTGTTTGATGTTGTGATTACTTTCTATTTTCTTGAGATAACTTTTTGGTCAGCTTAAAAAATATTCATACTTTAAAATATATCTGCTTCAGATTAGTCAAGGTGAGTACAAAGTGATGCCTGCTCTGTGCCATCTCTAATGCTCTACAGCCTTCTGGAGAACTGCCCTGACACATGAGTTATCTTCAAAGTTTTTCAAAACAGAGTCCATGAAGGAAGGTGAGAAAATCAAGCTAATAGTTATTTGGCTTAAATTTGTTGTACGGGGGTCTATAAACCCATGAGACAAATGTTAGAGGTCCAAACTGAGAAAAATAAAAAAAGCTACAGAAAATCCCTTCTGTTGCCTCTTCTGCAGTTTATGGAGTGATCTGGAAAATGTCATCATGGGGAATGTGCTAAGAGTAGAACAAAATGTTGTTAGCACAGCTCCTCGCACCAGCAGTTCCCTCCTCGCTGTAGTTGCCACAACGATCTGGGTGGCCTGAAAGAAAGGAGGACAGTCCTCGGAACTAGCAGTTGGTTACAGCTGAGTTTTGTGAGCATTAAGTCAGGCCCTCATCACCTTGCCCGACTGTAAAACGGCACAAATAATTTCAGCCCAATGAGTTTAATTTTATATTCAGGGTGTAAGGGTAGAGGAAGGGGGAGGGAAAAGCCTTCTCTACCTACAGAAATTAACATTTCTAGGTCAATGCAAAACCACAAACTCTAGGTGAGAAGTGAAGCCCTTCATTGATGTGGTCTTTAGGATGCCCCAGTCCAGAAGAGCTGCTGCAAATTGAATATGTTTCATGGCTATTTTATATGCTCTTATTGCTGCCCATTCACACATACCCAACACTCTATCTGCTCTTTGTGTTCTTACATTTTGTCTGTACCCTCACCCTGTGAAGTTCACAGCACAGGACAGTAAGAATACAATAGTTTTCAAATAGCATATTAAATTACAGGCCCTCTTTCTGTATAGTTTTTTGCCTTATAAAATTTCTCTCTAGTGCAATGGATTTGTTGTGTGGTCTGTATGACTTAGTGATCTGTTTCCATGCTAATGTATTTTCATCAAGCTAAAATGAAGTTTTAAAAGTTATTAGAAAAATCCATTTACATCACTGAAGTGAATGAGTTATCAGGCATCCCGTGCAAAATACAACAGCTGAAGAGCTGAAGAAATTCAAGGTAAAGGGAACTGTGACATTGTATGTCAGTGCCTGCTGGATTAGTGGGAGGAGGGACTTAAAGGGCTTTCCCATATTAGCATGCCCAGTATAGTTTATAGAGCACTAAATGCAGCCTCACAGCTGGGCAGCTTCCTCTCCTTGTTGCATCATGTGAACTGTCTGATAAATGGAGCCTTTTAAAAACTCATTGGAGGAATCTCAGGACTTGAAAATTTATGTCCTAAGAATTGTGAAATAAATTAGAACAAGTGACCGTGCAGAACTGCATTTTCTATTTAGGTAAAAAGCACTCTGAAATAAAAATTGGAATAGTTGAATCTAGCCATTTCTATTCCTGTTGCATGGTTCAAATCCAATGATTCCTCCCAATAAGAATAAGCTTGTTCTCAGAGGGAATCTGCATTCTGATCACTTTTCCCCTCAAAAGGGAATTGCCAAGCAAATGTACAGAAGAGATACCATAGCAGGAAAAGTACAGACTGGCTGGTTTTAATGAATAATTTCAACTGTAGAATAGTTGAGAGAAAAAACTGAGAGAAGTCCTGCTTAGAAATCAGAGGATAGGACTCAGTAATTAAAAGGAAGGAGATTGATCAAGTTTGTACGCAAACTTCAGAGTAATTTCAAAGGAGTGTTTATGCAGCAAAGCCTTTAGAGACACATCAGGACACTGCAAAACCCGAATAGATTGTGTACTAATGTAGATATTCCTGTGTAATGCAGTTCTGGATACTAGAATGTGCCCACCATATGACTACAAGAATAGTAATAACTCTCTAGCTGTGATGAAAGACTGCAAAACAATTTCACCGTTGGTCTGACTTGGTCTGAAATATGGCATTTCTTAGAATCTTGAAATTGTCAATAATTTACTTCAAAATAGACCAATCATGTAGTGCTTAAGAAGGAAAATTCTAGAGACAAACATGAAAAAAATCGAACATTGTCATATACAGCTATAATACAACTATCAGGTCTGACTCCCACATGATATCAGTTCTAGGAGTGAACACCTGTCATTCAAAAGAAAAAAAAAAGGAAGGAATAATGAACCTAAAAAAGCAAAATGAAGCATAGAGACAGGAAAAACATGGGATAGCAAAACCCACAGAAAATCATAGAATCATAGAAGCATTTGAGTTGGAAGGGACCTTAGAGATCATCGAGTTCCAACCCCCCTGCCATAGGCAGGGACACCTCCCACTAGAGAAAGTTCCTCAAAGCTCCATCCAGCCTGGCCTTGAACACCTCCAGGGATGGAGCATCCACAACTTCCCTGGGCAACCTGTTCCAGTGCCTCACCACCCTCCTGTAAAGAATTTCTTTCTGGTTCTAATCTAAATCTCCCCTCTTCCAATTTAAAACCATTGCCCCTTGTCCTGTCACTACAATTCCTCGTAAACAGTCCCTCTCCAACTCTCCTGTAGGCTCCCTTCAGATATTGAAAGGCCGTTAAAGGGTCTCCCCAGAGCCTTCTCTTCTCAAGGCTGAATAATATAGGAAGAGGCACTGTAGACTGAAGCTACGTATCCAAAAGAAAGATGTTGTGAGCTAGAGGCATCACACAAATAAATTAATTATACTGTACAGAGCATGGGAAGATATTTAAAGGTATTGGTTTTACAAAACTACAAATGAGGGACTATGTTATGAATTTAACTTTACCTTAGAAAGCTGATCATCACAAACTTCTTTTGTGCATTCTGATGCTCACTCAATATAGACATCATTGACAAGTGTAGGCCAAATAATTATGGTGCGGAAACTGGACATTGAAACTGAAGATGAGCACAGGAAAGAAGTGCTATTAAACCCAAAACCTTTGTTCTTGTTTAAGGTATGAAATAAGAAATACACAAAAGATTCTGCAGAAGACTTGAAAAAAAATTGTGTGCTCCCACATCAGGACTTGCTAAAGCCCCAGACCTTGAGTAGTGCTTGCTGTTCTTTAACTTTGTCAGGTTGTACTGCCGTAGTAATGCAAAATCAGTGGGTAAAAAAAAAAAAAAGTGTGCTGAGCCAAGAATGAATAGAAGTCAGTTTAGTTTTTATCTAGTAGTTAACACAAAGGAAACTCACCTTGAAAACACTATCAGAACGTGTCATGAAAGTATAAAGGGAAATTTATGTATGTTTTGCTGCTTTTGTGAAGGGTTTGTGAAGTTTCAGCATGACAGACAGACAGACAGATATGCATCACTGAAAAATGTACTGACGACTCAGAAAATCCAGAGTTCAGAAAATACTGTAGCTGAGAGAGAAAGCAGCATTGTGAGCATGTATTGAAACATCATAGTGCATCATCAAAGTACATCTTGTCTGTGAAAGCATTTTTGGTATTTGAAGAATTGGTATTAAGTAGAAAGCATAACAAATGACATCTGAGTTAATGGTGCTTATATGAACAATATAATGTCTGTTACCAATCTTCCTCTAAGAGTTTGATTAGAGAAGACTTTCAAAGCTTGACGGATATTTTGAAAAAAAAATTTATGATAAATGTTAAAAAACCAAAAGTGCTAAGAATAATCTCAGAAAAAACCAAAGTTGACAACTCATTTATTTTCACAGACAAGCACTAGATCAAAGCTACCAGCACTCTAGCAATTTCTTGTAGTACTGGCTTCACTCCTTTCCTGGTCGCCACCATTTACTACTTCATTGTGTTGTGCATGGGGGACAGAAGAACAGCTCTCTTTGTAGGCAAAAATATAACTTGATGGGGTAATAGTTTCCTCCCTTCTCCTTTTCTTAGGATACAAGGGCCACATGGCATGGAAACCACATTCTTCTTTTCCTTACTCAGGGTTACACTCCAGCGATTGCTGAAGTACCTGTGCACAGGAAAACCTTGAGAAACCCCAAGTTGCCCTCATGACTAAGGAAACCAGTAAGGCTTCGATAGTTGGGTTTTATATTGGCCATGTGTTGTATTGTTCATTCTACTTACAGCTTCTCCACTCTGCATTCTTTCTGTCTTCCTTTTTACTATTCTTCCTCCCTCTCTCCCCTTTTTTTGTTTTACTCTTTCTCCTTAAGAAAAAAAAGGATGCCCCATGTCTTGTCCAAGTCACAGGAGTGCAAAAGAGTGGCCTGAAGACTGGAGAAAACTGCTGGCCCTCTTCAGTGTGCCAGGAGAAGATCATGGGACTAGCTTCTTTTGCCTCTGACAAAATTTTCAGTGGGTGGACAAACAATAGAAAGGAAGTGGATGGGTTTTTAGATTTAGCAGATGGAAGAAGGAAGATGGTATAAGATAAAAGATTAAAAAGCCTTTACAGAAATTAATTGCCATTTCCAATATTATTCATGATAGGGAAAAGCAAATGTGCACATTCATCAGAGATTGTTCAAGATGTGATGGAGGGTTAACCATCTTGCTCGGTTGTGAAAGCCTGACACTTAAAAAAATATTCAGAAATTAATCACAGTGCACAAGAGATGAATACTTAAAGTCAGTTGTATAACCAAAACCACAAATGAGGAACTGCTAAGAATGGTGTGCTTAGAGTACTGCTGCTTGAAGTAAGAGCTTAACACTCCTATGTATCTGCAATACATTGTCTGGTGATCACCAAATTACTATTCATTCTAGTAAAAATGCAGCAAGAGAAAAAATACCAGATGCTTTGCTAGGTAGAGTCAGATTAAAAGAACACAGGACATTTTACAGCTTTCTCACAGCTGGTAAGGATAGGAGATGGGGATCTGCAATCACTGGTTTGGAGGTGTCAGTTGAAAGAGATGAGAAAAAGGCTGAAGAATTGGTGCGGGGCAAAATGTGAAGGGACATATTGTCAAGCTGACAATAAACAATTAAAATAAAGGACTCTTTAAGTGCAGCACAATGCAGAATAATGCATCTATTCCTGGGAAAAAAAATATAAGCAAGGTTTTTTCCACTTACATTGGTGTTCCTCATTATGTATGATTTTTTACTTCAAAAGACCAAAACATTGTGTTTTATAACAATAATCTTATTTCTTTGCTGTCTGCTGTTTTGCAGGACAATGATATTTCTGTTTTCGTAAAAGAACTAGTTTGAAGTTTGCAATTGCGTTGGCTCCCTCTGGTGGCATTCTGAAAAGCGCTACTTTATAATCTAGTAAAGCCACTGTTTCAAAATTGGCTTGAAATTTGAGTTTACTGCTTTATGTAACGGTTATATTAAAAAATAAGAGAAAAAAAATGCACCTCTCTTAACAGCTTATACAAAATCAACTCATAAAATGAAATTCCAGCAATCTGGTTCAAAATGACTGGAGAAAAACATCATTCATTTCCCCTCCCTCACATTCTCTTGAATGAATTCATGGACAGCATTTTGCTAATATGTGTTTGGAAAGGAGTTACAACAATGCCTTAACTATTGGACTGTCCTGTTTCACTTGGCAGCAAAAATCAATTAGTCTCTTACAGAACGTTTTAATGGGAGAATTTCCATTTTGAGATTAAGGCACTTGGCAGCTGCTGCCACTTGCATCCTGGGAGCTGTTGCCAGAGCTGAACCAGATGTGCAGCTAAGGCCCGTTTCTGTCCATTTGTTATTAATAATGAATACAGAAATGAGAAGAAAGAAAGGATAAAGAGGAGCAGGAAATGGGGAAGCAGTTAGATCATTTCCCCTATGCATATGGGAAGGACAGACATTTTGGGGATTTTGCAAAAGATGACACTAATCCTTTTGCCTGAAGTTGGATAACTCCGCAGTTTCCCATTCTTGGTATAGCAAGACTGACTGAGAGGAAGAAAATTATTAAAGTTGCATCATCACTGCGTCTCAGTTCCTTATCTCTGCAGCATTAAGTCCTCATTACTGAACTTGGTAGGCTTCCCAAATCAGTAAATGCTCCTGCCCGCCCCTTTTAGTTAATAATAACTGAGAGTTCAAGGACTATTGCCTGGAACCAGAGAGGGAGAATATTTTTTGGTCAGTTTGACTTCACTGCATGAACATTCTCAGGTTGGTACACTGATATATTTCTAATTGCATAACTTTAGAAACTATGAAAAGAAGAAGACAGGAAAAAGTCAAATTTTTTGATAAAGTAACTACTTCTATTGAAAAAAACAGTGTAGGTTTTTCTGTTTAAATGGATGAGGGGGCACAATTTTTTCTGAGTTAGTTTTCCTGATTAGGAAAAGCAAAAAGGAAAATTTTAAAGGTATTTTTTAGAACCATTATTTTCTAAATGGCACGAAGGCTCAGCTTTTTCAAAGTACTTCAGTGCTAAATACCAATAATATTTTGCATTTCTGACAATATTCAGCTGAAGATATAAAATTTTTGCCAAGTTGGACATGGGCAAAATCCTGATCCTACGAACTCTTCTGCTTAAGTGAAAAAGTTAAACAAACTTATTAGATAACTTTTTAATGAACTTATCGGGCTACTGAGTCTGAAATGTCAGCTTTTTAGAATTGTTTCAGACAGGTTATTTCAGGTTTTCAAAAAATCCGCAGCCAACAATACTATGAGTAAGAGCTGTAAATCTCTGAATAGTATAGATATTTATTTGTGTACCACAGAATGAAGACTTCTCTATGATTCATTATTTAAGCATAATAGCTTGTTAATCTTAAGGTCTATTTATGTAGTTCTGCACACCTGCAAGTTCTTGGAACATTTCTTTAACCTGTAAGACACACACCATCAGACAAGCAATATATTGTGTGAGTCAGCATGTTATTCTAAAACATTTAATATGAACTTTAGTATTTCTAAATCTTTTTCCTTCATGTGAGAAAGTCCTGTATTATTCAGCAAGTTCTTCTCTTGGCATTCCCACAATGTGTGTTTGTTTTACCTCTACAAAACCCACTAGTTTTGGACAATGCTTTTTTGTTTTTAAAATCAATTGAACCAGTAATAAGTTACCAATTTTTAAATAAAGCTAGCTTGTGAACCAAGAAAGAATACAAGAAATTTCATCAGTGTTTAAAAGGAAAAAATGATTGAACTGTGCATTAAGAATGGAAAGTCATTCATAACTCTGCATCATATGATTAAAAGCTGAGCTTGACTATTTATAGCTAAGCACTGTCAAGAGCAATATGTGTTGATGAGAGAACCTGACTGTTAGTACATTCCTAGATTAGGTACATGTTAATGACGGTGCAGGAAAATGGATGAAGAGTGAAGATAATATTTAGAAGCCAGAAAACATGCTTAAATTCCTTGCAGAAAATAGAAAATCAAAGGCAAAAGGAGCTAAAGTAGGTAAAATTTTCGCTTTCTAGCTATTTGTAAAGCAACTCTGCTTTCTGTAGAGACAGAAAAACTTATGACTTAAAGTGCTTTAAAGATTGACTTCTAACAAATAATTATAATTAATATTTTATAATAGTAATTAATTACTACTAATAAATAAAACCCCTGTTAACTAAACAATGACAATACATTTAGAGTGTATATTTTTCTGAAGGCATTTTTTTTTTAACTTTAAACAAAAGCAAGAAAGCAAATACTTTTCAGAGGGGCTCAGTTCCAATAAAATGCTGAAACCAATCTTTTAGTTTTGCTTCTCTCTTAATCTGTCCTCTATTAAGGATAATTTCAGGATAACTGGCAAGCATCAAGGCTTTTGATGCTTAGGTTTATGTGTGAATTCTTAAAGCTGGGTACAGAATCACTTTTATGGTGCCCATCATCTGGATGGGATGGAGCTTTACAAGACTATTTAGATCAGTCTGTGAATCTGACCCAGAATATGTATATTCAGGGCTGAAGATATATCAGAAGACAGCTCAATGGATCATTCTATCAATCTTCTGGTCATCACTTTTATTCAGAAAAAACTCCTTAGTACACAGAGAGTTCTTAATTTCTGACCATCCATGTAGAATAACAGTGTATTTTCATAGGGTGAAAGATCGAAAAGCCAAAATGATACAGGGTTTTTTAGGTAAATGGATTGTGGATGTCCTGCATTCTTATCATACACTACCTCCTGTAACTGATGAGTGCAGCAATCTGCTTTACTTACATTTGAAAGTGAGAGAACAACTGTATTCAAAAATTGGCACTACATGGCCAATTAATAATATCCCTGTTTTCTTAAGTAGAGACATGCTTGTGTGTAAAGTTTAGATCTAGATCTGAGTTTACCTACAATTTAGGGAGGGACAGAAGAGCACTGCAGTTCTGCAGACCGGATGCAGAACTTCAGCTGAGATATTTGGGAGAAGGATGTTGTTAATAGATACATATCTCAGATTCAAATACCTTTGTGTTTCAGGATGCATTCAGAATTTGGGTGTTGCCTTGTGCTAGTTCCATATTTAAACTTCCTCTGTGGTAAAACAATAACTTAGTTTGAGATTTTGGTGAGTGAAATAAAGAGAAGCCATGGCTTTTGAAAAAGACAAGGTAGTGAAAGCTATGTTTATAGAGAAAAAAAAAAGCACAGAACTCGTGGAAAGAGGATATGAATTTTGGAAAGCTGTGACTACAGTTTCTGCAGCCCATAAACCACAACATTTCCTTCATGTGATACAAATGATAGAGCCAAGAGACAGTCATTGTGCAGTGTGCTCTCTCCCTGTGCCAGGTCACTTTCTGTAAGGGAAAGCAGCCTGAAGTTACTCATCAAGAAGGGCAGTTTCATGGCTTGGATATGGTACAAAGAAAGGATGGGCACAAGTGGTGGCATCAGGGCAGTTCAAGAGCAGCAGGAGTGCCATGCACATTGTCAAAAGTTTACTGGTCAGAGATCTGTGCAGCTCGGCAGCCTCTTGGGCCTACATTCATCTTCTCACTCAGTGATGCCCAAATCACGATCACTTACCTCCTAGCTCCCAACTGCAATATTTACTGAGCACACTTTGAACATTCCCTCCCTATACAGTCCGTAGAGAGACAGAAGGCAGAATTTCAGTGTTAGGCCAGTAGAGTGTTATTCTGGGCTGCCTACAATGTCTGAAGTCAGGTGGGATAAAGGTAAGCTTGTTTGACTAGCAAAATTGCTATTTCTGCTTGTTTCATACACCCCTCCCTGTTGCAAGAAGTTACTTCCTAAATCTTTTCATGATTGCAGCAACACAGAAATATGACCTACCTTGATCCATTTTTTTTCTTTCATTAAGTTTGTCTATGGGAAGCTGTTCATACACAAAAGCTTTAATTTATGTTCTTGGTATTTTGTTACTAAAGAGATAGTTACACTGGGAATGAAGATTGTTTTATATTGAAATGTGTTTCATTAGGTTATTTAATTGATAGTTTTGGTGGTACTACAAGACAATTCCCAAGAAAAGGGAATATTTTAACTTGATATACTATGTATAAACGCCTTCCAAGCCTGTATGGTAATTGCTCATCATTATGTCTGAAGCAATGGTCTTCTGGCAGAATCTTAATGACTGTTATTCCACTGGGCAAGCAAAGGCTCTGGTATTCATTTACTGAGTTATTGTCTTAATTCTTTGTGTCTGGATGATCACAGAGAACCTTATTAATAATAGATTGGAAATGAAGGATAAGAGGCTCTATTCATCAAAGACCTTATCCAGAGGACATATGAACTGGCTTGCTGGACTGATTGTTTTATGCAAGTGATAGTGTCATTTGTACAGAAGATGCCTAATAGCTGCCACTGAAGAATCACTGAACTGCATTGTGCTCAGAAAGATGTATGCCCGTTACCATCTTTGCAAATTGTAAAAATAAATGTACAGAGTAAAAATACATTTTCATAGATGAGAACTGCTTTCAAGCAACTAAAGATGTGATATGATTTAATTTTATTACATGTCTAGTTACTCCTTGCTTTCTAAATGCAGATGAATTGGAATAGAGAAAAAGTTTGTAGCAGAAGGTATCATAAGAAAGACTCTAAAAGATTTTGGAAGTATTTGTATTGTAAAGAGTTCTTCTGTCATGCATTTAGTTGACATAGGTGTGGCTCCTGGATTTTTATGAAGGGGAAATATTTTTCATCCTCTTTTGAAGTGCCTTTCATATCCTTTTATATATTCACTATTTGATTTTCTACAGCCTGAAATAAGAGATATTTTTTCTGTTGTTCTGTAAACAGCATTATTTTTTTATAGATATAGCCATTTATGAGGAACTCAGAGGAGGAGTACAACTTATGGCAGGAGGGATTTAGAGGAAATATGGAAAAGTCAGGCAGCTGCAAGAGTGCTCCATTTACACTTTTATTTAAGTTGTACTATAAACCATTTCCATTTCGTGGAGACCCAATGTGTTAAACTCCATGTTGGGGTGGGACAGGATACAGAAGGTGGCATGTGATGGAGACTCACTGATGTAAGCACATGGGGCGTGTGCTTGGTATATTGGTCATGTTGCAGAGAAGATCTGAGGTAACTGATTGTCAGGGCTTAATTTTAATGAAGGGACAAAGAAGATAATTCAAGACCATTGCATCCTTTTTTTTTGTTTGTTTTTGTGTTTTTCCCAGGACTCCAGGCCTGAAATACAGCTCATACAGAGATCGCGGAATCACGGAATTGTCAGAGCTGGAAGGGACCTCTAGAGATCACGCAGTCCAACTAATCCTGCTAAAGTAGGATTGCCTAGATTGTACATTACTCAGGACTGCATCCAGGTGGGTCTTGATCTCCAGAGAAGGGGATTCCAGAGCCTCCCTGAGCAGCCTGTTCCAGTGCTCTGTCACCCTCACCCTAAAGAAGTTTTTCCTCATATTTGAATGCAACTTCCTAAGTTCCAGCTTGTACCCATTGCCCCTCGTCCTATCACTGGGAACCACTGAAAAGAGTCTGTCTCCCTCCTCCTTCAACTCACCCTTTAGATACTTACAAGTATTAATAAGGTCCCCCTCAGCCTTCTCTTCTCCATGCTAATATTTATTAGTTCTACAGTTCAGCTTCAAGAGCCTTTAGTTTTAAGACACACTCCTCACTATTAACTTTTTGTGTTACACAGAGGGTATCAACCACTGGGACTGACCTCAGTCTTGTGAAGCCAGCAGCAAGAACAGTAAAGCAGTATTTACTAACAGAGCAAAGCAGAGGAGAGCAGTGTGGTGGGTCTCAGATCATCAGGAGAGTTGGATTTACAGTAGCATGTGGCATGAGCAGCAATTGACTTTGGAGATCATCACGAAGAATTATGATAAGAAGATGGCAGTAAATACATTTTACTATTTTTCATGGCGTGTGCAGTCACTGAGAACACATATGCTTACACTGAACCTGAAACTTCCATTATATATGAAATTTGTATCCAAAGACTTAATGTGCAGAAGAAGAACTCATTCAGTCAGCAGGATTGTGGATTCTATAGAAAAGACATCCCTGCAATATAGACAAGCATCTGTCATTTACTGGATCTATACATAGATCATATAGATAAGAAGCTGTGTTTCACTGGATATTGTCCTTACTCCACAAGGGGGGCTGGGCAGGGGGTCCTGTGTCAGGACAGGGCTTGGCAGCCTAGGCCTGTCCCACCGCCCCAGCCAGGAGCAGGGCAGATGGGGGGCATTAGAACAGCCCCAGCCATGGGCACTGGGCATCTCTGTGGGGATAGATCAAGGCTGTGCTGGGATATCAGTCAACTGACGTGCAAACTGGTGTCAGTATCAGGCATCATGAGGAGCTCTGGGGTCAGACATACCCCTGGGATGGCCAGCCAGGGCCTCTCTATGGTGATGTCTGGTGGCGTCACCCCATGGACAACCAGCAGGAAGGAGCTGCTCTGGCTCTGTCTTGGCCCTGAGCCCCACTGTCAGATAGATCCCCAGGACAGGGGAGGACAGACTCAGGAGCCTTAGAGATATATTCAAAAAAGGCACTACAAAACAAGTGGGGAAAAACAGTATCAGCAGGGAACACAGAGTCTATCACAGGATTTGTAATAATTGACAGGGTGTAGGGGAGCTGCAGAGCAGGTGAGGAGACAACTGGGCCCATTGCTCTAGCTCAACATAAAGACATGCTTCCAGGTCATGAGCATGTCTCTGTAACTTGTCCCTCCCTCTCTGCAGCAAAGGCACCTCAAATGGAGAGTTTCTGTTACCCCTGTGTCCCGGTTTGAGGTAAAGTAGGTAAAATAGATGAGGAGAGATGGGTTTTGTTGGGGTTTAAGGTTGGGGTTTTTTTTCCAAATTAACCTACTGCTTTCTTCTAAGGGTTTTGTCCTGGTTTGAGGTAAAGTAGAACCAACTTTCTGTTCAGTAATTTTACATCTTAACTAGGCCTCTTCTAACTCTCTAAAATCAACAGCATATTGTGGAGAAAACTGTTAGTTCTCAGAGTGATAAGACCAATGTTTATACTTCATGCCAAGGAACGGTATGCAAAGGGGCTCTTGCTTATACTTATTGCTATAACAACCAGGGTCAGCTGCTTTTGTTATTTGCCCCATTAGAGGGTTGGAAATGGAAAAGTGTAGAGGGGTCACACCTGTGGAGAGGAGCAGACAGGACAAGTGACCCAAACCTGGCAAACAGGGGTATTCCATCCCATCTGCCCCATGCTCAGTATAACAGCTGAGGGATCAAAGGGTCAGCCCTGTTTCTTCAATGGTCAGTGTCCGAAGAGGACCCTGTCAGTTCATCTGCTTTTGATCCCGATCCATGTGTTCCTGACTCCAGAGCTGGAATCCAGTTCCCATCCATCACGGAGTCCCGTCTGGGACTTCCCCAGTGTCTGCTGGTGACACCCTCATTAAAGTAGTTTACCTCATTCTAAACTTGTAAATCTCCTTACCTCTCCCCTTCTTTCTCTTGGAGCAAGAAAGCAGGGGGGAGACCATCTGTCATCTACATAGACCAATTTAGCCTAAACCATGACACCCTATTTCAGCCAATGAAGGAGAAATCTCCAAGACTAAAGAAAAGAAGCAGCACCATCAGATCTGCTTAAACTAGGACAGGGTTAGTCAATGGCTAACAATGTGCAAAAAGTTCAGAGAAACCAAGGACATCAAGACACACGCTGCTAGTCAAACTATCCTGTCACTCCTCTTGGGTGAATACAGCAGGATCACAGAATGTGCTCAGCTGGAAGGGACCTTTAAAAGTCATCTAGTCCACCCCCCTGCAGTAAGCAGGGACATCTTTAACCAGATCAGCTTGCTCAGAGGATCTGAATGATTATGTGACTTGCTGATGTAGGTTCTTGGTCTTCAAGTATAACTGATTACATTCTTTTCATAGAAGAGAGAGAACGATTAAGAAAAGGAATGATTTAAGAACATGTCAGTAAGCTTCAATTATTTCTAAGTAGCTTTATTGCAGAATATTACTTTGAGACAGAGAATGAGGAGATCTGTGGCCCGAGTGCCAGAAGTCAAAGTGTGAACTTGTCATTAAATATGAATACCTCCATCGGGCAATAACAGAGGGTCTTCTGCCAACACTCTTTCAGACAAAATGAAAGGTTTACATTGTCAGAAAACGTCTCATTTTTTTCCAGCTATATGAATTGCAAAAATAAAAGATGTTGTCTCTCATTACAAACCATGACACCTTGAGGCCTCATAAGAAAATTCTCCATGACTGAAATATTGTTAAGTACATTTTGTGAAATTTATTCTGTTGGTAGTAATTGATTTTTAATTGTATTTCCACAGTACTTCTGAAACGAAAACATTAGGGAGATAGTTCTTTGCAAATGTGAATTTCAGCTCCCTGCAGCTTTGCTTCATCTTCCTGTCATACTTGGGAGAGGCTAAGCTGATGGTTAATGAGAAGAAAGAAGTGTGTGAACCAGAGTATTGACAAAAATAATTGACAAATGGTATCTAGTCAGAGCTTCTGAGGGGTCACTGCAAAGTTGATGCTCGTCCATGATACTGAAATAAATATCACAAGACTGAAGTGATCAGAAAATACAGAGTCTTGCTTGTTTCCTTAAGAACAATGATCTCAGCGTCTCCTTCAGTGATTTTACTCATTTCTTGAGACAAAGTAGGTCTTGGTGCAGGACTCCACCTACATGTAATGCTCTAAGTCTGCAGAAAAATAAAGCAAAATATGTCAGTCCTCAGAAAAACAGCTGCATCATCCTGCTGTCTCCTCTTGTACACATAAGCATTAGGAATCCCAGAGGTAACAATTAGATATGAATATCTGCAAGTCTAAAATCTTCTCTTAGTCTCATGGATTTTCTTCACACCTTTCCAGTAGTATCTTTCCATACTCTTTTTCCAGCTACATCCTGAGATTTATTTCTAGAGTTGTAGAGGAGACAGACAGCATCCTCATCAAGTTCGTAGATCACGCCAGGTCAAGGGGGCTGTTCATTACACTGGAGGTTTGGGCTGCTCCTCTGGACGGACCAACTGGAACCTTATGAACCTCACAAGGAAAAGTGCTAAGTCCTACACCTTGGAAGGAAAAACTGGCAATGATACAAGCTGGGGGACTTGTAGGCTGGGAGGAGCTCTGTGCAGAAGAACCTGAAGGTACTGGCAGTCACAAAGCTGAACATGAGCCAATGTATGCTGGCAGCAGAGAAAGCATCTTGAGTTGTATTAACAGGAGCACAGCTTGTAGACTGAAGTAGGTATTTATCTCCCTCTACCAGCATTTGTTAAATCACACCTAGATAGTACATGTTTTGGGCTCCTCAAAACAAAAGACAACAATAAACTCAAGCAAGCTCAGCAAAATGTCACCATGGTAGGGAGTCTGGAGGACCTGCCCTGTGAGTGGAAGCTGAAGGAATGGGGTTTGTTCAGCCTGGAGAAGAGATGGCTTCAGGGGACTGAAAAGCAGGCTTCACATAAGCAGGCTTCACATACCTACAAGGAGGTGATTGAGGAGGTGGAGCCAGGATCTTCATAGCAGTGGATGGTAGGAAGCTAGGAGACAAGGGATGTCAGTTGAAATGAGAAAGGTTCAGAATGGTTGTAAGGAAAGCCATTTTCCCCATGAAGACAGTGAAGGACAGGAGCCCAGAGAGCCTGTGTAGTCATCATCATCCTTGAAGGTTTTCAAGATATTACTGAATAAACACCTGAACAACCTGGTCTGATCTCATAGCTGACCCTTCTTTGATCAAGAGGTTGGACTAGACAGCTTCTGAACGTCCTTTCTATCCTGCATTATTCTCGGACCCTATGAAATTATTTCTGAAAACTTTCCTATTTGCTCCGCTCTGTGGGTGACTTGAAGAGGGTTTAAGGGGAGTGAGAAGATAGGTGTGGAATACTAATGTTTTATTTCAGTTAATTACATTAAGATCTTATGATTAAGAAAAGGGAAGTGGAAGTAGCAGAAACCACAGGAAGAGAAAGCATGGGGCAAAGTATTTTGGAGCAGAATCTGTAAACAGTTATTCATGTGAGCAAGGACTGCCCTGATTAGTGTACAATTGTAATGGTACTTATGCTTTACAAGATCAAAATAATGAAGTGCTCCATTATGGCAATTATCTACAAAAGAGTGAAAGCACAATAGCTGAAGTTACTAAAATACTTCTGTGTTCATTAGCCTCATTAGGTTGCAAATGTGTTATAGGGCACTGTAACACTATAACACTGAAAAAAACAGGTATAGCAATGATAGAAAGACAAATTATAAGGAAGACAACCCATGTTCAGCCATTACAAATCCAAGTACATGATCAGCCTACAAATGCTTACTGGTTGATCTGTGGTCAGCTTCCAAAACCCTTTCCATCTGATCCAAGTTATGAGGGGGTTGAGGTCATGCAGCATCTTTCTTGAGATGTGACAGATCAATAATATTCTACTCAGAGCCAAGACTGAACAATTTTGATTTTTAACTTAGGGAAACAGCTCTTCATTTGACCTTGAAGTTTATTGGAAGGCAAATAAATGATAAAGCATCGTCAAGCATTCTTTGGTGAAAAGCTCTTTGTAGTCAAGATTTGTAAACTGAAAGACCCAAATAAGAACTCTAGTTCAGATTGAACTAAACTGCAGCATTTTAACAAAGAAATTTAAAATGTATAGGGATGTGGGTCCCTTCTTTCTATCAAATGTGTTTTAAGGTTTTGCAATTATTTTTTTATTATATATTACATTTTTATATACTTTTTTATTAATTGTTTCTGTAAAAAGTCTTTAACTCATCAGGTGCCTGTGGATTCAGTCATGTTTTAAGAATTTCACCATTCCCTTGTGTGTCTGAGTCAGATTTTCAGTATTCACCCATGTGTCTAGGGAGAACAGAAGGCATGTATAGATCTTCACCAGCATGGAATACATTCCCTCCATAGAGGTACTAGTTAACAAGCTATTGTGATGGAGGACTATTCCCCAGCAATTTCTCAAATCCTTCCAGGCAACTCCTTCAAAATCTCTAGAGTCATTTCCAAAGCTCTAGAGTCATTCAACATCTACAGTCAGAAGATCTAAGGGTTCTAATTATAACCAGTTCTTCACCACTGACATAGATGATGAGGAGGAGAAAATGAGATCTCAGTGTGTTTATTCTGCATTTTATTCACCTGTAGTGAGCATTAGAGAGATAACTGGCTTTTATTGATTGTATATGGCACTGCTGTCTTGGGATACTAGGAAAAAATTATATGAATGGCTGATTTGTGTAACAGATTTGTTCTAAATTTGGTGCTCATTTCTATATTAAAGCCTCAGAATGCAGATCTGCATGTAAAAACTCTGCAGAGTTATTACTTTATGTCAAGAATTAAGCCTGTGTAAGGCTGTTGCTCAGGAAAAATGACACACTAGATGGAGAGGAATAAAAACGCAACAGGACAGAAATGCATGATAACAGGGAAAAAATGAAGATGCGAAAAGGAATTGGTTGCTTGTGAGGTTAGGGGAATAGGGCTCCGTGGCTAAACCCAGTTGGCCTGGAGGAAGAGAAAAATAGAATGAACAAAAATATACAGGAAAGAAGCATTGCCCATTAAGTTTTAATATTATTTGGGCAAGAAAGTAGCAATGTTTAATAAGTATCTAATTAAACTTCAGTGTATTAACTGGCAAAGGCAAAGATATGTAAGGGGGGAGTTCTTAAATAACTAGCACATATATTTGCTGTTCTCAATGATGTATTTTCTCCAAGGAGAATTTCAAAATATTACATTGTAATTCCAACAGTCCTCTCATGTCTTGGACCAGATTTTCTTCCTTTTTTTGAATCTCTGCATGCTTTAATAGCTGCAGAGGGGTAGTTAAAATGTGCAGTAGTTACACTTGCAGACAGTTCTTAGGAGAGATTTGCAAGCTGGGAGAAAGCAAAACAAAAAGCCCTGAGTAAAGAAAGAAAAAATAGCAACAGAGATCAAAGTATGCTTCGGGCAAGCTGTCTTTATCATTGCAGCAGGTGCAGCAAGTAATGTACCTTTGCTGTGCAATGAGGATAAGATAGGCTACTCTGCACCAAGTCCCAAAGGACCTTGGCGTATGAATCTTACCTAAGCAGCACACACTGCCTTGACACAGCTTACAGGGACTAGAAAAAGATTGTCTTGTAACAAACTTGAGGATGGGGGCCACAGAGGCTTATCAAATCCTCTTGAGAAATTTCTAAATAAATAATGTCACCAAAGTGACTATTTTAGCCTTTAAACAAATGCAGGTTCTGTGGATTGGCTAAATTACAGGATGTTTTGGGACAGAAAATTTGTCCTTCCATTCTTTCCCTAGTGTACAGCTGGGAAATTGCTGATTAGTGAGTGGCTTAAGCTCCCGAACTTCTCATAAATCATATCCTCTGTCTAGAATGTCCAAACATGATTTTTGAGCCTTGGGCAGTTTATGAGCTATTGGAGTGAAGCTGCTCTGCTGGTACTATGTCATGTGGTGAGTTATGGGGTAGCACTGGCAATGAGCCTGTGTGGTGACCCAAACCCTTAGTCACCAGTGCAATGGTGGCCACAGAAGGATTCAGCTGTCTTTCTCACCCAGCCTCAACTGGGAGAAGGAGGCAGTGGGGTCTTGTGGATCTACTGTAACCACTTGTCTGTGGACCCGTGCTGGATGTCCCTTCTCTTCAGCTGTCATGGGGATTGCTCTCTGCAATATGGAGATTTTAGTATGCTGCTTATAGGCTCTGAAAGATCATGCACATTGAATAATGTATATAATAGGTGTTGCATTCGATTAAAAAACCCTCATGATATTGCCAAATTAATTTTTAATTGCATTTATTTTGAAATTAAAAGCAATTGAGAATGTTGGATGATTAGGATGCACTTTGTAAGAGTTGAATTTTGCATATTATCCAAACAGAAAATGCCAGAACTTGGACATGTAGCCAATTAGCTGCACAAATCGCAGATAAGGGATCAGAGCACTTCACAGAAATCCTTCAGAGTTTATAAATCTGTATTCCAGCCACTGCCCAGGTAGCACTCTCTCTAGGTTCACAGTCACAGGACCATATATGCCTAACCTATACTTTTTGAGCCAATATGATGCTAGTGCAGTTTCACATACTCTCACCAACAGTGTCTGTTGGAGCCCAGGGCTGCAGTGGCCTTGACTGTGCTCCCTGTCCTGTGCAGGGCTGCATAAAACTGGGGGGAGTCAGGATCAATATTCAGCTGCTTTTGATGTGTCTTCCCTACCTTACATTCATGATGACAAGAACATAATCCACATGGTGGCCGGGTGGCATGAACTTTAAACCTTCCAGGTGTCCTTTTAACTGTTTCTAAGTCAAATAGCTTGTCACTGTTTCCCATGAAAACTGTTCAAAGAAGGCATACAAAGAAACCTTTTCAGTTGAAGCAGGCGAGGAAGACAGCTTTGAATTTTAGAGTTCACTTTTAGGGGTCAAAATATTGTAATAAAAGCATTTAGAAAGTAATTTGTGAAGTGAACTCAAGCCAAAGAACATTCTTTGGGAAACAAGAAAAAACACTGTTCCAACTTATTACTCAGGACAGATTGCTAAATGTTTTTAGTGTGACTGTAACAGATCCTTTGTCATTAGCAGACACATGTGCAGAGTATGAACAACTCAGCCTGGGAGATAATTAATAGGAATGGAAAACACCACCAAAAGCTGGTCCTTCTCTGCTGTATTGTATCACCCCTTCTGGGAGGCACAGGATGCAGTAATATCAACAAGTATTAAGCTAGGGCTTAATCTCAAGCCCCAGGCCCCGCCAGCTTCTGCATTGCTCTATAAATCATCCTCTCTCCTTAGCAGAGCTTGGTTGGGTATTAAGGATGTGTTTATATCTAAGCTTCAAAGTCAGCACTCACTGATACAATTAACTAATCTACATCTCTCAAAGCTGAAGCTAGTTGTTTATTTTTAGGTAGAACTATTTTTCATCTGGAAGTGCTGATTTATCAAAACTGAAGTGTTTTATGGGAAGATGTTTTAGCAAAAATTGAATAGAACTGTCTGCTGAGAAGGCATGTGTGAGAGAGAATCTGCTAGTTTGACTAAGCAAGGGGCAATGGCAATGGCAAGTTGAGAGTCAGGCATGTGGCTCCTTGCAAGCTCAGCTTCTCTGATCTCAGTTTTTAAGTATCTCACTTCAGGCCTGACAGGAGCCAGCAGTGGGGAAATCCTCTTTGTTCAGCCCCGAGTTGCCCAGCTACCCTAAAGGTTGATGTAGCAAGGCCTGGGGAATATGAGGGAGCTTTGTGGAATGGTTAAAGCTCAAAGAGATCTGGACTTTTGAAAACTGTGACTTAAAAATTTCTTTGCTGTGACAACTTGAGTTTTTAGTCTGCGAGAGAAGACACTTTTCTACATTCTCTCAGTGTCTCTAGAGACAATCCTGTCTCCAGACAGACATTTGTATATCTGCAAATGTATGTGTACAACATTAGCTTCCCGTTTCCTAAGCTGCCTCCACACAGCTTCTTAAACCCTACCTATTTCAAACATGGAAATACAGGTTCTGAGACATACAGCAGCAGTCACCAAGGGAAAATACTAAGAAGCAGTATGGTATGAACTAGCCAAATAGAAATCCCACATTGCAGTTACACCGCTTTATGAAACAAGTTTAAGAATGCATGCATTAGTAGATGCCATTGTCAGGAATTTTGGGGTACATATACACCCCTCTCCCACTCTCTCCAGCTCTGGGTTGCTGCATTTAAGACCTCATTGTACTTGCCTTTGGACAAAGCACAAACAGAACATCTGCTCTGTTCCCCTCAACAGTGACTCTAAAGATCTAGGGTCAGAAGCTGTGAAATAACTACTCTCGATTCCCTGAACAAGCTTGCTTTTGAACTGACTCCTTTGTTCTTACCCAGGGAGAGTACTCATCTCTCTAATTTCCATGGCAGCCAAACCACAACCTCCTACTATTCAACATACTGTGCAAGTATAAAGCATTGGTTTGAATAGTGTTTTATAGTGAGGATTTATATAAAAGAAAAGAGACACTGACAAAGGCAACCTAAGTACTTGTCTACATAATTGCACTACTATAATTATACTGCTAAGATAATACTTGTATAACTCACCAGGATCAATGTCTTTCCCCCCCACCCCTGCAGCTCTACATCTTTTTTAAAGCAATATGATGATTTAAGTCTTGGGTAGACTACAGTAGACTACAGAATTGTGTTTGCTAGGACTTGAAACTTTCAGAATTTAAGTAGTCTGATCAGTACAGAATGAAAATTTGATTGATATATGAGGATGGATCAGTGCCTCCTCTCAGACTTGTCCTCCTGTCTCTACAAGGACTTTCCATAGTGTTCAGCCCAGTCTGCTGTCTTGGTGTCTATACTCAAGAGGTCTCAGGACCTGTCCCAAGTTTATCTAAAGCATCCTATAAAGTGCCAGGAGGAAAACTGCATTGAGTAACATGTACCAGAGGAGCAACGAGTACCAGAAGGGGGCTGCTCAGTTTCTTTTGTTTTCCATTGTTTTACTCTAACCTCATATTTCTTTCCCAGTCGCCATACAGTCATTCTGAAAAGCCTGCTATGATTATGGCTGTTCCTTGAAGTACGCTGGGAAACAACATATGCATTTTCACTCTCAGGCCAAAATATGCTGGTTTGTACAATGGCAAATTGGGAAGGAATGTGATGAAAGTGCACATGAGGAACTGTAGTTCCCAGCGTGTGCTCCTGGCTTCCGATAATCTGCAGTTTGTATCTGTTTAAAGACAGAGATTATGTGGTATTGGTATTTAAAATGAGTAGTATTGCTGTCTGTTTATGAACCTAGAAGCCTTTTTGGAGAAGTGAAGAGTATATAGGGATTCTTCACCTTTGGTCTAGATTTTGCTTCTTTAGTAGGAACTAAAATTTCCATAGTCTGTGTCAGGCCATGAGGTTCTTCTCTCAACCAGGATTTTGGAAAGCACTTATTAAGTCCTTAAAGGTTAATTATATATGGAATTTAATACTGGCATAGCAGGAGCTGGAATGAACCTCTTTAAAGTTCAAAGGTAAATTTTAGATTCTATAACTTATATTTCTATTTTTCTAGTAAGCAAATGATTCATTTTCATATTACCCAAGATAAGCTTACATCTGTGCAAGTGTTGTTACCACTGGGCTTTTACAGCTTAAATATAGTCAGTTGTATTTGTATGAATATTGTGTCAAATTTGGGATAATGAAACCACGTGTTTCTTCATTTTCCTAATAGTGAAAGATATTTTAGTCCCAAATTATAAAACAATTATGCATATTTTCCTGTTCTACTATTGCCTCTATTCCCTTTTCTATCCTTGAATGCAAATACATTTTTTAAAGAAAGCCAACACTGTGAATGTCATGTAATGACACATAAATTTTGCACTGGAGCTAAATCTAATATGGTGGCATTTCCACAGCTATGGGAGAATCGTCTTAAAAGGTTAGGCAGACTTACCTTTTTAAAAAAATATTTTAATACATAAAATTGATCTGTTCACAGTCAGTGGACATCACCCCTTTTGGGTTTGGATTCACTGGACCATATCCAAAAATAACTGACATACTTTCCTCCACCTACTTGTATATGCCTGCAGGGACATAAAAGTCTGGTTGCTGAGCACAGAAACCAAGCAGTGTTAACTTAAAACTGGAATTTAAAACAGATGGTGGCCTATGTTGACACTGACCTTCAGCATGCTCTCATTACTTTTCTTGTCACCCTTACGCAGTGGTTGCGATATGACCCAATGTATAGAACGTCTGGCTGCATTTCTTAGTTTCGTGCTGTCCTCCCTGTCCATCACATGCTGTCTCTGGTTTTATACTGAAATTTTCATCTCTCTGGCTAGGGCTGGCGGTGTCAGTCAGCATGGAGAAGCAAGGAGATGGGGCGCATAGTGCCAACTGGTGAGCACTGTGTAAGAAATAGAAATCAGAGTTTGTTAATTGGACGTTGAACTTTTTTGCCAAAATGTTACTACTGCAAACACACTGTTTACTATTTTTAGTATAAACTCTTTCTTTTATCTGAGTCTATGTTCAAAGCTTCACCACACAGTTTAGGTGAACAACAGCACCTGAGGTACCCGCGGAGCGTAAATGGGCCTGCAGCTGGGCAGCTCAAGGCTGCCATGTGTTCAGCATACAACCCCCCGAACTGAACCACAATAGGAGGGGGGGGGGGGGGATCATCACGAATATTAAACTAAAGAGTTAGTTTAGCTGTAAGACAATTTTGAGAGCTCCCCGACTCTGCCTGAAAGCCACAGTTAGGCTGGTGCTTTGTGGCGGCGTTGCAGGGTGTGTGTCGGGGTAGGGAGGACATCTTGTGGTCAGCCTGGAAAACTCGCCCTCTCCCAGCAGGCTGGCGGTTCTCAGCTGCCAGCAGAAAACCAGGGACACTCTCCAGGGACTTGCCTGGCCATTTTGACCCCCCCAAATGTGCTCAGCTGCGTTTGATGGAGAGGGACCTGGCGCTGGTGTCTGCTTGGGGAAGCGAGGCCGGCGGGGGAGTGAGCTGTGAATCCCTGTTCCCTGCTGAGGCCAGGGAGCTGCGGGTGCCCAGGGGTTCTGAAAATCACTGAATTTCACTGAATTTTTTAGAGTTGGAAGGGACTGTAGAGATCATCTAGTCCAACTCCCCTGCTGAAGCAGGATTGCCCAGAGTTAGAGCATGTCACTCAGGTCTGCATCCAGGTGGGTCTTGAGAATCTCCAGAGAAGGGGACTCCACAACCTCCCTGGGCAGCCCTGTTCCAGGGCTCCATCACCCTCACTGTGAAGCAGTTTTTCCTCATATTTGAGTGGAACCTCTGATGTTCCAACTTATGCCCGTTAGCCCTTGTCCTCTCACTGGCAACCACTGAAAAGAGTCTGTCTCCCTCCTCCTTCAGACCACCCTTTAGATACTTATA
>BJBW01002834.1:114940-148008 GCA_004320125.1 Scolopax mira
CTTCTCCAGGCTAAAGAGCCCCAGCTCTCTCAGCCTTTCTTCATAAGGAATCATTGCCAGGGATTTTTTCTCTCCTTAACATACACCTGGGAGACACAGCCATCAGCCTGGACAAAGTCTCTGTCCTGGGGGGGAGTTTTGTGTCAGCAGGGAAACAGACAGTCCTGCAGCTCACATCGGGGCACGGGGATAAAAACCTGCCTTGAAAATGTAACCAAGCATGGGGAGTGCAACAAAGCCTCTGAAGCTGGACACTCTTAGCACAATCAGAGTCTGATTAGCAGGATTATGACTTTGAACTGAGCACGGGGCCTGCAGCAGCATGGTTCTCTGGGCTTTACCCAGGCCAGCCTTGTACCTTGCAGGGCAGTGAGCCCAATGGGGTGGGCCAGGCCAAAGGGATCAGGCCAAAAGGGGACCAGGCCGAAGTTTGTTTAAACTCTCAGTTTAAAACCACTACCCCTTGCCCTGTCGCTACTCTGCATGTTCAATAGTCCCTCTCCACCTTTCTTGTAGGCCCCCTTTAAATACCGAAAGACTGCTGTAAGGTCTCCCTGGAACCTTCACTTCTCCAGGTTGAACAAGCCCAGCTCTCTCAGCCCATCTTCTCATAGGAGAGGTGCTCCATCCCTCCCATCATTCTGATGGCCCTCCGCTGGATTCTTCCCAACAGGTGGATGTCCTTCTTATGTTGGGGGTTGGACACAGTGCTCCAGGTGGGGTCTCAGCGGCATAGAGGGGCAGAATCACCCCTCTCCACCCGCTGGCCGCACTAATGCTAATGCAGCATGCCCACAGAGGGCTGAGTGGCAAGACCCCAGGGATCTGACAGAAACAAAGATGGAAAAAAAGTAGAGCCATGTGACTTATGTCAATTTAACTCTGTATATGGGATAAGCAGACGCAATCTGCTGTTTTAACCACTGCAATCAAACATTTATTTTGATATATCAGCTCGGTGTAATAGCAGTAAATCTGTTGGGATGATGCTACATTAAGCCATTTGTTGTCCAAAGGTATTTTGTTTAAACTTGTACACCACAACCCTGTCTGAATCCAATCTGAAATCCCAAGACTGGACAGATGTCCACTGTACTGTACACACCTTTTATTTCAGTGAGTACTACCATCTAACTGTTTCCTTGCACTCCCCTGTGCCACCGCCTGTATTAACATGATGTAAACACCCAACCATCTAATTTTCAAATTCTTATGCAATACCTAACACAGTGAGGTCCTGAGGCTACAGGCACTACCACAGTAGGGCAGAAGTAATTACAATAACACCAGTAATATACTCACTAGCCATGGATTTTGCTGACATGATGTACCCTTAGCAGCACATCCAGCTCCTGCTGCATTGTGCAGCTGAGAATTGTGGACAGAAATCAGAAGCCAGACTTCTGATGGAGATTCCTGCTGACTAAGAGACCATGTTGAAATCTTTATCCTTGCAGCTTAAAATAACTTGAACATTTCTTTAGAATTCTGTACAGATGTAGCTCAGCTGCTGAAGAAGTAGGAGCTGTTAGTAATTTGTCTGGAAAAATATGCACAATAATACCAATGAAAAGAAAATTTCTGCTCAGCCTACTTCTATCCAGGATTCAGTTTCGGTAAATAGAACCAACTTAACTCCTTTAAACAAACAAGATTTACCTTTGATACCAGTATGCCTACAGGAACATGGGCAATTTTTGTTTTATGGATGCATTTTCTTCTATTTCCTGTTTCAGTTCTTTTTTGTATTACACCCATTTTCTATTGCTGGAACTCCTTGTATGACACTGAAATGCAACATTTTCTTGGTTTGTCTTTGATATTTGAATAGTAAGTTTTGAGTTGGGTTTTTAACATTAGAATATTTTTGCTTATTTTGCAAAAGGACTGTCCCACCATCAAGCCCTTTGGCCTTATTTCAGTTCTAGTCCTCTGTGTTTATCACTCAGTAGGCTCCCAAAACAACATGTTTTTCTCTGTGATCAGAAAAAAATTGAATCCAAGGACCATATTTAGTTTCTTCTTCCAGTGCCTGTAGTTTAGACCATTTTGTTTCAGCCTGCATAGCGTTTGGTTTTTTCTTCTAGAGCAAGTTGTATACTTTACTTTCTTCAGAGTGAGATATTATATATTTCATTATGAAACAAAATAAGAGTAATCCACAAATTATCTTTTCCCAAGGAAAGAAGAGCAATCTGTACGAGCTAGAAAAGCAAATGTGAAAGCAGAACTAAACTGCAAGGAAACAAACATTTTCCCATTGTAGAGAACAGGAGTCTGTCTGGTAGTCTATTATTGCTGATTTGTTAACATACAAAGCATATCTATCAATATCCATATATTTAATGCATATCTAATTACATTTGCAACAGAAAATAGACTTATTGTACACAGTCATGCCCCAAGTGTATTTTTAGGTACATCTGATAATCCGTTAAGTTCAGGAATGGCTTTCTTTGTATCCTGCACATTTACTCTAAAAGGAATGTGTGAAATTTGACAGTTCTGTCACAAGTGTGGTATCACAGATTCTGTGTATTTTGTAATATATATGACCTGTGAATCAAAACTAGACAGTACTCAAATGTCCAGCATACAATTGTATGTAGTCTATGTGCTTTCACAGGAAAAATAGTGTTTCATACTACACTGCTAAACTAGGGAAATAACTAGACTGATTTAGCTCACCTTTAATCTGACTTTCATTATATACACCCTGCATCTTTTGCCGCCCTTTGCCAGGAATCACAAGGGTCTAAAGCATGAACTGATGTCTGTGCCGTGGCAGACATAGTTGTTGCAGTTGATTTAGAAGCATCACCTGAGGCTGTCTGCCTTGCCCCTCCCATGGGGGAGCTGCTGTACCTGTAGTATGAGTGAGCAATGTGTAGCTCTGGGTATGGTATGGTTTCCCAGCTGACATGGTTCATTGCCTAATGCGTCACTTTGCACAGTTTTGGTGAAATAGTAGGAATAGTTTAAGCAGCTGTACCAGAGTCTGAAGTGCAATGGCTGAGAGCCAGCACTCAACTGTGGGCAAGTCTCCCAGAAAGTTATGGGACAGAGGTCTCTGAGTCTGAGGCACCCCATATATTGTGAATCAGGGCCCTTTGGTATATTTGAATCTGCACAATGATTTCTCAGAAAATGTTTGCCACTGCTGCTGTTCCCATAGTACTGCCTGCATGGGTACTGATGGCTGGAGTGGACCACTGTCCGGGCTCTTCTCATCCATTGGTGGTGTTAATGATGTGTCATCAGAACTGTCTGAGACTGTTTTGTAACAAGCCACTGCACTTTAATACATTTGTTTTATTTCTCTGTATAAAAAAATTGATTTTTGAAATCAAAGCTTGCAGCCTATTCCCCTATAATGTAAATGAATCACTCTGGCATTCCTTTTTAGATGAATCCAGCAGTTGTGATAATGACATTTTTGAAAGTGGCTGCTGCCTAATGCTGTGTAATTATTTTTAATAACGATTGATCCATAAAATAAAATTCATACCATTTTTAATACACATTGTAACTAGAAACAGTGATGATGGTGTGTGTGCAGAGCATGCATATCAAGTGTTTGATTCCTGGTTTCATGGGGCATATCAAGCCCCTGGCTGGTGCAAAATTAGGTATTCTCCTTTGGCTGCACTGGAATATCATTATTAGTTGCAGAGATTTCAGTCTATGATCCAAACAAAAGTCAGGCTCCAAAGCATGTTATAGAAAATTAGAAGTAGAACTGTACTATCTGTGTATCCTTTACTGTCTATCCTATGAATGAAAGGAAGCCACGAGGAACAGGGATAGTGTCAGAAGTCCTCTGCTTATACCAGGGATGTTCTCTGTGATAAAGCAAAATGCAGTTCTGGATAGTTTTTCAGTTGTAGGATCTTAGGCCAGTGTAACACAGTCCAAAAAAGACTAAATTGTGGCATATTTTATAAATTAAAGGAAACTTATGCAGAATTTTTTATTTATAAATTGTCTTCATAAAATGAATACTCTACCTTCTTGGTCAAACACATTTGGCACAAGTACTTATGTACAGGACATGCCTGAAGGTAGCTATTATTAAAGACAATACAAGGAGGTTAGGATGAGTCAGAAGAGGAAAAAGGCTTCTCTTTAGTCTTGAGTGAGTGTAGTTCAAATATTATATATATCAAGTATGCAGTACCTCTTTATGCTATGGGGTGGGGAAGAAGAACATTCAGCACTGTGAAATGTTTGTGTTATCTGCTGTGAGATGGTATCTGTGCTGGCATTTTATTAAGCAGCATCACTTGGCTGCTGGGACAATAATCTAAGCTGATTCCTCCCTATTACTGTAATATTATTCAACTTGAGTCTTTTCACAAAATCCAAGGATATCTTTTCTCTGTTGTAGCTCTTTGATGGAAACTCCATTCTCCTAACATCCAAAGATCTGCTGAATATGCGCGTTGGTATTATTTTTAATTTATGCATCTACTGGTTAATATTTCTTTAAAGAAGGCATTGTACATTAACTCTAATTTAGTATCTACATTTCTTAACAACTGTCATATTTTAAAAGCAATCTGTTCTACTCATGAGTACAATAAAGTATGCTTTCAAGAGCTGATATATGCATTGAGTTACAAAGATTTTCCTGGACTATGACATTCTCTTGCCTGTGAACTGCTTCCAGAAGGCTGTGAGTTGAAAGGGATCAGTTCAGTAGTGACCCACTGAGCATGCAGGGGATCCAGCCCTTTGTTTGGGGGCAGATGTTGGTATCTGAAATACCAAAGCACTTGAGGGATATTACTAGCAGAAAAAAGGAGGAGTTTGTGGGTTTTTAATTTTTTTGCTACTGGAGGTACAACAAAAGGAAACTAATACAATGATAGAAAGTTTTGCATATCTAACATTACTGCTATTTCTCCTCTGCATGCTTTTGGGGGACCTTCCATAATGAGGGACCCTAATCCTAGAAAGCTCTACTCCAGTCTTCGTCCTACTTTCCTGGGACACTTGCTGACCAGCAGAGTCTATACAGGTTAAAACAGTGCCTGCAATTGTAATTGGTGGCTTTGCACCAGCTGGAGAACCAGCCTGAGTGGAGAAACTCAGGATCTAAAGTCAACAAAATGAAGTGTAGCAGAAGTAAATGCAGAAGACTATAATAAGGCAAAATCAAGAACAAAATGGCCAATGCTTGGCAAGATAGCAGAGCTTCAGAACAGGGCGTGGTGCTTATACTGGGTCATAAATTGAAAAAAAATCAGTAAGATACTGTTGCATAGAAAATCAGTCTCCCTCTGGGATGTAATAGCAAGAGTGTCATTGAATTGAGCAGAATTTACTCTTTCCAGTGCTGGTGTGACATCATTTGGAGAGGTCAAACCACACACATTACAAGGAAGACATACACAAAAAGGGCAATGAGAGTAGGCAGAGATGTGTAAAAAGCATTATCTGTGAAAAATAAAAGAAGAAAGGATTTTTTGTCTTCAGGAAAGAGGTAACTGTGATTGGGGAGACGTAATCCTGATAACCTTTCAACCCTGTACAATTTAAAAGATTATTATATGGAGGACAGTGATCAATTGTTCTTCCTGCTTAACAGCAGAGACCAATGAAGTTAGCAGCTCAAGTTTCAGCAAACACTGCTTTGTCTAAGTATTAGGAAAAAAAAAATCTAGCTATAAAGGTACTAATGTTCTGGAACAGACTCTGGAGCAACACTATGTCTTCTACCAAATTTTTCAGAGTAGGCCTCTTCATAACAGGAGGCTGTACTGAATGTTAGCAGGTGCTTTCCAAACCGACAGTAGCAATGCAAGTAAGAACTGCAGGGCTACGTTGGCTTCAAAAGCCCTTGGAAACTGTGAAGCTGCATCAGTGCGTGGTGTTACCTGGTCCTCATCTTGACATATCAAGATACCCATAGGGTATCTGATACTACATGCAGGGATACCTTCATGCTATGAAGTTTTAATAACCTTGGTGGTTGTGAAGGTTTTTCAAACTGGGTCAGTTTCCCATGATAAGCACAAAGAGCTGCCTGCATGACATCTCCCCTCTCTCTGAGACACAGCAATACTCCCCTGTATCCTCTTTCACAGGATCAGGACATGGACTTGCGGAATCCGGAATAAACCTGTGAAAATTGGGACTGCCAGTGAATGTAACCGTTGTTTCCCCAGTTTGTCTGCGGCCTGACTCCTTTTTGAAAGGCTGCATCTATTTTCCTACCTCCTGGGCTGTGTCTGAAGTAAATAGAGATGAGCTGAAGGACTTAATGCTGGCAGCCCGGGAGGCAAATAATTCTGTGCTGGGGACTGTAACCAGGCAGCTAGCCAATATCAACTTTAGTAAATCAGTAACACTCACTGCTCTCAGCAAAAATCACTTCTTTCTCTAAAAGCGCACATTCTTGGAAATCTACACTCAAAAGCCCACTTAGGAACTTTCCAGACAATTAATTTACATCTCTCTGGCTTTTAACCTCCTCCCCCCGCAAGTGGTTACAGAGTTTGGGCTGCTCAAAAGACTGCTGTAGCAATCGCAGCAGGAAAACTCAACACCACTAGAAATCTGTGCATAGCTCTTTTGAATTAATACACTCTTTTTTTTCTTCTTTTTTTTTTTTTTTTGTAGCTGGGGATAGAAGAATATGCATTATTGTTTTGATGGGACATCATTTCTGTGGGAATAATTTGTATGTAATGACAAACAGGCTCTAAAATCTGTTATTGCTCCTGTTTCTTTGGCAGGCATAAAAGCATGTGGGGTGCTGTACAAGTAAGGAAGAGGTTCAAATGCACATTCTAAATTATTTGTTGGAAATGGCAGGAAGGTCTTGGTCTTGCAGGGGCTCTGTGCAGGTGAAAGATGACTTTTTAAAAGTCAGTGTCCACACTTCTGCTGTCACCTGGGATCCCAGGGCAAGTAAACTCTATAATCTTTGACTGACTCTTTACAAGATAATGCTAGAAACTGAAACATACTATTTCATGCAAGAAGGGTTTCCTGCATTTTGGATTTAGAGTCCGATTGCTGAAATGCTGCTTTCAAACAGCCTTCTCTTCTAAAAATTGGTTTTCCCAAAATGATCCCAAACTTTCTGAAATAACCTGACAAATCCTAATTCCTGTAGAACTTTTTTTCTCATTTTTGGTGTTATCATTGGTAAACATACCTCTGGTCTGGTATTAAGTGGCAAACTTTTGACGTACTTCTAATAACTTTAACACCTGCCTTTTTTTCACAGCAGAGTAAATCCCACTGAAAAATATTTATAGTGATCATCATTCAGATGCCTTTACAGTAAGTCCAGAGGACTTAAGAAAAAGTGTTGATCTTTTCTGCGGTCCCTCCATAACTGCAGTGAGTCTGACTGCAGTAAGTCACAGCTCCCAAAGGGGCTTTGATTATATAGATTCAAATGCAGAGAGAGCAAAGATAAGCCCAGGAGCTAAAAAGCACTGAATCCTGCCTTAAAATTAACAATCACAAAAGCTCTGTCTATTTAGAGCTTTGATTTGACTAAGTCTCTCAAAGCACAGATCAATCATAGGCAGGGCAATGAAGCCAATCACCATAATGTCTAAGTGAGGATGGTTATCCCAGTCTCATTGTTCCCTGCATTAGTCTAAAGGCATGGTAGGATCAAGCTCTCTTGTTAGACTCTCAGCCATTCCTCCCTTTGTACCTACAAGTGTCAGACAAGGGACAGAAACAGATATGTCTTGCAGTCCCCAACAGCATATCAATATCCCAATCTGCATAGCACACAACAGGGGTCACCTTGCAGACGGATTAGTGTGCCAGCTCCCTGTTGCAGCTAGGTAATACAATGAGTTACATAAAAGTTAATTAGCAAAGCAAAGAAAGCAGAGAGCCTAGAAAGGCTCTGATGATTTCTTTAAATGCTATAATCCTCTGATGTTCTGCAGATTTACAGTGAGACTCACGTATTCCTCTTCTTTATGGCTGGAGGTTACTGCTCGGTGAATTTGACTCTTTAGATGCATAGCTGTATAATCTATAAGGCATACTTATAAGACAGGATAATGCTTCATGAATCAGTCCCAGAGCAACATGTTATTTAGTGCCCTTTTGATTTATTCCATGAAGATTACATTTACTAGGACTGACAGACTGCTCCTGAGTTTGGCTAGCCAGGACAGATCTCCGAAAGGAAAAACTTGGAACAATTTGGGAGTACAGGCCTTTTTCAAAGCTTTTAATTTCTTTGTTTTACTTGCCTGAGTACTGCAATCCTATAGTTACTTCTATTTTTAACAAAATAAATTACATTTTTGTACTAACCCTTTTATCTTTAGTTACGTGCGACCTTTAATTTAGCTGCCATATACAGCCTGATACCACAGACAGAGCAAATATTTACCCTCAAAGGACTTGTGTCCTTTGGGATGTGTAGCATTCAGTCCAAATGCTGCAACGCTATAGAGTTGAGGAACAAGCTTTAATCTTTTACTACAAGGGCTGCTTTGCATCTCGGTTAGATGATGGCTGTACTTGTGGGCATCAGTTTCTCTTAATGGGGATCAGGACTTGATTGTCATGGGATTCCAGGTATAGCAATGTGATGACTGTGTGCGTAGGATGAGAAAACAGATCTGCACAACCTGGCGGAGATCAGATGAATGTGGTGATAAGAAGAAAGTAGAACCGGGTGGTTTATGGACCTGGGAAAGGAGCAGAGCTTCTTAATTTCCACCCAGTGTGGGCTGTGACTCAAAGGAACTGACTCATAGTAATAACTAATACAGCTATTCTCAATATCATTTCCTATGGATTAGCAGGTCCATTGCAAAGATGTGACTGCTGATGCTGATGCTTTTATTAACAATCAGCAGTGTTCTCCACAAAATTAAGCCCTCGGTTGAATTTCTGCAGCTGTGCCTCTAACTCCTTCTGGCCAACCGAAAGCCCCGGGGCAGCTCCAGAGAGGAACAGAGGACTTAGTACTAACAAAGACCAACTCTGGTCCCTCCACATCAGTTCAGTGGGCTACAAAGTGGCAGAAGGAAGTTACTACCTGCCCCTCCTCTAGGTGACCTTTGGTAAAGCAGAAGAGTTAGTTCCCAGGGGCAGCATGTGCAGTTTTCCAAAGTTTTAATCCCCTATAAGAGGGTAAAAACAGTGGTGGAGCTTTCAGGAAGGAGGAAATTCCAGGGCACCCAAGGTGCAGGACGGTCAGGATGGGATAGGGGGGAGTAAGCAATGACATTGAGCCATAAAAATCATGTTTCATTGTGATTTCAGGATCTGGTCTGCATGGCCTTTGGCTGACCACTTCATTTCTTTGGGCTTTCACCCCTCAGCTGCAAAATCCTCTTTTGAGCAGTACACCATAGGTGCAGAAATTAAATTTAAAGTAGAAGTGAAATTTAAGAAGTGCACAGCTTGAAAGAACCGCAGACCCTTGGTATTTGAACTTTCCATCTAGAATTGTGGTGCTAATGCAGAGACCACTGTGGTTTCATAAAAAGAGGAGGAATGACATAGTCTGTAATGTTTTTCTCTTCCACAAATATTTTAGTGGTACGGTTGGAAATTGTACAAGCAGCCACTGGATGGCAATGTTTCACACATAATTTCAGTCTCTACGGTTTAATAAGACTTAGAGTGCAGGTGCTCATCTGATTAAAACTTTCATCCAGATCCTAGTCTAACACTTATTTCAATTCCATGTTTATATCGCTGACAAAAATTGAACTGACAGTTGTATTATGGAGAGGCTACTGGCTCTGCATAGCTAAGGTCGAATCTTGTTTTCTATTATAAACTCAATCTTGGCCTCACCTCTGAAATTCTCAGTAAAGACCATTCCTCTTTCACATATTGGGCCCACAATGAGTAACAAAGAGAGGTGTTTTGTTCACGTTTCAGATAAGTCAGACAAGGTATCCAGTTGGTTCAGGTCTATAGACACCCAGGTGCTAAAATGTGCTTTAACTTTTTTGCCACACTTTGTAGTGTCTCCTCTATGAAATTTCTGATGAAATTCAAGGCCCCAAGGATATCATGTTCTGGGGCTGAAAGGCTCACCGGGTGAAATGGGAAATGAAGTTCCTCCAGCTGAATTCACCCTTCTTTCCTTATGCTTGCCTGCAGTGGAAATTCACCAAACATTTCTGAACATTTTCAGAAAATGAAAACCTAGTGATAAGTAACACAGTGACAGGTGCAGGTATTCTCAGGAAGCAATTTTTTCCACTCATCTGTCAGTATTCATGCTGGGAGTGCTCACACCTGGATTCAGCTAGGAAACAAGCACAGCGCAAATCGGGTGACTTGGCTGGCAAATTACAGCTGACCAACATGGCTCAAAAAGAAAATGCCGAATATTTAGAGAACTAAGGCAGCATATCCACTCACTTTTGTTTTTGTTTTTGTTTTTTTCTCTTTTAAAAAGAAGAATGTGAGACTTTGTGAGAAAATATGAAATAAGAAAGTTGAAGAGTCCTGATCATTAGAAGTATTTATTGTGAAAAAGGCAGGCACTAAAAATCACCGATGATATTTGTTACTTTACTTCACTTACCAAAAGCCTTCTTTCTCTCCATACACCTGCTCTTGTTATCTATTGCTGACCAGCACATACCTGACAGGTATGCCACAAGCCAGGCAAGAAAACAGAAAATCACTATTCAAAGGAAATTATTCACAAATCTTGGTTTCTTTTTTTCAGTGGAGGTTTTGGTAGTAATTGTGGGAATCATGTTTACAGTACACACCTTCCTGTCTGGGCCACTGTAATACGGTGTTTACTGGGTCTGAGGAAGCCGACTCCTTTGGAGGAGGATTGTCTCTTGAGATATTTCTTCGTGCTGCAGTCATCCAGGAATGCATACACTTTCTTCTCCGCCACTGGTTTTGAGCAACAAGCTTTTCATATCTGTCCTCAGAGAAATCGGAATTGCTCCGTATGGGAAAAATCCAATCTCATTCCTATATTGGCACAGACTTTGAATCCTCTGCTTTACTTCTAAAGATCATAGAGAATGCTCCTAGCAGATTTTGTGTAACAGATAAAAAGGTACAGAGAGCCTGAAAGCCTGGTATTGCTGTGGAAGAGAGCTAAGGTTAGAACTACACCTGAAGATCATTTCCACTTTCAAGCATTCTCAGTTTAGTCTTACAATGTGCTCCCTAACTTTGTAATGGCTCTCTTAGAGAATTAAAGTGCTCTTATATTTTACTTCTCTGATTCTGACAGGCCCTCTCACGCTGTACACAAGCTTGTATCTGCAAGTACATCACTTCTTTGCTGCTGTGTAGAGATAAATTCAAAAAGTGAATTCTGTATTTGATCAAGCCATTTCAAACTTGGCACTTCCACCTTTTTTGATCATGAACAATGATGTGCCACAGAAGTACAGAAGTTGTTATAGCACAAAACTGAACTATGGCCAGGCAGGAAGGCAGAATATAAATTATACTTACATTGGTTAGACCTTGCAGCGAAAATGATATAACCTAGTCCTGGCAGTAGCATAGCGATACCACTTGCATCACTGAAATTCATTAAAAAGGTCATTATTTATCTAAGGAACTATTGCTTCAGGTGTTAGTAATCTGAGTGTAAATATTTGTTTTGACAGGACTTTCATCAGTTCGCATATATTTAAGTAAATTATTTAAAGGGGAAATCTTTTAAAAATAATTGCAAGTGTTCATCCAATTAAAGCAGCTTATTAAACTTCTGAACACTTTACCTAAATATATTTTTACAGGGTATATCATACAGGAGTATTTGTTAACAAGCATCTGTTGACAGACAGTAGCTCAAGTTCTTGGCTGATGCAGTAGGTCACTCATACAGAAAGGGTAAGTCTCAACAGCACTCAGCAGCCGTTTACATGACCTGCTTGCAATACCCAGGGCCTGACTTTTTTAAGTGTATGGTTTTATTGAAATGAGTGAGTTCAAGCCATAGGTCTAGTGCCTGCAGATCTGGCCCCAGGAATGCACTTTACACATTCTGTATGTGTGGAACATGCACATAGTGATCACCTTTTAACATTTTATTCTAAATGCCCTGCCCAAAACCAAATAGGACCTCTTTGGCAGGGACAAGGGAATACTCTGTGTTACTGAAGTAACAACAGATTTAGGAAACTTGTTTTCTTTTTCAAAAACATTAGAGTTTGCTTCTCTGGATCAAAATGAAACATTTTATTTTGGGACCTTAAATCAGGACAGACTGCATTTTGACACACGTTATGTACAAATCACAATGAGAGTTGTCCTGGTGTATCCTTTCAACTATTGAATAGTTTCTGAATGAACTATTCAGATGCTTGAAGTTAATCATGAAGATTTAAGTCTTCAGCAGCAAGCTTATATGTCAACACTGGAGTTTTTTCAGTATATTGTGGTGGGCTCAGATTAGGCAGACTTCAAAAAATACAGTACCTTAAATTTTACATTTTAGCAAACCTCATACTGAAGTCATCAGGAATTTTCCTGAATAAAGAATATAAGATTTTCCCCACTATTTGTGCTAAGGCAAATAAACTTGTAACTGGCATCAAATAATACATCACTAAAATGCCCTCCTGGCAGAAGCACATAATCAGCTCTCAGCATGAAAATGAAATAACGAAACACAGAGAACATGAAGAACAATACTTCCACAAGTAAAACTTGGGGTTGACGTTAGGACAGAAAGAAGGAGGGCACTTACCATATCTGGAAAACATTTCAACTCACTCACAAGAGGCTTCTGGATATGACCACTGTATTTCTTATGGAATAATAAAAATTAAAACAACTTTGGGAAATGAATGTCCCAGCCTAAATATTCTAAGAGGCAGTAGTCAGAGTTTCTTAGAGGGAAACCTTCTGTAATACATCATCACCAAACACTGAAGTGGTCCAGAGACCATTGTGAAACAGTATGTAGGATGAGACTGGAATTTTTCAGTGTGGTAACTTTTATTGTGCTATGAAGTCAAATAAATGTGAGGGAAATAGACCGATTTGAAAATAAAATACACTATAAACATTTTTTGCCAACATTAATGACATCAAAGGGACTCGAGTGACATCGAATATGACAATATCCTGATACTTTCTCCACATTGGATTTGTTAATTTTCTGTGTACTGACATCTGTTTGGAGATACCAGTTGTGAAATCTAAGAGCTCATCAAATAATGGGAAAAGGAGAAGGAAGGACAATACTGCATGGGAGGACACGTAAGGCCTAGGATACTGTTTAGTGCTGTGTGCTTGTAGAGCTGGGTGGACAGAAGGACTACCAGGACTCAATTCCATGACCTGACAGGATGCCTGAGGATTTGAGGGAAGCTTCAATAATGTGATAATTGGGGAACGATTGACCTTCTAGACAAATGTCTTCCTTTGCTTCATCAGTATTTGGCTCATCAGCACTGCACAAAGATTGAGATTAGAAGACACCTATCCTCTTTAATGCAGAACTGGTGTTTCCCCTCCAGGCTGCTTTAGGACAATGGTACTTCTCTGTCGTTGTTGAAATGCGTGCGACACACAAACACACAGATGACACACACACACACAACTTCGTGAACCAAAACCCCAAAGATCCAACTTTATTGTTTTAACAAGCCCTTTTATATCTTTCTTAGGAACGCGTGTCCATACATAATTGGTTCAGTCAAAGATCAACAGTTCATTATTGGATAACTTTTTCCTGCTTTGTTCTCTGCTGCAACTTCGGTAACTTTCCTCTGCTGGCAGTCTGACAGCTCCTTAATCTTGTTGACTCCCTTCTTCTCAGGACTCTCAGGCCTCTTCAAGGATACTCTGGTATCTGCTCAAGGTCGATGTTAAACTCGCATTCTGATCCCTCAGACCAGTCGAGCTTTCCCACTCTTTTCTCCTCAAAGTGTGACACCTCTGGGTGTCAGGGATGTTGACACCAGTATCTTCTAGAAAAACATTTTAATGGAAGAGCTGACAGAAGGGAAGTGTCACTGGCACATGCCAGCACAGCCCCCTTGTTTTGAGGCTGAGCAAGGGCGGGAACACATCAGCAGGACTCTGAAGGACATGGTCCTTCAAAGATGGGCAGCAGCTCCTCCACTGACCCCCTGGCCTGCCCCACACCATCATCCCATATGTGATGCCACCCACTACGAGGCATCCTGCTGTATCCACCACAAAGTGTCAAACTGATTTAGAGAGACAAGTGTTTCTGCAGCTTTTATTCTCTTTGACCAGAAAGGGAGGCTGTGGGCAATGAGAGCATGTCAGAAATACATCCCTTCCCTGCCTGGAACAAAAAGACAACCTTGCAAGGAGACAGGGAAGACAAAAATCCTTGTGTACAGAGGAGCAAAAGAGGTAGAATGTGAAATTATGTGCCCACTGAGGTCAAAGGCAAATTTCCCAGGAAATCCACTGAGGCTAGTCCTTCTGCACCAAGAAAGAGAGGCAGAGAGCCAGAAGCTTGAAAGTGTTCATAAGGAAGTTGGCTTTTTTGTTTTCTTATTTGCACTGCAAATTAAACCTGGGAAATATCAAATATTTTATGCCTCGGCAGAAGCTTTTTTTTTTCTCATGGGAAAGAAAAGAGAGGATTCCTTAGAAAACTTTTAAAATGGAGAGGATGTTTTTTGCTTTTGTAAGCTAAAGATGAAGTGTCTTGAAGGCTGAAAGGGATTATTTTTGGATTTGGTTATTTTGTCAGCAGCAAACATGTGTTTTACTAGAAAACAAAAGCCTTCACAGCTATTCTGTGCACCTTCATTTTCTAGAAAAATGTTTTCACCGATTTCTTTTCCGATCCTTGCAACAATCTCCATTAAACTCTGCTTTATTTTGCCATTTCCTGCTGTCATAATTTTCGTCCACACACAACTTTGCAAAATGGACCTATAGAAATATTTTTTTTGGCGGAGAACCTCTGTCAGGTTTATAAAGAGTAAGTGGCTCTAGCAGTTTCTCTATAAAGTATGAGAGAATCAGATGCTAAGTGGATAAATGGTTTTGTCTCTCTCACTGCTGGTCTCCTGCTTATATCTGTGATTTTGGATACACAGCCAGTTAGTTCTCAGACTAGACAAGATTTCTGGTTGCTGTCTTATTTTGCTATAGTGTATCTCCAGCAGTGGCTGTCTGGCTGTGATACCGCTTAGCAGTTCATACTTTTTAAAGCAATCCCTTAAATTTTAATCCAATAAATGGCTTCTCTTAAACACTCAGTGGAATTGTACTGTTTCTTAGCTTTGTTTGAAAAAACCCCTAGCTGTAAATCTGTAAAGTAAACCTAATTTTCACCTTAATTCCAGACTCAACAGAACAAAGAGAAGACTGCATACCTGTTTTACTGATATATGGGAAAGGTTTAAAGAAGGTAACCATTGCAGAGAGTGATCATGCAGCCTCTGCAACTTTGAAAGTAAGTAGGAGGTTTAAAAACACCAGCTTCAGCATTTTCAGAATCTAAAAAATTGTTGTGAAAATGAAAAACATCTTTCGGTCTGGAACTACAGGGAACAGCATCTGCTACATTATGACTCATGAATGATGATAAGAGAAGAAAGAACAAGCAAAGAGGCTCCTAAATTTAGGAAGGCCTTATTTTGGACCTGAGGAACTATTTCTTATATGAAAGAAGGGAGAATTACTGTATATTGTCCAAGAAATATGTTTTCATAACAGAATAGTCAGTACTTTTTTTTCTTAAACCAAAAAGGATACACTCTTTGGAGAACCTAGTGTTAGGTGTACTCAGTGTGTACACAATCACAGCCTGGTTTGGGATGCTTAAGTGGCAATGGAATTTGAATTGGTGCCTTGTGAGAGACAGAGAATAGTGTTCCAGTGGTTTCTGAAAGCTCCATCAGCAGGAATCTCAATCTTTAGATTCTATTTTTCTTTTCTGTAAGGTGCCACATGCCAGTTTTGCTGCATAAACAAAAAAACCCCTGCCTTCACTGATCAGGATAGTGAGAGGTAAAAATGCATGTTGATAGCATTGAAATGCTAGAATGATTTTTCTTTTGCATTACCAGCATTAGCCTGTCTGAGAAGTGGTCTGAGGCAAAAGCTTCTACTGATTAGTTCTACTTTGTGTAAGGAATTTGCATCTTGCTTCTTGATAGCAATTCAATCTTTTTGTACAAAATTATGCTGCTCGTGGATTTGCCAACAGGTCTGTGGAAACCACTGAGGATTGCCTGAATAACTCTCCAGGGCAGCTCTGGTAATAAAACTTGTGGAGTTATGGGATTGTTAGGGAAATATCATTTAAAAAATTAGATTATTCCATGTAGAAAAAAAAAGACAACCTTGTTCAGTGAGTCCAGGCCTTTACTACATCTTGCTTTTCCTTTTCCTACATTTCTGAATTTTCCATTCAAGCTACACTGTTTATTGCCACCATTACTTTTATTATTTGCTTAGGTTGTATTCTGGAAACTGAAAAGGGGGACAGAGGGTGTTCTCATTGCCCCACTAAATTGTTGCCTTTATATCAGCTTGTCTGGAGTTTGGTGGGTCTGGGGAAGCTTGATCATCACACGTTTTGCACTTCTTGTTAGCAGTTCTGTAAGAGCCTCACAGGAGAGAGAAATGGTTTTAAAGTATTTCTCATGTGAAAATTAACAGATCACTGTGACTGTAGTCACAGCCAAGGCACTCTAAAGACAGTTCACTCCTCAGACCAGCATGTGGTCCATGCTGGCTTTGCAGGACAACCCTTTGATGCCTGTAATTAATAGCTCTCGTTTCCAGCAAAATGTTGGAGCCACATTCACCCATCAACACCGGAGTGAGGGTAGGTGAAAACTACTCATACACAGCATCTTTTCCTTTCAGCAATTTTTTTTTTTTTTCATTCAAAGCTACCAGCTGAAATACAGCCATACACTTTGGAGCCTGTTGGATTGCTTTGCCAAGGGACACTCTTGTTTGCATAATGGGACCAGCTGGTCATGGCAGGTTATGTGATGCTGGCAGCTGCCTCTTTTCAAACAGCTTTCGTGGCTCCTGGCCCCTGCCATTTGCAAGGTTGAGACACAGGGCCCTTTGGGAGCTGAGTCTTTATTAAGCAACATGGAGAAACCCTGTTGTTTTAAAAATTTGAAGCAAATTAGAAGGGTGATTGACTACTTCATGGCTGGCTCTACCAGCGTTTCTGTTAATCCAGAGGAAGATCAGTGAACAAAAGGGAATAAGTGGGGTCTACTTTTCATATGTTTTTAACAGTTAAGAATTTTTTTCCCCAAATCTTTTCTGCATTGGACTAGTTCACAAAGAATTGTCACAAACATTTACTACTTTCCATCCTGGTGTTAATTATGTAAGTCGCATGCATTGTTTCTGCTCTCTGATTGAGTGATTTAGGTAATCAACTGTGTCAATGAAAATTATAACAATCAAACTTAAGTGTGTTTCTTTTTTCCTGAATATCTCAGAATTCAAAGGTGAAAATCAATGTTTTGAACATCGGTGGAAGTGAAGCTTGACTGCATGAATATTTACTGACAGCAAAGATGTCAGACTGGCAAATCATATGAATCAAATTTGGGTTTGCTTGTTCTTATTGTTAATAATAACTGGTTGTGTGACAGTATTACTTAATACACGTTCAGCGTTCAAAATATAGTGAAAGCATACAAGTGATAGCCTGAACTTCAAAGAAGTTGCAATATAAGCATAAAACACAGGGGCTTTACTGGCTTTGGAACAAATGTTTGCAGAATTTCCCTCTTTTGTCCCCAAGTCCTATCTCTCGCACACAAAAATACACTCTTTTCCCAATTATAAGAACTACTATGAAAAAATTGATTTAATGTTACCACTTTATATTCCCCAAGATAGGGCTGCATAAAGCTTTTAGTTTCTCTAGCTTCTACAAGTGCCTTGTTTTAGATAGAAGAGAGGATTCAAATCACACTGATCACATTACTGTGATGTCAAAAGATTCGGTTATAATTCTGATATGCTTCTGTAATTCATTCTGCAGAGGGATCTGCTGAAAAAAAATATGTCCTTTCTCTTACAGTCAGTATGAAAATCGATCATCTCTAATAGTAGTTTTGGTACTTTATATAGATAAAAGAGTTGGGTAAATGTCCTTAAAACTTTTCTATGTATATTAACAACTGTATAGTTCAACTCTTTAGATGGTTTAAAATCTTCCATCTGGAATCACCATGCAAAATTGAAACTTTGGCCACTGAACTTCCTGGCAAAATTGCTTATTCCAAGCTCATATTTTAAGTCAATTTTCATAAAATGACCAATAAGTAAAAAAAAAAACCTGGATTTAAAAATGGGAGCCTTTAAAGTAGAAATGTTAATCTAAACGTTGTAATATGTAATCAGAGCATAAAAACATGCCAAGAAAGCTGCATGCTCAATTCAAAGAGTTAGAACATGACATTTCAAACAGTGAATCCCTTCTGTGGGTTACTCAAGCATAAACTGCAGACATGGAATTATTTTTGAGGAAATTCAATTCTATTATATTCTATTGAATATAGTGTTTGAAATGATGCACACATGCAATAAATCCATGGTCAAATAATGACAAGGGGAAAAAAATGCATATATCTTCTCCACTTGCAAGAATTTTTTGGCACTCAAAGGTGGGATCAACCTCAGAATTACCAGCAAAGTGAAAGAAAGCTTCAACAGCCTTCTCTAGCAGTGGCTAGCAAAATGCATGCTCCTACATTCCCTGGTGTAGTTGCAGGACCCTCCATTTAAGCCAGGGTTGTTTCTGTCCGTGCAAGTATCAGCTTACATTTTTTAAATTTTTTTTTTTTTCTCTAGCTCATAGTTGAAGACTCTCATAACACAAACATGCACTAACTGCAGTGTTAGAAAAGAGTGAAGTTAATAATCCCCAGCAAGATTAAAGTGGTGAACCGTATGCATCAGAGTGAGAAGAGACAGATGATCCAGAGCCTGGTCAAAAGCCAAAGAAAATCAATGGCAGATCATCTGCAGGCTTCAGCGTGGTGGGACTGAAACCAGGGCATCTAATCTCAAGTCTGATCTCCACTTTATCTGTACATTTCTACATATCTGTAGAAATAGAAAGTTATTTCTACTTTATAGCCTTTGTTTCTTTATGGAGTGGTTGTGAGGCTTCAGCTAGTGTTTCAGAAGAGTGTCAAAACCTTAAATGAAAATATGAGCAATTCCAGAAATACGAACCAATACCAACAGCACAAAAATGTGGGCTTTTAATCTTAATTGAAAGCAAGTAGCAGCAAGATGATGATATGTATAAAATGTACTATAAATGCACTTCTGCTTCTGACTTACAGATTAAATTAGAAAGAGGTATATTGCAGGAGAATTGATGAAATATGTAAGAGTACTGAAGAAAAGCAATAAAACATCCAAACCACCCAAATGCCTGCCATATGAAAACTTTCCCCCGCATACACAGAAAACCCACAGGTAGTGAATATATTGGCAAAACAAAGGGAGAAGCATATTTCAAAGCAAGCAGGTCCTTGCAAAAATACAGCCATTCAGGGAATCTCAATGAATAATAATATGACTACTTATCACTTACATAATGAAGGAAACATTTTTGCCAAGGGCTCAGTACTAGTGCAACTTAGCAAAATTGTGATTGAAGAAAAAGGACCATTGTCAACATGCATATCAAAAGATTATTGGATTTCATATTAGGATATTAAAAATTTCCCTTTCTGTGTCTGAATCATCTATATTTCTAGCTCCATAAGAGTTCTCTACTAACAGCTAATTAATCCTTCTGGTTGTTCAAATATAAATATATTTAACTGCACCTTTTTGCATAATTTTAGCCTTACCGTTTTTGCAAATGAGGAATCATTTACTCATATGGATTAAGCCAAAAGGACATTTTCATTGAATTGGGATGATTCTTAAAACTGCATTTTCTAGTTGGGCAAATGTTCCAGTTTTGCAATGGGCAAAACATTGCTCTGCACTTAGAGAAAATTCTGTGTTACTAATCTCATATCCTGCAATAACAGTTTTCTTTAAGTTTTTTCTGTGTTCCTGAGCCATCTCTTTTTAGCCACACATGAAATATTCTTGGGCCAGTAGGTACATTTTTCACAAGAGTATTTTTGACAAGTATTTCCATTGAGGCAAAAGTATATGTCCTTTTGTCTACTAACTTCAGTTGTGTAAAAATTCAAAGCTTTTTAAATACAGATCAATTTGCCCTATATATTAATGATTTATATTTAAAAATTAATTTAAACTTAATTTTAAAATTAAATTTTTTATATAGATATAAAAGGTAATGACAGATAGGTCTATAAGACTATACTGATGAGAGAAAAAGCCACTGTGGTACTTTATTAACATTTTCAGACAGCTACACAATGAAAAGTATATACAACAATAACATTGAATTTTTAAAATGGGTTGAATTCTCTGTATGTTAATGAACTCCTGAAAAATGTGACTGATTTATTTGAATTTCACATGAAGAAAGTCTGGTTTATCCATGATAATGTTGTATAACCCAAAAGGATCCCATCTGACAGCTGTTGAATAGCATACGTAAAAGGTGGGATGTGGGAGCAGTCAAGTCCATTATAACCTATATTGATGCCCCCCTTTGCCAATTTTACTATAGAAATCAAGACTTAGTGTGCCTGAGAATAATTACCTTCTCCTCACTAGAGATAGTCCTTCTGTTTTGGGATAATGCCATGTGGACAATGGCTATGGGACTGCTTTTGTCATGCTCCTCGTGCAATCTGTATTTGACTGACAAACAAAGAATTTCAAGGGCAAAAGTTCAGGTTTTTGCAAGTGCTAGATGTAAACCCACAAGGTAAAATCCTCTTCTCATATATGTCAAGATACTCTGTTCTCCCTCATGTACAAGCCATCTCAGAAGGTTGGTAGCAGAGAATAATGACTATAAGAACTGTGATGTGGCTTTGAGATGAGACTTTTGCTGTGAGAACACTCAGTTCATTTAAACAGAAAAGGACTCATTATCCCGCCGTCTGTGACAAAACTTTAAAGGCTAATTTCATTTCAGTCCTTTTGTCTGCCTGTGGAAAACTAACTGTTCTAATTCCTGTTTGCTCTCATTTGCCTGAACAGGGTAATTTCAGGCTCTCCATTTCCTGATTTTAACAATAATTAGACCTTTGGGCATTGCAGAAGCGTCTTGGATTTTTAGCTAAACCGTCATACTTGAAGAGTTGTGGAAGTCTACAAAAATAAAAATTATCCAGCATCTTCCCCCGTGTAGGGAATTGCTTATCTCACTGCTGTTACAACGCTCCCTGCCCTCGTGCACCTGTTCTAGATCTGCTGTTTCTCCTTCTGAAAGAACAGGGTGCGAGAGGGAGTTTGTCAGGAAAACCTAGGACTCAAAAGCCCAGTGCGGGGTCAGAAGTTGCCCGCAGGCACACAGGGGCCAGGCTCTTTGCCTCCCCCACGCTCCATAAACCTTCTCCAATACTCCACAGCAAACTTCAGTTGAAAGAGCAGAAGCCTCAGAAAATACTCCTTGCCCTGGGAAAGGAGTGGGTGCATCAGCACTGCTTTGGATTTTTTCTGAAACCAAGAAGCTTATCAGGCGAGAATGTCTCAGACCTCCTGAAAGAGGTCTCTCCCCTGTGGTACCAAGGGCAGTAAAAAAATAAAACATGTCACGTTTTATCTTTCTGCCGGTTTGTCTCACCCTGACTTGAGATTGAACGATCTTTTCAAATGCTGAATATTTTGGTAATCTCATCTGGCTCCCAATAGACACAACAGGTGCACGTCTTAGCAGGCAGACTTGGGACTGAGCAACCAAAGATGGTGAATGGAGCTCTCACTGGGGAGAGGCTGTGGGCGTTGGGGCTGATACCGTGTTCTTGCTGGGGTGTGGGAGTGAGATCAGGTACAAGTTATGCCAGCTTAGACTCTCTCTGGCCTCAAGTCATATTCACTAGAGTCCTATTTTTGGAAATGCTTAGCACCTGTCACTGGGAACCAGAGCTCCAATTGAGCACTGAAAAAGCAGGTAGATTTCAACAAACTTCAAACTCTTGAGCTGAATTCTTCTGAAATTCTGGCCCCGTTTGTGGGTGGTGAGCATTTGCAGATCTTGCTCTGAGAGCTTTTGAAAAATGACTCTGACTCTTGCTGTAGAATAAGAATTACAGCTGAGTTTCATTTTTGCACATCTAAGGATCAGTACAGGCTGGTGCTGCCTGAAATCTTTCCTTTCTCATCCTATCGATGCCTTGACTCAAAAGTAATATGAAAGTTGGTCTACCTGTGCCTTATTTCATCCATTAAAGCAAGCCAGATCTAAGATGGTCTGCTCAGATAGGATCTGAGCTGTTAGCTTAAAGCCTCTTGGGAACTTATATGCCATTTTTATTCTGTTCTGTAAACACATGCATAAGAAAGCTCCTGGAGGACTAACTTGTTAGCTACACATGAATTGTCATTTTGGTCTTGTCTGGGTCAATAAAAAACTTCTGAGAGAGCTGCTAATATGCTGCAAAACCTGTTAGTTGAAGATAGTAATTCTGGAGTGTCCCCTCTGGGTACTCTTCTGGTTCCTGGAAAGAAGGGAATCATTCACACAGGAAGATATTAACAAAAATGAGAGACCAATAAATGCACCTGTCATTGTTCAGCAATAGCTAAAATTAATTCACAAATCCAAACAATCTGCAGAAAACTGAACACAATTACATAAGAAATTAAGTTATACAGTTGCCATGACCTTTAATCAATCATTCCAGCTGTTAATGTTAATTTTGTGATCTGAAAATCATAGTTCTATTTGCATTTTAATGGCTGTTAAATGAGAGTCATCAGGAAGAAATAGTAGCAGCTTGGCCTTTTGATACCAAGTTCTTCCTTCCTAATGTGATTTGGAAGATTTGGAATTTCTGTTCAGAAGGGGTTTTGTTTCAAACTGCAGCAGGCATAGGGAGCCAATTTTGCACAGGGAAAACAGGCATTTCAAAACAAGGCCCTTTTACATCCAGTTGTAGGTACAAACAGATCATAAAAAAACACAAGTAAAAGCTATAAGGCAACTTCATTACCTTTGCACTTAGAAAAAACTCTGGTGTCTTTTAAAACTCCTTTCACAGATATATACTATTTTAATACTTTTTCCATCAGCAGGGTCTTCGTACTTAACTAACAGAAATTTTTGTCAAATGGAAATGAAATAAAACCCAGCAAATGCAATAAACACGCTAAATAACTGGGGATTTTAGGTTTAGTCCAATTTGTTTATTTTGTATTTACTTGGACAAAGTGTTGCATACAGGACTGTCATATAACATAAATACTACTCATTGGATTTATTTTGCAGATAACAATGTTAGTAGTATTGCATTAGATCAAAACTCTATTTAAATCAGATTCCCACTCTGGAATAACTATGAACTTGTTGATTGCTTTAATTTTTAATAAGATTTAAATGTATGCCAGCCTCTTATGCCAGTATGTTCTGTTTTTAACATTTTCTTATTAATAGAAAGACCTTCATTGTTACATGAGAATTTATTTGTATGCGAAATGCATAAATCTGATTAAAATGTGATGTTCTGCTTAAATCTTCATCTAAATCTCCTAGGAGACAGTCCCCAGGTGAATCTTCTTTGGTTAAAAAAGGAGGTCTTGGAATTACATGTTCAGAAAGGAAAGCAGTGAGCTGCAGACAGATTTCAGCAATTGGAAAGCAAAGTCAGTATTAACAATGAAAGAAGAATGGCTTAGCTCTATCCAAAGTCCTTTTTATTTAGAACAGGTAAATTGTAAGAGGAAGAAAGTTTCAGCAGATGTTTTCAGGCTGAGTTTCATAAAGGATTGAATAGCAATAGGAAAGAGGAACATTGATAAATGCCCTGCCTTTTATCACACAAGTAGGACTTCTGTCCATAAAGGCAGTCTAATTTGAATGCATTGAACAGCACACCTTCTTCTTTCCCCAAGCAGAGAACCTATGCATTTTCTGCTTCTACATTACTTCTACAAATAAACCCTGTACAGGTGGTGTGCATGCTAATGGGGCTGGACTCTGAAGTCAGAGCACTGACTGATGCGGGAAACTGTCGCAGGGCAGAAGGACTCCCATCCTTGCTGTGACAAGCCCTGCCCTGGGTTCTCATGCAGACATGCTGTTGCCCTTCAAGCTTCTTATTTAAAAAGCTAACGAGGAAACAAGGCAGCTACTTCTTTGGCTGGAACACAAATCAAAAGGAACACTTTCAGGATGCCAACACTTTGTTTTTGCTGGACTTGAGGAAATTTGTTGCCTTAGAAACCCAAGGATTTTTCTCTCTGACCAGTAACGTTCCAATTTGTAGTAGAGCTTTGTACAAAGTCAGTGCAGCTGTGTGTGCATGTGTGAGTGCATCTGTGATTGTGTGTAAATGTAAGTTATTAGCAGTATGCTGAGCATAAATGGTGATAGAGATCCCCAGTCTCAAATTCTGGCTCCACAGAAGTCAGTGAGAACTTTGCCACCAGTTTTGGTGGAATCAGACAGTCACCTTGCGGTCTGAAGTCCTTTAGACCAGATTAAGAATGGGTGAAGTGCAGGGGCCTGAGGGCTCCTCCACACCAGATGGACTTGTTTGGTGTGAAAAGTTAATTTATTCTCCAAGATTAGTCAGATTCTAATAAATCTGCTCAGATAACTAGATGTGATGTTTATTAGTATTAATTGTGGCCTTTTTTTTTTTTTTTTCCTCTTCCTTAATACATGTCTTTCCTTTGCAGGTCGTGTTATATTTAAATAGGAATAGACAAATCTCCAAAGTTTTGGAGGTTGATTTGGCCAGGTGTTGAGAAGGTCTGTGGCTAATACTAATTCTTTTCTCTGGACCTCTTCAGTTAAGACATCAGTCCACAGATCTCCTGAGTACAAGCTCTCTCGTGGCACTCCTAGTAATTCTAATTCCAATTAGGTTAGAAATAAGAACCTTTTTTTTTCCCCCTGGTCCTTTAGGATTTCTGTGCACATCAAATAAATGGATATTAAATATTCTTCAAGGAGAATAGCATGTGGAAAGCATTCACCTAGATTTTTTGTTAAAGAACTAGGCTTCTTTTTTACGCAACCATACATATCTGTCCTGAATTTTCATTGCTGGAATAAAGGCATTAAAGAAATCCAAACAGAGTGGTATCTTAACTTGTTATTTTCCACCTGTTGATAATCCTTGGCATTTAAAATGTCACTATTTTATTTTTGAGACAGAGCTTTCTCAGGGAACCCTCTATGTGGTGTTTATCATGCAATACATATCATGTTCCTCAACAAACTCCAGGAATCAAGCCAGCAGATTAGCTCCAGGAGAACAGACAAATCTCAGAGGTACCTTTATAGCTATATGCAGGTCAGAAGCTCAATGCAAATGGGACCTATTTTGCTGCTTACAAATTGCTGAATTGCAGGAAATGTCTACATTAATATCCTACACAAATATATTCTTCCTGTTATTCTTTATCATATCTTATTTGTATTGCCTTTTCAAAATCTAGATAATTTAGTGTCAAAATGAAATAGTTTTAACAAATCAGACCCTGGGGTACTGTAGGGTTGGTTTTCAGTAGTCAGGGCTTTAATTCACTTTTGTTCTCTGATTTTATCATTTTTTCTTCACCTGCTACCTGCTCCTTTCAGACAGGAAAAAGCTTAAGAAAACTAAATATTTTTTACAATATTTTTGTCCTAATTTAAGACATTTGTAGTGCTTGAGAGTCAGGGTTTTTGATGGTGATATAGCCTGGGAACTAATGCATGGTGTGGGCTGAAAAATCTTTATGCAAAAGCAAAGCCATTTTCAATTTCCTTTCTGAAGGCGTACTAGAAGCAATGATAGATGGTGCACAGTTTGTGTGACATGTACCTTTCTCCTCTTCATGAATATGCTCTTTTTTTCTTCAGAAAACTCCGGCCAGCCTTGTTCCATCTGATCATAGATATTTTTTAGAAGCTTTACATCATTAAAATGCACTGGTAGTAGTTGTGAAGAGGAGTTTCGTTTCTGTCCAGTTCCCCAGATTGTTGTCAGTAGTGCTAAAATACACGCAAAGGCCATCTGGCCCATGGAAGACAGTTTCCATACAAATAGATTTATGCCAAAAGATTTATGTATACAAAGATAAGTAAGAAGACTGTTGAGACTGACGGAGAAGACTCTTGGTAAAATATTGACTATACTAGAGGCTTTATTGTGACAGCAGAACTGAATTTCCTCACATTGCCTTTCGGAATACAGGCTGGTTGTAGTCTTGATTCATTGGTGTTGTTCTAAAGGGAAAAGAGGAAAGATTTGGGGATGGGTGTCTTCCTGGTCAAGCAGGATCTGGAGAATGGTGACGGGAGAGATTGAACAGAGCCTCCCACTTGCACTCTTGCAGTGAAAAGTGGAATCATGGTCAACCCCTAAGGGCAGCATTGCTGAGACAGCTGACCCTGCAACCAGAAATGAAAGACAAGAACTGGCCTTTTGGCTGATGGGCAGCTGCCTCCAAAACTGGTATGGCAAAGTTCTGTTGCAGAATCCTTGCTGGATTCATTAGCCCTTAGCCTCTCACTCTCCTTGCTTTGCCCAAGAAGTCCTCTTGGGCTCCCAGCAGAGATTATTTAAAAAGTTAGTAACCTCACCTGTTATGGTAATTGTAAAAAACAGGTAAATGGTAGATGTTTAACCTGGAGCATGCTACCAGGTCCACCAAAATGGAGGTAAATATTTCCTTAGTCACTTGGTGGAAGAGTTTGTCGCATCTTGTTCAAGTGGTAAGTTTGGAATGGCTCGTGGTATCCTATCAAATGACTTTCCAGACCATAGGATTTCTCATTTGCCTCAGGAATGAGTCTTTGAAGATGGGTTTGGAGTGGTAGGCTTTGCAGACCTAATGTTAGTACAAAAAAATGGAAAGCAGTGTAATAAAGTGAATGAACAACAAAGTAAATGACAGTCAAATAAGTGAAATAAATCTCTGAAGAGAAATGATGTCTCAGAAGAGAAATAGACTTAATGGAGAAAAGAAATTTATCGGGAACTTAAACAGAATCTGGAGGAAGGAAGGTTAAAGTGGACTAATCAATAAACATTTAGAAAGTTGCCATTTCCCCAGGTCTCCTAACACTCACAAACTCCTAATCCCAGCTTCTTAAACTGTATAGCACAGCTGAGGTTGCAGGACAAGATAGTATATTTGGTCTTGTGCTGGCTTAAACAAAGTTCTCTATATTTTCTTCATCCCTGGGACCTACAGGTAGGTTAAGCTGATTTATCACAGCTGAACTTCTGACAGAATAGCCCCAGAGGCTATAAAAAAAGCTTAGACTGAGCATTGTTATTCAGAAGACTGCATTTAAAAATTCAGGATGCAGATGATTTCAGATAGAGATGTATTTTAAATAGCTTTCTTGATTTTATTTTCAGACTAATAGGTAGAAGCATATCACAAAATAAATATAACTTTACATTACATGAAGCACTATATATAAGTTGCTTCTAGTGACAATGTTATTGCTCCTTGTATGTGAGAACATACTGCAGGTGTCACAGATAATTTCTGAAAAAAAATTTCAGAATATTTACTGAATAATTCTAATAGGATTATTGGTTTGGATGAAAAAAATTTGGAATAGTCTATCTTCTGAATCTTATGTGACTGATCATAAAGTAGTTAACAGAAATTCTCCATCACTGCAGAAATATTTACAACAAGCTGCAGTTTTTTCAGCACAAGAATAAGTAAAATCCATTTCAAACTAGGCTAACATACAGCACTGTGTATGTGAGTATTCCTGATTCAGAAACTTTGCAATATGATTAGTCTCCTGTTACACAATCTGGAACATAAATTGACAGCATTAGGAGGAGCTTTTCATTCATTGGCATAATGGCTCAACATGTTATGGAAATAACTTAGATTCATTTATATTCAAGGGCTTTGGAAGGACTTTTATGTAGAATGGTGCTCAAATGCAAATTTCCAACATATCCAAATTCACTTGACATATTTTTCTCTTAAAATGAATTATCAAACACTGGGATAATATTATGGGAAAAAATGCATGTTTTAACTAGCAGCAGTCATCTTATTGTGGTGTGATATTCACATACATCCTATTACTGTTAAAATGTCAGATATTTTCTGTATTTATTTTGCATATACACAAAGATATGTGTGTTTTGTTGTACATTGATTATTTAAAGTTTTAGTTCTGCAGCAGGGCAGTAACAAACAGTTCCATGCTTAAGTCTGGGAGTAACCTCTTAACAGCCAACTTCTGAAAGCAATGTGAAATCCGAATGCTTATGTTGACCGTCCTGAGACGGATGCTGCTGTATCTCATAAAGATGTGGGGCAGAATTTGGCATCCAAGACAGAAGTCATAAGATGCTACTTTGCTGGAAGATGAGTTGGTCCTAATTAACATGTCCTCTGAATTTTCTTGATTATTGTGATTAGCTAGAAAGGGAAGGTGACCAGCTACAAAGTCACTCAGATAAACAGATCTGGACTGTTGTCAGATGTAAAAATAAAGTGTAAAGTTGATTCCCTGTTCAACCCCTATCCTTCACCTCCATCTGGAAAAATGGACCTCAGGAGTCCCAGCTCTCAGTCTCTGTTGATATAAAGCCATGCTTTCATCCATTCAGAAATCTTAGGAGTCATTAACTGCTGAAGCCCTCTCAGTTCTTCCAAGGCAGAGACCACAGAAAACAACAGCTGAATAAATAAAACTGCCTGTAGAGAAAGCTGGGACGTTCATTTGCTTTACTGGGAAGCTTTCAAGAAGCATTGACACCTGCACCAAATGAAGATATCTCATAATAACAAGCTTCTGGTCACCCAGAATGTCAGAAACTAAGACCATCATAGGATACAAAACAATTTGATGGTAGGATGGAGGATTTACTATACTGCCAAGTGCATTCATTCATCATGGCCTTAAATCCAGTCTGGATTATCCAAGTTGTCCTCTTTGCTCATTTCTCTTGGAGATTTCTGAGGGATTACTGGATATCATTGTTTGTGTACCTTCACAGAAGATTCTAGTGTTTCCGTGAAGCTACCTAAAGGCAAATAGAGGTCTATTTAAAGAAATGAAAAATGTAAATGTGAAGTTGGGGACCTGCTTCAGTGAAGTGATCACAGAGAAGAGGGGACTGAAATGTAATAAGACTCTAAAAATTCCATTGCAGAAGAGATGACTTACAGCCAGGACAGGGAAAATGAATGAATTCTGAATTTCTTGAGCAAGAATAAAACGTGGATTTTTGTCATCGCTCCATCACCAGGACGATCTCGTTACATCCAAGAGAAGAGAGGAGGAGGCAAACTCCTCTCCCCACAGCTGGGAAACCTCAAAGTGCTTTTATTTCCATAATCAGCCCGTAGTAGAAATAAAGGACCCCACTATTTCCTACAGAGTTTCACGGAATCACAGCATATTCATGGTTGGAAGGGAACTTTGAGATCATTGAGTCCAACCACAAAAAAAAAAAAAGAAACACCTGCCCTCACCACCACCACATCCACCCACGACAGACACAAACCAACAAGCACAGGTATTAGAGCATGCCCTGAAGTACCATGTCTACACATTTCTTAAATACCTCCAGGGATGGCTACTCCACCACTTCTCTGTGCAGGCTGTTCCAGTGCCTGACCACCCTCTCAGTAAAGTCATTCTTCCTAATATCTAATCTAAAACTTCCCTGCCACAACTTTAGACCATTTCTTCTGCTCCTGTCATTATTCTCTTGGGAGAAGAGGCCAACACCCACTTCTCTACAACCTCCTTTCAGATAGTTGTAGAGGGCAATGAGGTCTCCCCTCAGCCTCCTCTTCTCCAAACTGAACATGCCCAGTTCCCTCAGCCTCTCCTCATAGGACTTGTTCTCTAGACCCTTCACCAGCTTGGTGGCTCTCCTCTGGACACACTCCAGCAGCTGCATGCTGAAATTTCCTGCATGCTGAAATATTTCCAATTGAGTCTAAAATAAACCTTTAAACTAAACTTTAAAACATCACTGTATTTGGAAATGTATGTAAATATAATAAACCATATTGAGGATTCAAAGCATCAAATTCAATCTGAGAGTCTGCTGCCACCACTGCAGCTCACACAGTAAAGTCCCTCTGGCATTAGCTCTGTGTTGGTCATACCCTGTCTATAGAGTACCAGCTACTAAAGGCCGAGGAAATAGACATTGCCTTTTTGAGGGCACAATAGCCTACCTGGCAACCTCCAAAACATCATTTTCTGGGGATCTCAGAAGGACTAATATTCCTAGGAAGACAAATGGACCCCAGAATACCCCAGCAGCACAGAAGCTGTGTGTAGAGACACTGAGTTTGTCATCTGCCATGTTTAGTCTTTCTCTGCTTTTGCTGCTCAGGCTAAATGTCACTCACACTTTGGGATCCACCAGCTGGAAGATTCAACTGCCTTTGGCTTGATGGGCCCCTGCTTAGGAGGCAGTCTTTCTTCTCTCTTCTGCACAGGGAGCAGCAGAGATGGCAAACAGGGAAGCAAAGGAAAGCTCTTTTCTCCCAAAAGGGGGCTGGTGGACTGAATCCCATGGTCTTCCCACCATCTTTCCCCTCTCATGATGAGTCCCTAATCCCTCTCTACATGGCTGCCTGGAGGCTCCCTACAAGGTCCCCCATCTCCTGCTTATGCAGGATATAAGGCATTACACACTTTCTGCAGTTTCTCAGGGGACCCCTCTAACCACAGGCGGTTTATAGTTGAATGTATATTTGCAAATTGATAATTTTGCATCACGTTGCAAGAAGCTGCCTAGCCCTGGGCAGTGTTGTATTAGGAATGGCATTAATTCCCCCATGGTCTCCTGAGCAGAAACTGCAAAGCCTGGGAGTAGAGCAGAGAGCTGGTGTCGGCGGTCTCAGAGGGAGCTCCTGAGAGCAGAGCAGGACTCAGGGTCCTGGGGCATGACGCTGCAGCTGACTGAGACATTCCCTTTCTTCCTGTGCACTGCCTAACAAAAGGAACAAGTCCGACCTCCGGGGTTGGAGCCTCTCCTGAGGCTACAGACAGCCACCCTGCACGCTGCTTTACTCTCAGCGGAGTGGCCCAGTGTCCCATGTGTGCCACCCACAGCATTCAGCCTCAGCTGGAAAACACAGCGATCAGCTTCGCCCCGCGCTGACGAACAGAGTCTTCACTAGCTGTGCTGTCGGGTAACCTCCCAAAAACCTGCAAGTGGGGATGTGTGCAACTCTTCCCTGCTCAGCTATAGATCTGCTCTCCCTCAGCAGCTATCATGCCTCAGGGCTGCAGAGCTACTTTCCTCCCCCCGGACAAGAAAATATAGCAAGAAAGGGGAAAGGGATAGTCTAATCAGGGAAGCAACGAGGAGGGTGTGAAAGATGAAGAATACTAGGAAGGAAAATGTAGTTCAGACTCAGGAAGTCACGTTTGTATTGAACAGTGCAGGAGCTGGCTGGGAAGGGAAGAAATTTAATAGCTCATGCATTAATGTGAGCTGGATAGTTATTGTGCAAAGGACTTGGAAATTCTCCTTGATGAGAGGAGCTCTGATGTAACTGTCATTAACAGCAGATCATTAGCAGGGTGATTCACGTGAGTGAAATCTTCTAATATCTCAGGGTATAGTCCTTGAGGGGGAGGGATGGCACCCTGCACTACCCCCTTTAGAGTGATCAGTAGCTGTAGGAGTATGAAAACAGGCAAACTATAAACTCCAGAAGGGATGCTGGCAGAGTGAGGGCGAATGAAGAGATGATGTCTGCTACAAAACATTGAATCAAACCAGAAACTAGGATGAACTACACATAAAGTGTCTGCACTGTAGAGTGAAAATTGCATTATTATAGGGAACTTAAGTTTGGAAGATCTCATGCAGCTGGTAGTAAAATGTTATGAGTTTCAGATATTTAAATCTTTTTTTTTCCTTTTTTTTTTTCTCTGCAAAAGGAGATTGCACTTGACAGCTATCTATTTGAAGACTCATTCTAACTGATAATAATAGGTTAATTTTAGGACTACAAGATGTTGATTGCCTAAGGCTTATAGGGTCTGGATACATTCATTATGAACAAACAAAGGACATTTCTAACTAGTAATATTGATATTTGGAGTTTCACAAAACTGAACTTCTCATCATTAAGAAATATTAAGAGAATTTGAACAGATGGCAGATACAAGACAGGAAAAAATGTCTGAAAATCAGGAATTGTTTAAAAAGTTTTACTAGATGGGCAAAAAGCCACGGCCAAGAGTCAAGAACAAGGACAACTTTGGCAGAAAGCTCAGGACTGTTGAGAAAGGAAGCCCCTGACAACAGGTTTCTTAAGCACAAAGGGCTATAAAAGGGCAGCGAACTGTTGCATGGAGACAATCACAGCATATGGCTTCTAGCATAGCACATGGATGTCCTTGGATATTGGCAATTTTTCTACATCCCGTCAGGCCTTTCAGAGGGATCTGCCACAGAAGTCCATCTTCTAGGAGGATGACCTGGCAGAATGACAAGGGTAACCCATGCAGTAGCAGTGGAGGACTGGCCTCAAAAAGTTAAAATTTTCCTTCAGCCTCACATCCAAATGCTGACACCGGGAACAAGAAGTAACTTCTTTGGTGTCCCTTGAGAAACTACACTTCCCCCTTTGCGAATGATGAGCCTGTGTTTGAAATAAAAAAAAAAAAATTTAACAGGAGGAGGAAAGAAACATTAATTTAGGGGGAAAAAGCAACAGCATCAGCAAATCAAGGGTTCAGCCATACAAATAACATGTGAAACATCTGCCTACTCAGTAACCTCCAGCAGTCTTTCATCTCCCTCTTCTCAGCTGCCTGAGTGACCAACAAGTGACTGTCCTTTCACAGGCTGCTTTCCTTCCACTCTTCGCTTTTCAATGCCCCACTCTCGGTCCAGCATCATTAGGTGACAAAGTCCAGCATCTGGATTTGGGCAGGCTCAGCTCCAGCTCTGAGGAGAAATGGTGTTGTGTTTCTGTGACAGGGCTCCTATGCCTGAATGGTGATTTTCCAGGTGACTGTCACTGCAGAAACCACCCTCTGACAGTCTGGTCCACACCAAGTGCTGCCAGTAGCAATGGGGATT
>BJBW01002834.1:160921-249448 GCA_004320125.1 Scolopax mira
CTCTTTCTTTCTCTCTGCCTGCCTGTCTCTCATAGGAATAACTTGTAGGCAATACTTTTTGCCAGAATGAGGTGAAAGCCAAATCAGTAAGTGTGCATACATACCAGTATTTGTACAAACCACAAAACCTATACATATATCATGCTCAAAAATCCGTGTTGAAAGGGTATGATTTATGATTGTTTATAAAATCAAGCTCTTAAAACTTAGGAAATGCCAGAATCAAGTTTTCCTCTGCACATTAATTGAGGTTTGTTCTGTTTTTGCATTACGATGAGTGCTTGATTGTACGGCTACACGTTTTTCACCCACAGGTGCCAGGGATGGATTAGGATCACTTGCTGGGCAGCTTTTCAATATTCTGTTTTATCTTCATAGTTCAGCACGTGGCCCCATGTCTCGGGTATTGCACTCTATTCAAGCTGTGCTCTGGATACATAATTATTAATTTCATCAGCAGCTTTTGGGTGGCAGTCGCTGCTATTGTTTTCAAGTGGCTTGCGAATAGCCGTGAATTCTGTTTTGCCTGTCTGAGATGAGAGGACATTGTTATCTTCATTTTTCAGGTGGAATGAAAAGACACAGGAAGATTAAAGTCCAGAGCTTCCACTAATTTCAGACACCAAAGATCCCTGCTAATTACCCTTGTGGAAAGCTGATAGCGTTAGCAATAGCCTTTATGTGGCCCAGTTCTAACAAAGCCTGGCCAGTGGCCGTCGCTGATGGGGGAGGCACCAGAGCCCCAAGCACCTCCCAAACTCTTTGAGGCAAATGTGCTGTAGACAGACACAGACTTGTCTGCTCATCTCCTCCACAGCACATGATCCATGAGCAGCAGGTTCCCCCCGTCCCTGTCCTTGTCCCCAGCTGCAGAGGACAGTTTTGTCCCTGTGCCACTGAGAGCAAGCCAACTGGGGGTTTGCTGCCAGCCCTGGTGACTGTACCCAGCTGAGTGGCAGCAGGCTTGGGGAGCAGCTGCTGGGTGGACCCTGAGGCACCCCAGCAGGGTCTATGCCCAGAAAGCATAGGAAATTTGAAGAATTTAACTGCTTTCTTATGCTAAGCGCGCTCAGACTGTAATCTTAGGTGGCCAAATTTGGGTTGATTTGCACAGGAGTAGTAAATGACCTTTCAAGAAAAAGGGTATATATTTTCCCTGAAACTTGCTCTTAGAAAAAAATGAACAGCCCGGAGTTGGATATTTCCCTAAGTATATAGCATACAGGGAAATCTGTCTGCAAGACTTTAGCCCAACAGGCTAATGTCTAGCAAAATTGTTAGCAGATGAAGCAGGGAAATCCTGGATGACTTTACTGTTGAGTAGTTCTTGTAGTGGCCTTGCTGCTAATAAGGAGGCATATACACGCACGTAGGCACACACACAGACCACGTGCACATACACAAGCACAATAATTAGCAGGATGTTGGATGCCCTCTCATTTATTTTACTAGTTCTTTGCTGTAGAGCTTAATCTTGCAGACACTTTGCTTTAATCCTGGGTGGATGGAAACGGCAGGAGTTTGTATAAAATTGGTGTGAGTTTTCAGCCACTGAGAGCAGAACCCATCAGAAGGCAATGCTGAATAAATCCAGAAGAATACCATGGCATTAATTGTGCACCGTGCTGAGCATACCTACTGCGGCAGAAGGTGACTCCCACCCCATTGATGGATGGGATCCTGAATGAGCTAGGACCTCCCTCATGTTTCACCAATGCAGAATTGCTTAAAGCTTCGTGTCGTGGCCTAATTCAAATTAATTGAATTTAAACGGTAAACACAGAATCATACAAATAACTGAAGTACAAAGCAAAGGAACCGACTGCCATCATTGCTCTTTTGGAAATGTGGTAACACCTTCAGAGGAAAAATCATGAGACGTGGAGGAAAAAAATATTATTTTCCTGTGGGAAAAAAAAAGGCATTAGGCCTTTCAAAAAAAGTGACCTGCCAGAAGTTTTGTATATTAATTATATCTTTATACATAATCTAAGGGTATGTGTGTACCAGTAAGGGCTCAAATTTACAAGGAGCGTGAAACAATAATTTAATCCTCCTGAGATATGTTGTCAATGCCAGACCCATGTTTTTTATACACATGAAAAATTCAGTGGAAACCATCCTAACTGTTTTCCTTCTTATTAAACAGTCTTCCAAAATCTATAATTCAGTGAGACATTAAGCAGTTGGCATTTGTTGCTATACAATCCCATTCCACAAGCCCCACTGTGAATTCAGCGGGGCATTCGATACTAGCCAGCTTTTGTTATCAGTAACTCTACATGAAAGAACTTGCATTTTCCTGCTAATGAAACAAACCAAAGAATAATAAGGTTGCTCAGTATTTTAAAACCTTAGTTCGGATTGCAGCTCTGAGATTTCAATGCAGAGAACTGTTGAGATGCTCTCAAATCCAAGTGTCTCTCACTGCTAGGTGCATGTATGCTTTTATCTCCTGCAGATGAACATATACAAGTTACAGCAACGTTCAGACATCAGTAGGATAACATCACTAAATTCTGGTAGGAGATCTCAAATATTCAATGAACTGTATGTATATTAGGGAATTACAAGTTAAAAAGGCAGACTAGACCCTTCGGTCTGAAGATGGTGAGAAACTCAGGATGCAAACACAAGACAGAAAGATCAGATCCTGACACAAAACATTCCCTTATCTTCCTAGTGTGATCATTGCTTTTTAGGAGCTTTATTTTTGCAGAAAGATTAACAGTTTTTGCCCTTATACAGTGTATTGACGTGACAGTTGCACTTGGTCACAAACACTGACCTCAAAAACCTCTTTGCACTTAGAGTGTTCTGAGGTCTCAGCAGCTCCTTTATGGCCACCTGTGCTTGCACAGTGTCTGCCATCATGTCCCTTGTGTGAGCCCAGCTGGGCTCAACAAGCTGGGTTTTGTTCAGCCAAGTGCCTGACATTGTTCTTGAGATGACCAAAGTGTGACGAACATGGTGGACACCAGCTTGCTTGGGAGTGAAGTGTCTAGTCTGGATGTGGTGGTATGGGGCTGCAGCACTCAGGGAATCATGCTGGGATGTCACCAGAGCATCCCAGGCAAGTCCCCCTGGCTTCTGGAAAGGTCAAAATGGGGATGATGAGAAGATGAGTCAAAAGATATTTTTAGCTGTTGCCTCTGGCCTGTGTTTAACTCTGTCCCATGCTTCTGAGGGCATCCCTGTACTGTCACTGTGCCCAAGGGGGGATCTCTCCATCCTCTTTTTTACTTTTTGGTTACTTGCCTGAAGAACTGAGTATTTATCCTCTGCTATGAAGTGTAACACCCATCTTGTTTCTGAGTATCATGAAGCAAAATGGTACAACATAGGTTTTGGAAAACCTCAGCCCTACCCTGCTTCCTTGGATTTCATTGTCCATCTGCCTCCATCCTGCTCCACAGTGCAAGGGAATTAACTGGTTTTATCAGCATTGTGGAAGTAACATGTGACGTCACATTAAGTTGGAGAAATTCTCTCAAATGGGATGAATTTCAATTTAGCAGATAAAGCACAGTTTTGGGAAAGCAAGTGCTCTGAGTTTGGACTCAGTCAGTGGAGGAGAGGCTGTATCCCACAATCAGTAATATTGGGGTGAGTTTGCAACGCTGAAACCAGGACGTGTTTTGCCACTTATCTACAGATGGGCAGGCCAGAGATTTTTCCTTTTCCTTGTATTTTTCAGCTATTTTTGACTGGACGTATTGCCAGAAATATAGTGCTGAAATAATTGTCAAAAACCAACTGCAAATATCTACCTTTTACAGAAAAATGCTCCATCTCCCTCCCTTCTGCAGCCACAACTACAAGATATCTTGTCTGCTCTTCTTTCCAAGGGACATGTCATTGAAGCTAGGAGGACAATTTGGCAGGGAGGGAAAGACCAGTCAGCAAAGTTAGAGAAGCTGTTGCACGGGGTTTGTTTCACCCAGCACAACACTGTGCCAGGAGAAGGTTTCCAGGCTGTGCAAAAATAAGTAGTGCATTAATGATCCTGATTTTTAATGAATTTTAAAATGAGTTTGTGCTGGTGCAATCAGTTTTGTTAACTGCTGAGCAACAGTATTTGTGTTCAAAATTAGTTGGGGAAGTACAATGGCAGGCATACAGCTAGAAGCTGGATTTAAACCAGCATGTTCCAATTAAATACATGGCTGATATCTACACAACTGGAGACTTGTAACAGCGGCATTGTCAGGAAAGATCAGACAGGTGTTTGAAGACACAGTGAGAAAGCAACTCGAGGGCTGAAATTCTGCACTCTGTGATGTCTCTGAGGAGAGCTGTATCTTTTTGCTCCAATAACATAAAGTGTGGGGGTGGTTGGGAAGTGATAAAAAAGGCCATGGACTTCTCATGGTGGAGGGTTGCAAGGGCTCTAAATATGCCAGGACAGCAAGGTCTCAGGGTCTCAGCTTTGTCCCTTGGTTTAGAAAAAGAGGGTTTGTTCCCATTATGGAATACTGTGGAGACACAGCATCAGCCCCTGTCTGCAATAATTGCAACTTGAAACTATTCTGTTTGGATACGATTTCTTAGGAAGCAAGTTGTTAAGTATATAGATTGCTCTGGCTGAGGACTAAGAAGAGCACTGTATTTTAGGAGATGTTCCTAATGGTTTGGATATCGGAAGGTAGCATCTGTTGCCTCAGAGAACAACTCAGGATCACTATGGCATTATTTGAATTACTTTTATTAATTTGTTTTTCACTTTGGGACATATGAGGATGAGGTGTAGTTACTTATTTTTGACTTCAGGGAAGAAGATGAAAATCTTCTTGTGCTTTGAAGTTGCGCTCTTGTGTGGCAATTTCTGAGAGTAAAAATAAGGAGTATAATTGCTCATTTGCCAAAACTTTTTTGCCCATCTCTTTTTGTAGATCATTTGGCAATGCATGGTTTAGATATGTGCAATACATCCCACCAGTCTGCTTGTCATGGTGTAGGCTAACGTGCAGTTGTCCAACAGGAGACTCATCTCTGTGGTATCCTTCAGGACAGTGCAGTGGCTTTGAATAACCTTCACCAGTGCCATTGTCACTGTGAGTGTTGAAGAAGACTTCTTGAGCTTCCTGCATTTGTGGATGTGGGACAAGCAAAGTGTCTTTCTCTGTAAATTGCAGGCACCCCACAGAGATATTCCTTTCCTTCCTGCTCTTGGCCACCAGCATTGTGCAAGGGGATGGAAAAGGACCCGCAAGTCCTTTCCTGAGTGACTTCCCAAGTTTCTGCCATTGCAGAAGGGAACTCAGAAACCCTTTGTGAGTATCTGCAGTTGAAAACCAATCCTGACTTCTCTGGGTTGCTGAATTTGAAGACCTTGTGGCAGGTCATTTCCATGAGAATGATCTTATTTCCTAGCCATGACATGGTAAGAGTTTCTTAAGTCTATTATAAATCTCGGGGGGGGAAATGGGGAGAGAGGCATAGAGATCCAGAAAGAGGGAGGAGTCCTTCTGCTTATCCATCCAGCTCCAGACCCCTTGCAGCCAGCATGGATGTCTCAGGATACTAGGAGATATATCCAAGACAGAAAAAACATTGGACAATTTTTTTCTTGTTTACATTTTCATCTACATGTAGGCAGCTGAAGACATAGAAAGCAGCCAGTTCATTATTTCTTCAAATAAGTGCCTGTTTTTTGGCAGGGAAAATACAGGCTGATGCACAGTAAGATACACTCCACACATGCCAGGAGCAGTGAGGAGATGGGCTTGGAGCAATGTCCACATCCAACCTCAAACATCTGTTCTAGCCACTGGTGCTGCAGAGACAGGAGATAAGTGGAGGGGCTGCCTGTAGGCTCGGTGCTGGGCAGGATAGGTGCCATGATCCCAGCAGCCCAGTCCCTCTCCAGGGGTCCACAGACCTCCCAGGATGAGAGACCACAAAGGGGTCTTGTCCCCTATTATTCTTTGGAGCAGGGATGCTCAGTGCTGAAGATGCACAGCTATTCATCTGGGAAGCTTCACTATTGCTGCTTGATTGCCTCTCTGCAGAGAAAGCTGCCCAGCCCTGACAAGGGCTAAAGGGAGGTTGATTAGGAAGAGTTAAGTCACTGAGCTGATGATACAGACTGGATGACATGAAAATGGCATGACATGAATAGAACAGAGCAGAACAGGACAAAATATATTTTTAAAGCTGATAGCTGCTTCACCATCCTATTCCCTGGCCTGCTGATCTTAAGGCCATGTTCTCTGCTGTGGCAGAAAGAGCAAGAGAGGTTAACTGTGGAATTAACCACTCCTCATACAACCAGTACAATCTCTACACCGGAGAGACATAAACAGCAAAGTGAGTGATTTTAAGGGAAAAGTGCTACTATGGGTTCCTGGCAGGGCAGGAGAAATAAAGGGGTTTAAGTCCTTTGGACTTTGGGCTACAGCTATGTGGCTTTGGGGCTCTTGGTCTTTGGAAAAGGAAAGACTGTTCACATAAACAGGCAGTTCAGGAAGTATTATTCAGATGTCAGGATTACATGACAGCTAAACAGTTAATTTGTTATTTAAAAAAACCCACCCTGATTTTAAGAGCATCCCCTACCTCATGTGGTCAGTCAAAGAGCCCTCTTCATATGAAGCCTGTGACAGCATCATGGGGATTATTTGTCAAATCATCACACAGCTGACAATGGTATCACAATAGCCAGACTTCTGCAGCCCTTTGAGGTCCTCCCCAAGGAGCCTCCTGCAGGGCAGAGGGGAAGTGGCTTGAGGAAAGTCGACCATTCTTGCAAAATTTTCCATGGTTTAAAAATTTTGCTGCTGAAGAAAAATAGACCAAGACAGAACTAAATCTATTCTATACGTACAAGGCTGTGAAAATCAACTCTGTACTCGCTTTGCATTCCCTGTCCTTCCCCACACACTTCTTTGTCATTCAAAGTATGCTCATAGGAAACTTCAAGCAAAGCTGCCAACAACATTATCAACATCAAGAGAGACAGACACACCAATGACACAGGATGTAAGTGAAAGGATACCACTGAGAAAAGCTACACAGATGGTTTTATAGATTAAAAAAGCTGGCATTTCTAAAGCTCAGGATTGTTGAAAATAGAGACAGATAGAGGGGGAGAGGGTGAGAGAGAGAAGTAACTTGCTTATTCAATCCTTCTGGTTTGATATTTCTGTAGGCCCCATCTGTAACTTTGCAAGAATGGGTTTGTGCTTTTGGTTGCACTCCCAGCTTGTTGTTCTTGGTGTTTATAGACTATCCCAGATGTCAAGTTCTTCTTTGCAAAGCAAGTTGATAGCTCCTCACAGCAAGAATTGTTCTGTTCTGGAACTGTGCCAAGGCATTTTGCATTTATAAAGTGATTTACAGTCCAGAGAAGTCCTGTGAGGAATGATTTTGCTGTTCCTATGGCAGAGGAGCAGTAGGTCTCTCTCTCAGCCTGCCTTTTTTAACTGGAGCAACCATTTCTTAGTTATAGCCATTGTTCATTCACTCTCTCTTTGCCTAAAATTAAATCCCATATTCTAGTAGTTCCCAAACCACAGTCTCTTGTACCACATCAAACATTGCTTTCTAGGGTGCTTTCCACTGAAGGCTTCAGGAAGGAAATGCATTCTGGGAATTTTTTGTACTGCTACATTTGAACAAAAGTTTTGTAACAATAAACTGACTTTGTCTCTTCCACAAGATTTTTGGTATTACCAGCAGTGAGATTCTGACAAGCAGATAAAAATGGTAAGAGGGACCTCATGGAACTTTGTAGAATATTTGTCCAAAGTTGCAAGGTTTCAGGAAGTCTGATTTCTGAACAGACTACCCCAAGAGAGCCATTTCCTTCTTGCAAAGTAATTTACTTTTTAAATGGGTACTACTTCTGGGCACCCAGTCCACACCTCCTGGCACCATTCTTCCTCCCAGCTCCCCTGCCAGGTGCTGCATCCAAGCATTCCCCGGTTTTGCCACACAGACCTATTGTCTTGCCTGTGGTCCCAGCCAAAAAGAAGGCAATAAAGAGATCCAAGAATATTTTCAGCTGTCCCAGTCCCCTAGCTAACTTGGGTTGTGCTGAAGCTTCTCTGTTCTACCGATACAACATCCATGAAAGTAATAAAATTGTTGCTGACTCTGGAGGTCTCAGAGAGTCGTTGCAGGCAAAAATTGTCCTTGGGTCACCTGCAGCATCTTGCATGAAAGAAGGGCTATTCCAGGCAGCCGATCATGGCACTCTGTCTCTCCATTTCATAACCCAAGCTCAGGTAATCCTGTAGCTCTGTTTAAATGTTTGGTATCATGGCAAGTGTTTGATGCAAATGTTTTTTTTGACGCAAAAAACCCAAACATTTCTAAGTGAACAAATACTATTTTCTTTCTGGGGACTAGAATGAAATGAGCCTCTGAGAAGTAAGCAGACAGAAAGAAAGGTATAGACAGAAAAACTGTCCAATGACAAAATTAGTCTTTTACTCTGATCTGTTTCAAACATATTTCAAAATAGCAGCTTTAGAAGATGACACTTCCTTTTACAGTCCTTTTCAGAAATAATAAGTGGAGTTTGCTAGAATTTTGGTCTAACTATTTAATCACCATATTACCTTTTAGCAAAGGTTTGCCTCCCATCATTAAGTAATTCATTCAAGGTAACAAGTGAGGTAAAGCCTGAGGGATATAGTAGTCTCAGACATAAGCCTTACTGTAAAATAAAGAGCTGTGTGGTTAGGCTTTCTCCAGAAGGTATTTTTTTGTGTGTGTTTTCTTGCTTTGTTACAGGTTGCAGAAAGCAGGGATTACAATATGTATCTGCTGATCAGTATTAAACTAGTAGAGTAAAATGTCAAGGAGAAAAAAAAATTGAAATCATACTACATTTCAACACCAGCAGAGAAAATCCCAGCATTGTTAAATGGCAGCAATAAAGCTAGCAATTGTTATTTAGTTTTAAGTAATGAACCAAATAAAAAATACAGAACTTGCTACATTGCCTCCCAAATGGAGCTTATTACACTGCTGCTTGAATGTTTGTACAATCTTTAATTTAAACATTTTCTCTTCAGGTCTTAATAATAGGCATGGGTAGTTGTAATTTACTCCCTCTTCAAAGGCAAAAAATGAAAGAGGAAAACAAAATGCTTTAACAACTCACATGTGAACAGAAGTGGCTCATTCAGCCAGAGGAGGTTGGTAGGGTTGAAAGTCAGAGAATTTCACCCCACGATTTATCTTTCAGCCAGGTAAGGGCAGGATTAGCATGTGGGCTCTCCAAAGCTGCTCCCCCAGCGAGAAGGAAGAGGCATTCATCACTGTTTGCTGGGCCTTTGTTCTGCTGCAAACCCTCGCAGAGAAGAAATATAAAGAGTAATTTGTGTTTCTCAAAAGGAGACCAACACACAATCTCATAGATGCTTCAAGGATTTTTTTTATTATTATATTTTTAATATATAAACAACTGAAGAAAGCGTTTAGAGGTGAATGTTAATATATTCCTCTCCTCATGGCCCACAGGATTCTCAATTCTCAGCTCAGTTTTTTCATTATGCATCCTTTGTTTCTGGAATTACTGTGATAGTTTACTTGTTTGAAGGATTTTAGAGTTGCAGTCATAAATAGGAGCAAATCTTAACCTTGAAACTTGAATGACAAAATAATCCTATTTGAAACAACTCCTGAGTGGCACATGGAGGAGAAAGAAAGAAATTAATTCCCTTTTTTCCTGTACATGACTACCTCGAGCTCAAGCTGCTGTTTAAAATTGACCATCAGATAAAATCCCAAATTTTAAAGTGCCTGGCTCTGATTTTTATTGTGTGTGAAAGAACAGAGGTGGGCTGGGGTATTTATTCCTGGCCTTGGGAACTGTGGATACATGACCCTCTGCTTCCCACCTCTCTCTGGGGCACTGATGCTTACAGCTCCACATGCAGGCAGCAATAATTTTCAAAACTTGGGTTCAGATGCACACCTGCAGAGTAAATAAGGAAATTTTCCTTCCTATATTTGATTTCTTTAAATATTTTTGTTCTTTGATTTCTGGTGTGCTTTTGCAGTGAAGCGTGGCTTGTTATTCACCCTGCCGCACTGGAGACAGGACTGAAATGGAGGGTTGCCCACCTTCCCTCTGGACACCCACCTATTTGTCTGGTAGCTGCAATGACCAGATCATGCCCAGGAAAGAGTTTTCTCTGATTCCATCCTTGCTCTTTTTGGCCCTGGGTAGCTGGGAGATCTCAACCACTTCTCTCTGCGACCCACAGCATGCTTTCTGTGGGATACATAAAGCTAGAGTCTGTGAGCTTTTTACAAGCTACTAGAGTTACATTTAATAGGTCAGAACATACAGAAGGACAGAACAGAGAGCCTTGTGCATCATTTGGTGATAATTTTTATTGAACCTATAATCTTTACCCTTCCATAAAGGAAAATCTCCCTATTGATGGTCACACTGGTTCTAAAAATATAGAGAAATAATAATGTCCTAAGCACAGTAAAGTAAACAGGATGCCATGAAAGAAGACGTTCCAGATTATTGGGCCCTGACTGGCTGCTCCTCAGCAGTGTGCAGAGAAGCCAAAACCTGGCTCATCCTTCTGCCAGGCATCTGAGGATGCCCTGCAGAACTGTGATGCCACTTGGGCTGATATCCTGATACACCATCCCGAGTACTTATATCTGTGTTAAGTGGTCCTCTGGAATGTACTGGGACAATCTCCATGATTCAGACTACTCATATGTACCTTTATAAGCTAGAGGGCCATTGATATCCTTTTCCAGGTGTGCAGAAACCTTCAGGACAATAAAGACTTCCCTTCTATCTGTGGAAGAAACCAGGAGCATGTGACAATGACAACTAGAAAATGAATCCTGAAATGATGTCTAGAAGAATTTGCATTTGGCTCGCTTTTGCAAGGGAACTGATAGAGAATATATGTTTAGTAAGAATATATTATTGCAAGGATTGTATTAGAGGTCTAGAACAGCTATATAGTACCACAGGTAAGACAATTTTGCTGATCTGTTACTGGTACTTGTACCTACATAATGCTTTTCATCCTCTGGGATCTGTTTCAGATAGACTCATACAACTGTAAAACATATTGAAATTACACTTTTTTACCCCCAGATTAATCTAGAAAACAGCTGAGAACACAATATTCCTTTCTGTCTCATTTGCTGAATTGAGATTTTCCAACACATTCAACCTATTGGTCAACCACCATTCTGTAACTGCAAGGGGCTGGCTGTAAGAAATTAGGACAGGAAATTATTTTCCAAATTATGCTACAGACTTTTTCCTCAATCAAAGTTAAGTTGAAGGAAAAAAGCAATTAGAAAGGTATTATTTAAGCCCGAGTATATAGAAGGCAAAGAGACAGCTCTTGCTGCGAGCAACAGGACTCTTGGGATCTATCAAATATCCAGTGTTGAAGGTAGGCTCTTTAAAATCTAGGACCAATTAAATATCCAGACAGACTACAATTTAAATGAGAGTAATTTTCAATTATGTATAAAAGGTTACCTATAGTTAAGAGGATATCTTTCATTGCTACTTATGCTGGGGGATGGAAATGTTGAAGAAACAATGCCAGGTCTATATGGCAGACTGAGAAAAGTGAATCTTAAGTGTAACTGGTTACCTAATGAAGTTCAGAAGCATTATATGATTGGAGGTAGTCAGAAGAGAGTAAAAAAGAATATACACACAGAGATGTGCATGTATACATATATACACAAAACGTAGGAAGATTTAAACATAATCCAGCATGAACATTAATGCGGGAAACTTGCACCCACACTGAGTAACCAGGAGTGGATGGGACACAGCTGGAAGAACTAAACCAGGCTTCAGCCTTCATAATTTTTATGGTAATTCATTGCTTCTTTTTCATTCAGGACTGTTGTGTACCTGAATAAACCTGGAGACCAGCTTAGTGTTTTTTGGGTCACCCAGGCCAACAGCAGTACATAAACCAGGGAGTTTTAGCCAGTACTTCCTAGATTTTAGGATCCTTTATGCTTAACTTAGAGCAGGGGATATCCTCAGAGCCTCCAGCACACTAAACAGGCACTCAGCTATGCAACGATTTCACAATGATTTCAGATGTTAGCACTTTCCCTCAAAGGGAAACAAAGTTAATCTATTTTATTGGTTACTACATCAGGGAAAAAAAAAAGTTAAGGGAGTTTCAGTATAGCTGATAAAATTGAAGAGTCTTCTATCTTTTGGAAGAGTTTGAGTCTGGCTCGGATTAACAGTGATCAAAATACAGTTTTACCCTCAGAAGGCAAGAGAATGCTTTTGTCTCAGACCTTTGCTCAATGACAAAGGTTAGGTTTTTGCATCTACAGATCTGACCTGAGGCTGCAGAAGTGCTCAAACAGGAGAATGAGGAAAGCAAGGTGGCATTATCTGCAGCTAAAAGGCAAGCCTCTCAATACAGGTTAAAGCTCTTTTGCTTTCAGCTGCTGTCTCTCATCTCTGCTGTCTGATCTGGCATCTAGCTGACAGTCAGAGACACTCTGCAAAATGAGGCATAACAAAGCCAGGAGACAGAGGGGAACCGCTTCCCTCCACATTGGTGGCTCATGCCAGGGAGGAGAGGAAGGCATGGGCATGTGGTCTGAAGGCTTAGTCCCTTGCTAGGTGAAAGAGGAAGAGCCTGAAGGTGGGAGCCTTGAGAAAAAGTCCAATATTTATAGGTGCCACAGAACAGGAAGGGAAATTAGACACAGCGAAGGAAGGAACCCCCTGTTTGAGCCAGGAGAAAGGCAGAAACAAATCTTGAATGAAGGATTTCCCTGGAAGGAAAAAGCAGAAAAGGCTGGTATCCCTGCTTAGAAGATAAAACCAAAAGGAAAGACGGACCATAAAAAAGTTGCTCAGCTAGAGAGGGAAAAATAATGATACTGGGAGAAATAATGTAGTTTGCACCATAACAGCAAGCACTAAATATAGAAGGTGAACAAAACTTTTTAAGAGAGACAGTGGGACTCAGTGCTTGTTACAGCTAATGCCGAGCAATATTAATTTACCCCACCAGGTATTAGTGAATATTAATATTATGTCGTTAGCAAGCTTTCAGTACCACTGGCAGTGTGTTACATCTTTTCTGGGGTGAAATAAAAGAGCTCAGTTTCTAGCCCTACTAATTTTATATCTTTTATGAGCAACACATTCACTTTTAAAAATAAAATACAGCACGTAAAAGTAGTAATTTACAGCTAAAGCAACTATTTTGTGGTGTTCTCATTAAGCCTATTTTATGCACCTGTCTTCTATTCACTCTTTTGAAATTGTAGGCCACGAATAAGTGTACTGGGAGTGAGTAATTAGCTGTAATTATTGTTTCTTTGTAATATTTTGGGATGTTGAGAAGATTTTTTACATGAGGGTGCCCTTTGTGAGGAGGGAAATATTCATAGTGATGCTGAAGCTTATGACTGCACATCGACAGCAGCCTGCAGCGAGGAGAGCATGAAAGAATTACAGGGAGGTGCTTGTGACAGCAGGTTTCACCAAGGACAAATCCCAATATGGTTTAATCACCGCTCAGTTCTAAATAACGTTCATGAAATATTTGCATTTTTATGTCTGCTAAAGGCTTCGATAGTTACAAGCTCTTTGATTTCCCAAATTTGCTATAATGGTGTGTATGTTTAAATACACCTGTATGTATAATGATCTTTAGCGTCGCCGATCCTCTGTGTAATGAATTAGACTTTTCACTGTTGTAAATAAGACTGATGCGAGATTAATAAACCAAGCCAAAGAGTATTGATACATGGAATTGATGTAAAGCAGGATAGAGGAGAAGCTAATTAACATGCTTGAATGATTTACAGTCTAATCCTATAAAAAGCATTGGAAACCAAACTTGTGAGTACTGAAACAAAGGATCCCAGCTAAAGTATTAAAAGCAATGTTTCAAATTCTGTCATTGTTTCTCTCCTCAACACTCCTTAATATTACACAAGGTATGACTTTGCAGACTAAATATAAGCATTGGTATTTGTTTTAAAATTGGATTTAATGTGAAATCTGTTCTTCACAAGGATTTTTTTAAGAAATGAGTGGATTTCTCCATCAATTTGCAAATCTAAACTATTCAATTCAAACAGTAACTGCGACAGTGTGAAAAGCTATTTACAGGTCTGCAGCTATCTCTGGTTTCATCAATTTGTTTTTCAGTCTTTGTTGTTATTTCTTGTTTCTTATGGATCTCCTGGGACAGCTTCTTGCTTGAGGGGAGAATGTCAATAGCTCATTCGTCCTCCAGGATATTTCCTCACAACAATGAGAACACTCCCCAAATTTAATCTAGTTCTTTTGCCCCTTTTCTGTAAAATCAAGAAAAATAAAAAAAGTTATTTCAAGAAACATGAACATGATCTGAATAAGGCTGTTCTGTAATACCAACCTGGTTTTGCTTGGTTTGTATAAAAGGATATTAAAATAGACTATAACTCACAAAAATCCTTTAGTGAAATTCCATACCATTTTAGGCACTAAGTGTAGAGTAGTGTAGTAGTATAGACAAAGTTCATCGGAGAAAGGCTTTTTTTTTCCCTTTTTTTTTTTTTTTTAATTCACCAATGTATTCATCAAACTTGCAATTAAACCTTGTTTAGGCTAGTCAACTGGAATATGTCTTTAAGAACTAGTTCTATTTTCCTGGGACCATAAAGTATTTCTTAGTCCATGCAATATGAGGATGGGCTGTGATGTTTGTAGTATTGTTAAGAAAGTATAAGCATGAATGCAGATAAGTATTTGTATTCTAGATGGCTTCTAGAGAGACATAAACTTGAATTATGTAGAGGGCTTAAGTTTTCTAAGATAAAATATATCTTAAAAGCACCTGTTCTTTATCTCTTTACCTGCAATTTACAAGAAAAAATAATTTCTTTTGTTTGGAGCATGTCTACCAGGGGAAATTAACTATGATAGCTATTCTGGATTAATTCTCTACACAGATGCTGGGTTAATATCAGACAGCAAAAGGGCATTCTCATTCCAGAATCAGAGTGTATACATAAGGGAGATAGTCTTGCAAACATGTTCCACTTTATGTTCATATTTGAATTTTATCCAGATTAATTTCTTTACAGACACCCTGGAAAAAAAACCCACATTCTTTTTAGTTTTAGGAAAAGAACTTCATAGCAGTTCCTCTAAACTTGGGTCTGAACTGTGAGAAAAGGAGAAATACCTGGGTAATGATTTACACTTTTTTCCTTGTATTTACTACTTCAGTTCCTATCTGGTTATACTTCTGGAGTTATTGAGCATCAGGATGCTTGGAGCTGCATATATCAGATACAAGTTCTGCGCTGAATCCATCTGAAAAAAACAAACAAACAAACTGAAAACAATAAAGTTATGCTCCCTGGAACTGATCTATAACAAAAAATATTAAAATCATAGGTGAAGTTTAGTGTTACAGTAATGCATAGCAGCTGACTTCCCTGTCCACATCTGTACGTATCTGTAAAACCTGTGAAATTGCTGAACCTTTTATCTTCTGAGACTCTGACAGGTTCTTTTGCTCTTTGTTAACATAAATGACTACTTGGTAAGGGGACCAGATTCTCATATTAGTTACGTAATCATTGTCTAGCATATTATAGCTTAACCCAACTTTCCCTCCCCCTTTCCCCTCAAACAAAAAGCCTCTAAAAACCTATGGGAAATCAGGTGAGAAACTGTATTAGAGAAAATCAGTTCATATATATACAGACTGACAACCTTTTGACCTTTCTTGCTAGAATGCACACAATAAGGGTAATTGCCAGCACTGTTATTTGTTCTCATTTTATTAAGTCTGTTTTTACAATAGGTGTTAGAGATAAGTACTCTGATGGCTATTTCTCCAGATGTTTGGTTTAAATGTACCATAAAACACACTAGATGGTGTATCCATTAACACCATATAGTGACGAGAATAGCAGATGAACATTAAACATTGTGTTAAAGGGGAAAATGTTTCTAAATTGCATTTGCTTGGGTTAGTCACAGTAAATGGAAATAATTAAAACTGAAACAATTTAAAAAAGATCTCTACCTACATGTAATTTACTTTTTTCTTTTGTTCTTATTTTCTTTTTATTCCAGATGCTTATAGAGTCAGAATAGTCAGACTTGGTACTTGTGATGTTGTGCAATGGAGAGAATATTTTTGTGCTTCTAGAGCTGGGAAGGAATCACAGATTTTCTGTCTCTATGCCCTCTCTGCTCCCTCATTATGCACAGACACTCTCTGCCCTTACCCATTAAGTTATTTTATATACAAGGCAGATGCACAGTGCTACGATGGGTGCACACAGTTGTTAAAAAGATCAAGTGTTTTTCTGTGTTTTCACTAGTGCTGCTCCAAATTTTCGACTTTGAAAGACTCTTATGTACCCCAGATCTGACTGTTGGACCTACACTGCAAAAAAACAGCTCAACTTTTTAGCCTCTGTACAGGGTCAATAGTGTTTAATTCTAAGAATGCACGATACTTTTTATGAATCACATTTTAAAATGTTCTTCCAAACATTATCTCTCCTCTTTTGCTCCCCCAACAAAACTCTGAACATTTTATACTTTCCTTGTTGCCAGCACCGCCATCCTGGTGATGCCTTTCAGCTTTCGTGTTCTGCTCTGCCTTTTTCTATAATTCCTAAACAATAGTCTCCAGCTACTTACTCCTTTCCTTTTTTTTTTTTTTTCCTTTTTACCCCTTTCTTGGATCATTTCTCCTTTCTATCTCTTCCATCAAGTATTTTACAACAACAACAGTATCTGATTAGTCCTTGTGATTTCCTTTCCTAGTAACTTGTATAGAGAAAACATAGTTTGACAGATACTTCAGGCAGATAATGAGGATTTTGGAGATGGGTGGTCATGTGGTGCTTGAAATCCCTGCTGTAATGAATAACAGCCTTTCCCCAACTGGATGTGTTCCATTTCACTTTGTTTAAATGTCTGTCTCGGCTCCACAGACTATAGAGTAGGATTGAGTTCCTCTGAAAGCTTTTCAATTAGCAGTGTGTTCCCAAACTATCAAAGCAAAAATATATCAGAAAAAAAGCGCAAATAATTAACAATTTTATTTCAAAAGCCTTAAACCACTTTGGTTGCTTAGCATAGCAAGAAACATCGTTTGAATGGAGACTAATGAACTAATTTCGAGTCCTGTGCTTGTCAAGCGTTGGGTTTTTTCCCTTTAAACCGATACAATGCATTGCTTTTATTTCTAAGCAGTGAGCAGGAATAAGTGAAATATTTTAATTGAAAACAGAGCTTGTATATTCAGCATAACAAAAAAAAAAAAGTCATATCTGCACTAGCAGATGAAGAAAAGTTATCTCCTCTTCTGTTGGAATGTGACTTGATTTTCATTCCTTGGTGTCAGTGTATTACATCCAGTCACAATAATCCATTTTTTTTTTTTCAACTTGGGATGTTTCAAGAGAGCCACAGGGCAAGGCATGGCAACACAAAACCTGCGACACAGGAGATTGGCCTCTGGATTTAAACTTCTTGATGCAGTGGGAGCTCCTAGCATGAGAAGGGTAATTATATTGATTGAAACACAGCCATGTGAGACTGGGTGACTAACAACTGTCCAAGCGTGGGTTTAGTAGATGGCCTTCTGCAGTGTCCTGTCAGGTGGGAGGGAGAGCAGCCATTGCTTTACTGAGAGGAAACACTCTAAGACATTAACTTCCTGGCACCTACATGAAAATATTTGGTAAAAAGCTATTGTCTCCTGAAATGGTAGATGTTTCCAGCTGTGTTGTATTACTTCTCACTAGGAATGAAAAACCATTGGGCTTTGATGCTCACAGTATCATTTTGTAGCCACGCACTTCAGCAGGACTGGAGGTCTTTGACAGGTAAAAGAGGGGTTTTGAACTTTATGGAGGTGATCTCTTTCCTGTCTTCTTGTGCCTGGTCCCAGACTCAGGCCTAGGATAGTTTTCTGTGCAGACTGGCCATTTGTCATGGTCTTGAAAAGCTTCCTGTCAGACAGGAATTTGGAAAAATGATCTGAATTTGATGCTGTTTCCTTCTTCTTGACAGCTCATCAGCCTACCTCATAGTGTTTTTAAGAGATTTTCAACACAGCAAAAAGCTATGGGATAAGATTTTCTTTTATGGATTTCACTGCTGTGATGAGTGGGGCTTATTTTCACTTGTAACAGCCCAGGCATCTTATGAAACGCCAATGTTTTCTTGTTGGCTCAGACATTAAGGTAGGTAACATCGATGTTTTTTCCTCCTAGAGCAACTGTCCTGGACCCAGATAACCCTTTCAGCAAAACTAGCTGCTCAAACCCCAGATTTATCATAGCTGACACTTGGATCTGAGATTTGGGGAAGGGAAGCAGGGGCTACTATCAGCTGACTCTTAAGATCAATGCCATGAAGTTAATTCGTGTGTTTATATACTTCAGCTTCCCATAGCGTGTGGTGACTCTTTGTCCCCTCAATGTTGCATTGACACATGCCGAGAGACTGAAGAAGCCACAAAAAGGTATGAGAAGAGCTTGAACACTCCAGGGCCCATGGGTTTATGATAAAAAAATTAGAAGGTGAGTGCATGAAAGACAGGGAGCTAAAGATGAAGAGGAATATGAGGTAGGGCAAAGAGAGTGAAAGAATAGTTACAGCAAAACAACAAGGAGTGGATGAAATTATCACGCAACAAAGTGGGAACTGGACACATAAAACCAGAGTAGATGGGAAAAGGTGGAAATCCTTCCATCCTCTGCTGTGGCTGCCAAGAACACTGCAGTGTCTCCAGTGACAGAAAAAACTGTAGATCCTCATCCAAACTATATTGTAGGGAGTAGAGGAAGAAGGTTGTTCCTTGGCCTAATTACCCATTTACTGTACAAGGAAAATTTGTGCACTATTTTAGAGGATGATACTGTTTTGTTCAACAACTTTTCTTTGAAGTGTTCTTTTTAAGTGGTGCAACATTTTACCTGGTCACAGGAATATAAAAAATTAGTTTGAAAAAATAGGCGTTTGATGCACAGAAAAATTAGAAGAGCAAATTGCTTCACGCAGAGTGATGAATATAATGCACTTTGTTTATAGCAGTTATATTTATAATAGATATGTCTTCTGAATAATAAAACAGATTTATTAGATAAAATTACATGCTGTCTGGTTTTTTGTCTGGTGATAAAAATTGTTAAGGATTTTCTGGTCCTTTTTAGTATTTCTTTATGACTGGTACTTTGCACAAAATTCTTGCTACTGTGCAAATGCAACTAAGATAAGCATTCTGATACAGGTATGTTCCATCTTCTGGAGAGAAAACAGTATCAGGGACCAATGCTGGTGAATAAATTTAGAAAACAGGCCAACCTTTGAATTTCCTAGCACATAACTGAATAAATTTTTTCCATGTAAACAAATTTTGTAGAAGAAAGATTTCACGGTGTTGCTGGCACAGCAGTAATAGTTACCTCTTTCCTCTCTGTCTTAAAGTCTCAACATCGGGCAGATTTACCTTGACTTTCAGCAATAAGCTTCTTGCAAATAAATATCCTGTTCCCTGGGTACAAATGGACGTTCAGCAAACACAGACACAAAGTCAAAAACCAAATGCACAAACAAATAGTAGTTGTATGTTTCACAAATGCTGCGAGTGTGTTTTAAAAGTATTTGACAACATAAAAATTTTTGTCCTGGTTTGATAGTATTGAAAGTTTATGACAGGAACAGGGGAAGTTTTGAAGTACTGCCTCTAGATACAACTTTTTTTTTTTTTTTTGAAGCAACATATTGCTGCTCAACAAGAAATTAATCTATTGAACTCCTCTGCTATCAGTTCCCCAGACCAATAAGTAGCAGCTGGATCTAACGTGGGCCTTTTACATGCTGGCGAATATACCCACTTTCACCCAGCCAGGGAGGGAGCATTAATACTCTGCTGCAGCCAGGAAAACACGTGTGTGCTACCAATTAGGAAACCTTTCAAAGTGTGGCTTTGCAGCCCATCTGCGATCTGCAGACCTCAGCTTGGGAGCCATTATTCTCTACTAATGGCACCTGGGGAGCAGGAGGGATGGAAAACTGTGGGGTTCGAGGGAGCAGAGTCTATTAAATGCTATGGCAACAGGTATCAAAACAGTGTTCTCCCTTTCTCCCTTACTAATTAGTAGCTGTTAGCATCTGGAGTTGACTGTCTGTTGGTGGATGTAATTTGCTGCACTCCATCTTGCAATGGTGCAAGGAAACTGAAGGGCAATGCAAGGAGCCGTCAAGCCAAGAAGCAAAAGAAATGTTAGGGATGAGGTCCTGTATACTTATTTTGCAATAGCATGTTTAAAATAAAATCATGCTCCTGGAGGGCTTAGAGTAATGGGCCTAACATAGCACTATTGTCTACCCTGTTTGAATTGTTTTGCTTACATCCACTGCATTCTTTTGGCAGAAAATAATCCAATACTGATCTTTTTACCTGTTCGAAATGTCCAGAAAATGAAATTGCCAGTTGAAAAGAAAACTCCCACGATAAGTCTGAGGATAATCTTTCTCCTTAACTATTGGTGATCCAAGACCATTGGAAGGAAGAAGTTTCCAGACAAGCTCTGGTCCAGTGGCAAGCTAGTAGAGGGCCAGGGAAGGAGTCACAAGCATTGGAATGCGCCTTTCCCTGGGAAGAAGGAGGTTCACTGCAGTCCTTCTCCGAAGAGTCCATAGTAGAGTCTTCTTATCAAAGTTGAATGTTTTGAGATCACCATCTTTCAATTAATTATGATTATTATTACATAATAATATTCATTTAATAAAAAATAGTTCAACATTAGTTGAGAAAGAGGAGGGGTTCAACATCGTTGAGAAAGAGGAAGAAATGTGTCTGAAAATGTAGTGTATTCTCAGAAGCTTCATTTCTTGATAAACTCAAGCTAAAAATAAGAATCTCAGACTTAAACACTGCATATACTGTGTATGTTTGAAATTAGACCACTCTGTTCGATTGCATTGATATTTTGTGCTTAATTGTACTAATCTCTTTCCTTCAGTGCTCAATTATTACCAAGGTCAACAGTTTCCTCACTGATGAGCTGATGAAGAAAAGGGAACTGGCACAGAGAAATGTCAAAGGAAAAACTTATCAGGTGAAACTGTGTCCAAGATCTAATGCAAAGTTTCAAGGATTCTATACTAAATTAAATGGGGTGGTTACTCTTCATTAGTTAAATACTAGGGTTTGCTAGGTAACACCCTGACGCACTACGTAAAGATATTTCTTGCAAAGGTCTGGTGGTCCAAGGCATGTTCAACCTTCTGCTGAGAGACTGTGGTACACAATAGAGTTGTGTTCCTTTGTAAGATTTAACAAAAAGCTGTGCATTTTATATGATCCTAATTTGCACAAATTATTCACAGATTCGTTTTTATTGTTGTAAGATGTTCCAGTTACACATACAGCCTACATTTGGAGAATTAGGCTCTCATCCTGGCTTCTCATAATATATATGCCAAAGTGTAGACCTCCAACTTGTATCAGCTGTTTGTCATCTGCAAATGGACAATTTATAGTGATTTAATAAGCATAGTTCTGATTAGTCATGTACTTATACTTTCTTTCATTGCTTTATGTGGGTTTTGAGTTTGGAATAAAATTGCATCAGCTCTGCAGGAACTCAGAAACGGTAAGAAAATTGGAACTTCTAAAACTAGAAGTTGCAGATCATTTAATAGATAAACAATATGGCTTAATAAAATTAGGAAATTTCCATTTTTAGCTATGCCTAAACAGAAGCTCCAAAGTTCAGCTTTGCAGAAGTGGATTTTAATTTCCCCCTGTGTTTTTAATTTTGTAGCAGCTTGACCTAGGCGGCCTGCCAAAGAGATAAAACTACCTTTTGAAAATGCAGAAGAAATAAAAACTATGGGAGTTAGATGATGATGGGCATTTGAAAAATCCCACTAGATAGCCTTTTACGTTTTTAGGTACCTAAAATAAAAATTTATCTTCAAATCTGTAAAGCAATCAGTTGCTTGTTGGGCCTCTGTGATGGCAGATTTGAAGATCTGCAGGTGCACTAATAAGAAATCAGCAGGATTTGAAGCAACAATAATAGCTGTGTTAGAGGAAAGAACTGAAACCGTAAACTGGGGTAGGATGCAGGAATGACTCAAAGAAAAAGTATCTGGTGAAGCTTGAGGAGCAGATGTTCCACAGGGAAATATTTGATGTGGGGTTTATTTGATCCTCTTTTGTTGTTATCATTACTATTTGGTTGGTATGTTTTAGACCAGATAATCTTATAATTTTCTTTGTTTCCCAAGCTCAAATTCTGCAGTTCAATGGATGGAAGTGGGTTAAATCCTATTAACATATATGATAAAGCAATATTGACATTGTTCTGGTGTTGGCTTTTTTTTTTTTAAGTTAAACTGCTGAGAGGAAAGAATTGGGATTTGGGCATTGTCTGTGAGACATGCAGATTATAGAGGGGAGAAAAGAAATCTATACAAACTATACCAAAATAGTGTTAATTACTACACGACCTTGTAGTGCCCAAGTAACAGAAGGAAAAGAATGGCAGAGAAAGTGCAAATGAAATTAATGTGAAAGAACACAAAATTAATTCTAATGTTTTCCTTTATCTCCTGCCGGTGGTTTCTCTACAGTAAAAAGATACTTTTGAAGTACCATTTCATTCAACAGAGACATGATATTTATATCAAAGGTAGCCTAATACCTTACAGGACTAAGTTAGGTATTCCCAGCTGCAGGATTTTTCTGACTGTGATTATGGAAATACATTTGTACTGCATTTTTATTTAGTTCAGTGGCCCATTGTGCTTGCTTTAGTTTTTTAGCCTACAAGAACAATGACAATCATTTTATGAGAATGAGGTTGCAAATCACTTTTTCAGTTCAGTGGTTTCCCTCATTGTTCTTCTCAGAGAGCATTCAAGAGAGCCGGGCCTGGAGGACGCTAAGGAACCACTCAGTCCCTACAAGTGCCACTGGCATCTTGTTGGTTCTTCATCTGTGTGTTTAAGATGACAGTTTTTCTGAACTTCCATTGACTGTCACTGCAGTGATTTGTAAAATATGTGTAGAAAGCAATTATCTCTTTCCCAGAACGGCATACAAGCTTGAGAAGCAGTTTGGGATTTATGTCATTAAAACCCACATCAGAATGTATTAAAAATCTGATTTAAAAGAAATCAAATTAGTGGAAACCAAGTAAAAGATTTCAAAATATGACATGTGTTTACTTTACATATCAGGAGATAGTGTTCTATCAATATGCAGTGTCAGTCATGGCAAACAATGAAAGACGGGTGGAGAAAGTCCTGAGGTGGAAGTTAGTTGTAAGGAATAGCTAAGCTGCCCTGCAGAACCAGGGCCTGAAAATACCATCAGCCTCTGCTGCAAACATCAGCACATGGCATCAGCCAAAAGAAAGGCATGTGCTTTGTGTCTGCATTGACAGGTATTTGCAGCCTTCTGTGCTGCAGCAGTCTCTACATAAGAAGCAGAGGAAGAAAAGAGAAGCAGTGACAGTTGGAGAAGGATGAAGGAGAGAGAAGCATCACCAAACTCTTGTGTGCACAGTCCCAACAGAAGCTATCAGAGAGCACTTCTGGGCTGAATGAGAACAGAGATGGCTTCGAATATCATCCAAAGAGCATCTCTCCAGGGGAGCAGTGCACAGCCCAGGCTCTTGCTTGGGAGCATTCCCATGCTCTGAATGGGGAATTGCCCAATCACTATGTCAAAAGTGAACACAGCTGTCAATTTAATTGAACTCATCACACTCCAAGTGAACCAAGAGTGGTCCCACCACAGCTAACCTGCTGGGGCCTTCTTGAGGAGTAAGGCTGAGCTATTTCAGAAGTGTGGTGGACCTGAAACGGAGGTTTATTTCTCTTGACACATGAAGTTTTTAGTACATTTGAAGGTCTTTGCTTAGGCACTCTGATAACTGACTTAAAATGGAGGCACTGGCAGATTTTTGGCACACTTGGTTAGGTGGTGATGTTTTCAGGCAGACAGTTTGCATTGCTCTTTGGTGTGTGGGTACCAAGGCATCTGTGACATTGCTTTTGAAGGCCAACACAACACACTGGAGATGATCATTCATGTTCTTCCTGCAAGCACATTGTATTCCTCCTGAAAGCCATCTGGGTTGCTGACAAGCCTGGTATCTGTCCTAGAAGTACTTACACCAATGCTAGCAAGGACGTTCTGTAAATGGTCTGCAACATGCTCGCCTCTAACAGTCTCATGCAGCCTTCAATGAATGGCTGCAGTGCTGAATGTGGTTGTCAGTGTCCACACTGACCTCTTTGCATCTATGCAGATAAATAGGCTGAAGCTTGCAAGACCAAAAGCGGATGGATGACGGGAAGCAGGATAATCCATAGAGCTCACAGCAAGGGAGCCAATGTCCTGTTGCCAGAGTCAAGCAATTAGTTGACTCCATGAATTTTTCAATGGGTGTGAGCCGTATCTTGCAGCTAGCTGCTTGAAAGCCTTTAATGGGACCAGGTCATCATCCAGACTTGGGATGATGGACACTGAGGTATTAGTTGCAGACTGAAAAATGAAGCCAGATGGCTTCTGGTTCAGGAGATACATTGCCTGAATTTCTGGTTTCCATCAAGCTTTGGAACTGGGCATATATGATCTCTGCAAGGTAGCAACATTAGACAATTAAGGCACAACAGTTTGGCATCAGCTATGACCAGCATCATAACAGAGGTCTGCAAGCCCATATGCCATCTGGCCTGCCCTCTTCAAAGTTTTTGGCTTTGCTATGTATAGTTTTGTCAGCCAACGCAAACAAGAAGTGGTCATTGAAATTCGAGCTTAAATTTCTTGCCAGCAGACGACATCTTGCTTAACCTTGAAACGCATGATGAAAGGTTTCTATTCTTAAGCAGTGTAGGTGCAATGGGGTGAAAGCAGCTTTGTGGTTTAATACAGAGTGAGAAGACATTCTATTCCATCTGTGGCACCCTTGTAACAGGACTGAACATATTCATGCAGCCTGCAAACTGGAAGAGATGGTTATTAGTAAGGAAAGGACATTGCCAAGTCAAGAGGACAGAAAAGCAGTAGAGGTGGAAAAATATTGATAATACAGGCCCGGAAACCAGGGGTCTCTATATGCTACCATGAGCTACAGTCATCCTCAGACCCATGTTACAGGTTTCTCCTTTTGGCTGTTAGCTTTTTTAGCCTGAGCTGAAATTCCCCTCTAGGGTTTTCTTTAAAATAGAATAGATGCCAAATTATTAATTTTTGAAAAACCCAACACTACCCCTTCCTCCTCCAAATCCCAGTGCCACAGTTAGAGTTTACAAATTGCTTACATATATAAATAAAAGCAGTTTGATTTATAAGAGAGAACAGTTCTCACTTCTTTAAGACAAAACAATTTTTCATGTGTGTCTGCAATGAGAGACCTACATTGTCATCTTGTGAATTGTCTCAGGGACTGTTTTCATTGACTTGACTCTATTCTGCTTATATTTAGCTCAAGATACAAGCATATTCAGAAGTGATTTTCCAGGTATTTTAAAATTTTTCAATCCTATTAGTTAATTTGTAGGACCTTTGCTGTGCCACAAATATTCTGTGGCATATTATTTTAGATATGACTATTATTTTAGATGTGAACTAGAATATGTTTTAAACACCTTCACAAGTCACTGAGACTCAAAATGTAAAACTTATGTGTAAACAAAAGGGAAAGAAAACTGCAAGGGCAAATAAAAATGGTCCCATCAGAATTTTCAGAACCAGCCTGCCTAAGTAAGAGACCTTAGCATAGCTGTCTCTCCCACATCTTTAAAAGTTATAGAAGGTGTTTTCCAAGTTAGGATGTCTTAACTGGAAAATATTCTCCTGGAGAGAATCACTTTTGGCATCTTAGTTGATGGTCAGTTCTGTACTGCATGTTTTTATAGAAAGAGGGTTTCTTTTAATAGAGATAATTAATAGTATTTTGATGAAAGTAAATTGAAAAGAAAATGATATTAAAAATAGATAATGTGAGGACCTGCATCTGGGAGTGAATAATCCCTTGCACAAGTGCAGTACAGGCTGGGGACCAAATAGTCAGAAAGCAGCTTTGCAGGAAAGGACTCGTGGGCTTTGGTGAACCAGAAGAACACAAGTCAGCAGTGAGCCCTCAAAGAACAACGACATATAGACTGTACTAGCAAGGGTGTAGCTTGCAAGACTAGAAAGGGAAGCTATTGTCTCCCCATACTTAGCACAAGTGAGGCCATATCTGCATTATTGGATCCGGTTTAGGAGTCTCCAGTATGAGAGAGATACTGACAGAGAAGGAATGCCAAGATGATTGGGTACTGGAGCACAAGATGTATGAGGGGCTAAGAGGAATGCATTTGTCAAGTTTGAAGACAAGAGGACCACCTGGTGATCCCAATACAGCCTTCATCTGCCTAGGCAAAGTGTACAGAAAAGATGGATTAGATTTCTTAGAGTTGCTAGGTGGCAGGAGAGAAGCAATAGACAGAAGTTGCAATGATGCAAATTCTGACTGGATATTAAGGAAAAAAGATCTACAGTGAGAGTAATAAAACACGGAACAGGTTGTTCAGGGAGTTGTGGAAAATAGAGAAAATTAGAGATATTTAAAACAACCGGACAAGGCCTTTAGGTAATCTGAGTTATATCTGCTTTGAGTAATTGGTTGGAATAGATGACCTCAATAAATCCCCCAACCTAAATTATGCCGTAATTCTGTGATTTTATTATTTTTGCCCTGCACATGACCAAAGGAGAGGAGACACAAATAAAGGAACAGATTGGAACAGCTATTCAAATCCATTCCACTATGTTCTTTGAGACAGAGGAAGAGGATTGTAGAGAGAAGTAATACATTTTACTAGTTCAACTGATAAATCTGGAAGAGAAAAACAGATATATCTTTTCTTAGGTTTGAAAGAGAAACAGTGCTCTTCAAAGCTCAAAAACAAGTAGACAACAATTACTCTAAATTTTATTTTTATATTTAGCATTGAAAAAAAGGTAGCAGGTACTTTCAGACTAATAAAGAATCACAGACTAGAAAAGAGAAGCATCTTTAGGATAGAAAGAGCACCTCAACACCAAGACCAGCTCACGCATTTTACCTTTAGTCCTCCAAACTTTGCCTTCAATAACAAACATGTTCTTCAGACAGTTTGACAGCTAGACAAACAATGTGCCCCCATAATACACTGTAGGAGTCACTATGAAAAAGAGATTCTAAATAACTAACATCAAACCTAAGAAAGCTTCGTTGTCTCAACTGAAAACCTAGAATCCCTATTGATTTCTACCACAGCCTCATTAATCACTTTCTGTACAAACACTAATTTCTTAGTCACAACCAGCAACATAAAGAATAGATAAAATACATCCAGAATCAAGACCAGTACACCTACCTCTGGAATCACTTAATCACCAATCAATCATTTAAAACAAAACAAAAAGGTTGGGGTATACAGTCAAATCCTGAAACACCAGTGTATTAGTTTTGAGGAAATTTTACAACATCTGTCCAAATGTTCCCCAGGGATACAAAAAAAGGAGTGTCAACTGTGAGGCAATTCTGTGAAAATAGACTCTGTCTTCAACCAAACTACTACACCACTATATAAAAAGTCTCCTCATTCAAACAGGCACAACAGTTGTATGCAGCTGCCTGGTTAACACCCCTTGAAAATAGTACAAAATTATCATCCATATGTGAAGAAAGTTTGAACATATTTCCTCCTTTGGAAAACAAATTGACAGCGCATTCCCTCCCACCACCACCCTCATCCCCCTTCAGTCTCACCAAGTTCATTGCCCAAAGCAAGTTTCCTGAAGATCAACATGCACCACTTGTTCAGGCCATTGTTCAGGAAGACTGAGACTTTTGGCAGGAGGCCCATTTGGCTAAGCAAGACGCTTCTTAATGAACTGAAATGCAGAGCACATAAGAAGTGGAAACAAGGGCAGACCGCAAAGGAAAAGTATAAAAGTACTGCTCAGACTTGTTGGGACAAAACCAGAAAGACCAAAGCCCAGTTGGAGTTAAAACTGGAGAGAATATAAAAGCTAACAAGATGCAATTTTACAGGCATGACAGAAATTAAAAGAAACTCAGAGAAAATGTGCATCCATTTCTGAATGGGAGAAAATCTGGTGATGGGCAGTACAGAAAAGGCTGACATACTCAAGTCTTTTTGTGTCAGGAAAAACCTGCTTCCAGTTCCCTGCACACACCAGTGCTATGTGGGAAGGAGGACAGCCAACAATATAGTGAAATCAATAGGGCTGGATGGGATTTCTCAGCAGGTGCTGAAAGATATGGCTGGTATGCTTGTGAGGCTGAAAAAAATCACATGAAATATAAAATCATGTTTTTTGTGGGAGGTCCCTGATAACTGGACTGATATTATATCCAACTTTAAGAAAGGCCAGGAGGATTTAGGGAACTGTAAGCTGATCTGTCCCCCTTCAGTCCTTAGAAAAATACATCCATTTCTGAACATGTGAAGGACAGGTATTAATCCAGAGCAGTCAACAGATTTATCAAAGGAAATCATGTTTATGGAGATGAAGTTGGACTGAGTCCTGGGCTGCATTACAAGATGACAGCCAGCAAGTTGAGGTGGGCTGGTGATTGTTTCCTTCTTTTTGACACTCCTGAGGTCACATCTGGAACATCAGTTTAACCATGCCATATCTTCCCTATAGAGAAAATACTAACATATTAAAGTGAGTCTTGGAGAGAGTCACCAGGATGACTGTGGGGAGCTACTGCCTTTTGGAAAAGCATAAAGAAGGCAGAGACAGACATATCTGGGCAAGGGCAATTTAGGTCACTGGAATAACCACAAATATGTAAGTTCAGTTGGACAAGCACCTGCACCTGACCATTCTGATCTCTGTTTTGAAGTTAGCTGTGCTTTGACCAGGAGTTTGGACAATGTGACCTTGAGTTCACTTCCACTGAAACCCTCCAATGTTTTATGATTCTGTGATCAGAAACCCTGATTCCTTTCTGTGGTGAAAGGTCTGATGCAAGGACAGCAGATGGGACAAAAACGTACAGTGACAGCAAACCTCAGCTTTGGAAGTTCAGCATGAATTACTTATTCACCGGGAGAATAGGGCATCCCAAAGAGGTGGTGACTCTCTGTCTTTGCAAGTTTTCAGTACTTGCTTGGCTAGACAGATCCACAGATCCATAAAGTCTGATTTAGTATTTGCAGCAGGAATGTGGACTAATTGAGCATGCTTCCAATCAAAATTTCAGCAGCTCTGTGCACCTTACTGCATCTGAGCTACACATGGGAGACTTGCCAACAGACCTCCATGACCACCATAGTAAAAGAACCACTCCAGAAGCATCAAAACCTCTGGCTCCTGCACAAGCACATCCCAGAACACACTATGCACTGACCAGTGAGACAGATATCCACGCAGTTTCCATGGCAGTAAAATAACAGTAACACACATTGGAAAAGCTCACAGAAATCACCAGTAAAGGACAGAAGCTCCCAGTTAGCAAAAGGACATTTTTCACAAAATAGCCACTCCATCTGCAACTGCTCAGGCCTAACCCTCCAGGGAGACATACAAAGCATCTTTAGAAGAAGAGTGTGGGAACTAAAACACACATCCCTGCTGGACACTAAAAATCATAGACTAAATAGAGAGACTGGCTTTATGGCAAATTGTAATTCCCTCCCCAAGCCCCCTTGTCTTTCACAGACAATGAGTTACATGTCTTTTTACTTTTTTACCCAATAGGAGCCAATGACCTTATCAACTTTTTCCTTGCCCACTCCACTCTTCTGCTCCACAAGTACCAATCACTTTCTCACCCTAATAGTCTATTTAACGTAATCAAGTTAAACTCAGACCAACTGTTTAATTGCCTTTAACAGCAAAGATGCTGCTTTTATTTCAGCCTTGAAAAATGGCTCTTATAGCTGAAAGGCTGTCTGCTTTTTTGCAAAAATCTGCTAGGTCTAATAAAAGATATTATCTCCCCCTACAAACCTTGCCTCATTTATAGCCATAGATTATCATGCTATAACAATAATGCCACTTTTCTGAATCACATAATTTCAAAGAACCATGTTTTCAAAGAAAAGTGCATAATCCCCTTTTCTACTACCACCCATTTCCTTTTATGGATGAACATGCCCAAACTCTGCCTGTAAACTGAATTTTCCACTGGGACCAGATGATATGACAAAAGCTTAATTTATTCTAATTTGAAACGCTGCAGGTCTTAATCCTGATATAGGTCAAAACTTACTTTTCACAGTCTGCTGAAGGCTCATGTGAAAGTTATCTGTTTGTCTTTATGAACTGCATCAATCTCAGACTCGTCAGTATAAACACAAACAAGACTATGTTGTAGCAGACTTCTGTGCCCCTGGAAATTGCAAAGCTGAGCAATTTATAATAGTCAGATGGTCTTTCAAGCCTGTAGTCTTTAGAGCTAAGGATCTTGGCTGACAAGGAATCTTTCCAAGCATTTAATTTTTAATTTTTTACTGATCCTAAATCACACCATTAACTAGTTGCTGGAAACACAAGAGAACTTCTAGGGCAAAAAAAGGAATCACAGTCCTCTCTTGATGCACTCTGTCCTGTGTCATAGACATGCCATTTCAATGTAAGACTAATTTAAGGTGAAGGTTTGTGTAAAATTTAAATATTGCATTCAAGAGAATCGCACCAAGCAATAAAGAAAGTATTCTAAATTCTACAACTTTTGCAGTTGTTTATAAGCCAATTATAGTCTTGCCGGAAGCCAGCACCATCATTGGAACTATTACAGATTTTCACTTTCAACAGTTTCACTATAGGTCAGAGTTCACTATAAGCTGCTCCACTGTATAATGAACTAAGCCAGAGGGGTTGGCTTAGTAGTTTAAGTATCACCTTTGAAATATCCAGACACCCTGGAAACAAAGGTTTAAATCCCAGCAGGGTTGACTCAACCCTTCCACTTTTTGAGGTAGATAAATGGTGTGCAGTGTGCTAGACTATCTATGGACCTCTCTGGTAAGGTGAGACCTGAAAAAGAGACATGTGATCTACTCCCTGCACACATTAAAGGGCTTATCGCCTTTTTCTTAAGGTTAAGTTTGTTTCAAACTCTTGGCCAAAATTTTTCAGCTCCAAGAGTTCTGCAGTTCAATCTCTATCGCTTGTCTGAGTGACTGTTGCCTCCCATTTTAGACAGAAATGCTCCAGTGACACTGCCTGCACTTCAGCCTGATCCAAAGCCCATCAAAATTAAGGTCCTTGTAGTAACATTCATATTGATTTTTTTTCTCAGCACCTTCCAGAGCAAGCTAGCACCTTCCCAAAACATCAAATATTATGGATGACAGTCCCTATAGTACAGCATTTCAGAAACACAAATGCCTGTGTAATACCATATATTTATGTCCTCTTAGCTATGCATCTGTGCACACACCTAATAGGAAAATGAAATCAAACAAATGTGACTCAGTCCTTCTAGCTAGCTCAGCCCACTAGCTCAGTCCCAGTTGTGCAGCATATTAGCATTCATCTCACAGTGATTTGCCTACAGATATTTTGCAAGATGAAAGTTTGATGCATAAGAAGAATCTCAGGACGGAGCGGTTCCCTTAGCAACCTTGCAGCCAGCTCCAGCAGCCCTGACCCAGCTACAAAGCCCTTCACAAGCTGAGGAGACATACTTAATGACAGCTGGCTGAAATTTGGGACTACTGATAAACTGCCTTCTTATCTGGAAATCACCTTTGAGGAACATTACCTTTATTGACTTGCTTTAAAAAAAAAAAAAAAAAGCCCGCGAACTGCTGCTACAAATTAGTGCATAATAATAAGCAGCAATACCAATTTATTAGTGTGCCCTCCCTCTCTACCAGTAAAGCACCTGGGGCACTGAATAACAGAGTAAAAATAAACACGGCGTAAGTAATTAACACTGATTACACTCCCTCCCCTCTGGACCATCTCAAATGGAGCTGTTTAGTCCTGTCTGGCTCACCCATGCCTCTGCCCACACCACCTCCGCAGGGAGCCCCTTTGCCACATCCCCCAGCTCTCTGTTGCTTCTGCAAGCTCTGGCCTTGCCTCGTACCTCAGAGTCAGTGTACAATTTTGTCCTCACTCTGCTTTTGTCAGTTATGTCCCTGCCTTCCATCCCCTGACCTCATTTCATAAGAAAAGGCCAGTTTTGTCTTTTGTTGGAGAGGGCAGTAAATTACGGGTATGACTGTATTGTGGTAGAGAGAAAATAACATGCAAATATTGCTATGATTTCCTAAGTCTTTCTATCTGCAATGGTAAACGTAAGTATTATCAAAAGTCTGGCTTTTAATGATGCTATCTCTGGGCCTCCTGGCTGACTACTGTGTTGTCCAAGTTAAAAATCCAACCCCTCTCTCCACACAGAGGTTGCTGACATTGGCACCTCCGCTTGGTTAAAAGGTGCCAAGTTTCAGCCCAAATTTTGCAAATATTCTGCGGTTCACACTAAAGCTGACTCATGGACAAAGGCAATGTTTAGCTGGTGGCAACTGCAACAGAAAATATTTGTTGTCTTTGTGTCTGTGCATGTTGGACACAATGGAGGTTCAAGAGTGCTCTGTCACAGAAGGCAAGAAAAGACGTTCTCTGTAGGCTACTCATCGCAAAGATAATACTATCAAAATGAGAATGCTAAATTGTTACATGTCATGGGGAAAAAAAAAAGTCCCTTAGCATCTTAACTTTCTCCAATGTGCTCCTTTTTATGCTCGGCCTCTATCACAACATGTTGATCTCTGCAAGGATTAACCAGTGAAATCCCCACTGAAGACTACCATGCCAGTGCACATACATAAGAACTCTGTATAGCCTCCCAGCCTCTTAAAAATAAAAAGAGGAAATAAAAAACTGTCGAAGTTTTGCTGTATGTTACATTTGTTATTACATTCTGTAAACTGTTACGTGTTGCAACAAGTTTAAAGAAAACTTGTAGTTACCTCCATTGCATTATTCATATTACTGTTAAGATGGCAATGAAAAAATCTTAGCAGAATTTATAAAATTCTGATAAGGACGGACCCCCCTGGTCTACCAGATAAAAATTGCCCATGAAGACAGAAAATCTGCATGTCAAAGGTGAATATTCCCTTTCACAGCTTGTGTTAGGCAGGAAATTGTAAAAGTTGTGGCTGAAAAATGAGCATTGTGTATCCATGCAAAACTGTGGATGGGGATGTGACAGTGTATGTGACAGCAGCTTCAACATTTGTTCATGCTGGGGTGAGCATGAACCTTCTTTCCACAGATTTGCATTTTGAAGGGATTGTTTGTGGGGAAGATGAGGACGAATACACTCAGCCCAAACCACCACTCATTCCAAGCCCCAATTCTGCATCTGTAGCTATTCCGAAATAGATATAAATGGGTTTAGATTAAATTCTGATAAACAGGTAAAATGTGCTTCCACATCTCATGTTATTTAAAGTGATTTTCCACAGCTCACCTGCCAGTCTCCAAAGCTCAAAGATATCCCTGATTACAAGTAGATGCACACACAAAGTTTATCATTTTGAATCATCCTTTCACCTTGAGATCAGCTGGGGCAAAATTGAGGCACATGCAGAGCAGGTAGCTGCCTTGGACGGATAACTGTCAGTGGCTGTAAAATTACGATTGGCCCTGGCTGCCACAGCTTTGGCTCATTTGCCTGCCTTTGCCCGTCCTTTCTCCAGGAAGGGATGGCAACTGACTGCCCAAGCCATCCAAGCTACCCTCAGAGTGAGTATCTCTCTCTCCCGACATGGCTGGATGTGCCACTGCCCTGTATGTTGGGGTTGGGGACGGGGGGAATTTCTCCAGGATGGGAAGAGTGGGACAGGCTCATTGCACTGCTGATCTCCATGTCTTTCCCTTCCCTCACTTTCCCATACCATTTGTGCGAGGGCACAGATTCACAGGGAGAGGAGGGAACAGACCTATGCCATCACCCAGCACTACCAGAAGTCTTTCATAGTCTCCCCAAACCTCCCTAAACCACTGAAGCTTTGCCCCACTCAGCCCTCTTCCTTCAGGAATTTCCCATTCCTGATCCCCGACACCTATCTTCCCCGAGCAACACGTCTTTCCCCACAATCTCTACACTGCACCTGGCTGTCCCATTTCATTCTGGGTTTGCATGCCCCTACCTGTGCACTTGACACAAACATCCCTGACCTCTGAGCAAAGTATTACTTTATTCCCCACTCCTGATGTCTTATCTCTGCAGTGCCCTGGCATGGCTGCTACCAACCCCAGCTCTTGCTGGGAGGCCATGGGGAGCAAACTGGAGCCATCAGCTCTGCACCAGCCACCAAGCACCAAGATGTGTGCACCAAGATGCCAGTTGTACAAAGCTGACAGAAGCTCTGGCCTTGAAAACCACTGAGACAAAGAATAGGTGATGGGACCATCACTCACAGAAAGCAGAGTTACCAAGATTCCATGATTGGCCATGTGGTCTTCAAAAAATTGAGTTAAACCCTCTAAACACCTAGCTCAAATGAAAAAAAATTTAGGACACTACAGTCTGAATAGAACACGAAGACATATTAAATATCCATACCAGTCCCCTCTGAGTTTATAAGCCATGACTATTGAAAATTTTAGACTTTCAGAACAAAGACAGAACAATTGACTACAGTGATGTGTCACCTCTGAAGCAGACCAAAATAATTACAGAATAGGTGGTGAAATTATAGGGCAGGAGAAAGGACATTGTTACTAATACACTGCTCTAAATTCAGCATTATTGAAAAAATTTCAGAAAGATATCCATAATTTTTCATGTAATGGAAATTAAAAGAGAAAAAAAAGTGTCTGCCTCAGATATCTCAGTTTTGTGTTGTTTTGCTGATTAGAAACAGCCCAATTTGTTTTATGATATAATTTGTTACTGTACTGCAAGATTCCAATAAAGACTTTAATAAACATCACAACCCAAGAACTCATCATCCCTGGTTATATCTCCATAAAAATTTATGACAGTATCCTTCTGCCAGTGCTTCTGATGGAAGAATTTAACTTAGATGATTATTTATGATTTTTGACCGGGGGGACATATTTGGAGATCAGTTGGATGCAGCTTGTTAATCACATCAGCCCCACACACCCATAGCGGGAGACATTTAGACTTTTTTTTGGACATTTTGTGCCTCCTGCCTCCCACAGTGACCTGGTGCAAAAGAGGATGATCAGCGGAGTGGTTTACAAGCCTGAGCCTGAGCTCCAGCTCAAGCCTGTGGATCGGACACTGGCTCTACCTTGACATTGCCCTGCTGGCTTCAAGTATTGGTACTGGGGCTGGTGAGTCACTCTTGACACTGGAAGCTGAATTCCAGTCCAGGCCCCCTCTCTATTGCTTTAGATATACCTAGAACCTGCCTGATCCTGCCTGGTTGAAACACTGATGAGAAAATGCTTGAATTAACATTACCCCACAACCCAATTCTGTTCTTTGGTTTCAGCTAATAGTTTTGCCTCAAGACATATTGAGGCAGTGAGATTATTTTCCTACATATCTTAACAACACTTAATGCTATCAAATTCTCAAAAATTATCTCTGGTACAAAGATAGAGGCAGACTACAGAAGTAAAGAAGCAGAACAGCTGGGATGGAGGAGTAGCTCAGAGCAGAACAGCTGGGATGGAGGAGTAGCTCAGCCAAGGACAGCAGAGGTTGGACCTGCCCACGCTCTGGGCTTGGTAGGAACCAACAGCACTAATGGAGCAATTTATAAGGGGGGGTCACAAAACCAATGAGCAATGGAGGAAAAAAGGTCTTAGCTCCGATGAAGAGATCAAAGCTAGTAAGAGCCCAATCCCAGTGATCTGGGGAGGTGTTGGATGTCCTCAGCTCCCATTCCACCTGAGTAGTGGGTGAGATTGGGAGCCTGGACAAGCACTCAGCATCATGCAGCTCTTGATCCTGGGAGCTGCTGCTTGGAGCTCTTAAACTTCTATTTTTCTTCAATTTAAGTTGCAGCCTAGATAAGTAAAATAGGAGGAAGGGATGTGATGCACACAGAGATAGTTCAGTTTAATGGTGGCAACAATCTGTCAAATTCCCAATATTAATTGGCCACGTTTGTCTCCTCAGTTGAAAAGAGACTTTATCAGGAATGTGATTTATATAAAAGATAGCTGGTTTTATACCTCTTTATACAAAGCCGACAATCTTGGCATAAATCAGCATTAAAGCATTTAAACAATAAGTTGTTAACTCATAAAACAGTAAGTCAGCTTCCAGTACAAGCCAAAATCAGTCACTGTCAGGTTCTGCTCACTTGGTAGGAGTCTCCAGGCAAATTCTCTCACATCTGTGCCTTAAAAATAGATTTATCTCAATGTGTGAGGGATTTAGCTCAGATTCTCATTGCAAAGAGGTCCATTTCCAGGCCATTTTTATAGCAAAGTCATAGACACACACAGGTGTGGGGTTTTTATTTGTTTATTGGCTTGCCTTTTTTGTTTTTTAAAGGAAATATCACTGTTTTATTTTTCATGGGTATTGCACCACAGAGACCAAAATTATATGGGCTTCACCACTGTGCCTTCATTTGTAAGTTCTCCTATGGCTCAGTATATGACTGTTCTTTACTACGTTGGCTTATGCAGCTTTTTCCTTTTCAATTTTCTTAGCATTACTTCCTACTGTATAGCTCAAGACTAAAAATAAAGGATAAAATGACAATAAAGGCTCCCAGGGAAAAACAAAAAGGAGGAAACATAAAAAGGACTTGTGAAGAAAAGGGTACAAAAGCACAAAGTACAAAGGAGCCTAGAGTTGAAAAGATTATAGAATTAAGGGGAAAAACGTGCTAATGTAATCTTAAAAAAAAAAAAAGAGAAATAATTCAAATGAAAAGCCATCAAAAGGAAGATAAAAAGGAGGAACATTTAAAAAAACAGGGAGATATTTTTAGACAGTCTGTTTAACCTGAGGGGACAGCCCTCAGGAAAGCCAGATGTAGTTTACTGAAATTATTATCCTAATAAAATGTGTAACAGAACAGAGAGCACCATAACAGCACTTTTAATGGAGAATACAAAACCATGTTCTCCCTCTCCTTTCTTAACACCTCTGTTTTGAGTAGATCATGAGCGCAACTTTCACAATGGGTGCTGGCATTCCAAGCTCATTAATTCTCTGACAAAATAATGCCTACATGGGTCGTTCTTATTTTCCTGTGATAAACATTGAAAACTCAGTTTTTCCTACCTATAAAATGGGGACATTATTTCTGGATCTATCTTGCCCTGAGGGGAGAGGAGGTGGATTAAGGGTTGATGGGGAATGGTTCCCAAGTCCTCTGCCTCTGGAGGGAGCAATGGGGATGCAGCCCTGCTGGGCGGGAGCAGTGTCCCAGCCTTGCCTGTCCGTTGCCCTTTCCTCAGGCTCATCCCAACAGGTAGCTTTAATTTTTTATGCAGTGCTCTTAGCAGGGCTCAAATCAAGTGGCCACTCTGAGGGCAGAAGGGGAGAGTCAGTTCAGCTAGCTAAAACCACAGTCATTAATTTTCTACATGATAATCTTTCAGTAGAGTGCTATATTTAAAGCTAAGAAGCCTTTTTTCTTGCTCTTGTTCAAAGTCCTTTTTTACAGCAATGTCTACATTTCCTAAAATACTACATTTTTGGCTGGGAATTGTAATGTTTCTCCTAATTTCAGCAATTCTGAAAGATTAAGAAAAAAAGTGTTACACTTGTGTATAATGATATAAATAGAAAAAGAGTATGAAGCCTATGTTTCAAACTGCAACACACAACTCTGTCTAGGCTACAGAAAAAGATGGGCAATGGAGAAACTTCTCAATTTGATCTGCACACGTACAGGGAAAGACCTTCACAAATGATTTCGAAGATCACAGAAATATTCAGAAGTGCAGTTTCCAGGCAGGCTGGGTTGTTGTTCCTGATGTCCTGATGTTCATTAAAACTTTCTCATTATGGGTTACACACAGCCAAATCTTATCAATGGCTAACCTAATCATTGATGGGATAGGAGTAAGGGAGGAGGAACAGGGCTGAAATCAGGGAAGCCTAGACAGGAGGGAAATTAAAGGTGAAAAATAGATTAGACCACTGCCAAGCTATATTTGACATTTCCCACATGCAAACCCCTGGCAATTTAGAATGGATCTGCACAGTCAAGAGCAGGTAGGTATAAAACTTCATTTCTGCCCATGGACTCATGTGGAAGATGGGTTAATTCTGCAATGAATACAAGCTAATATGCCCTGGGAATGCTATTGTTTCCTTCTAGGGATACTCCCCAAATGTCTAGTCCTGTCTTGGTTCCCTTCTCGTTGCCCTTACTGAGGAAAACAGAACTTAGAATGGCATTCAGTAAGCCCAGAGGGACCTTCCAGTGGTAGGAATTCCTTCATCTGTAGCTTTTTATTAATTTTTTTTTCCATGCTTTTATATTCATACCACATATATTGAGGAAATGGAAGGGGCAAGAAAACAGGGCTAGCATAGATGGAGCCCTAATCAATCCTCCACTGGCAAAACAGCCCTCATCACCATTTTGTTTGTTCACAGATCTTCCCTGGTTTATCACATTTTTGGCTCATCTTACCCGGAAGAAAATGCTCCGTCATGTGCGGCACCACGTAACCAAGACGTGCAGTCAAACTGGAGCAGTAATGAAGACGAGTCGCACAACCACACTCTGCACAGCTCCTGAGCTGATATGTGTTGGATTAACATCACTTATCAAATCCACTGGAGAAAATGCCGAGCGGTTTGTGAAATGCTCAGGAATAGAAATAGAAAAATGGTCTGCTAGAGGGACTCCTTGCTGATCGCAGGTGGATCTTGGTGAAGTATTTGGCAATAAGCAAAATGAGACCAAATGGCATGCAGCAGGCAATTTCTACCAGAAGGAGGTGTCTTTCAGGAGGTGAGCAGCAAGGGGTCATGAAGTGGATGCAATCAGAAGGTGTTGCCTGGTTTACCAATTCAGGTCCTCAAGTCTGGGACTCCACCTGTGAGTCTATTAATGTAGGACTGTGGCTCCCTCAGTTAAAAAACATAGTCCCGTCTACTGGCATTAGTATAATGAATCTGTGGAAATGAAAATACATGAAGCATTTCCCAAATGGTCATGCATATGGTTATGCTTGACTTCAAAGCTGAGTGCATTACTGTGACCTCTCTTCCCCCACGCTCTTTTTTCCCAAAGGAAGAAATTCGTGTCTTCATTACTTTTGCACCTTCCTTTGAATACATCTTAATTTTCTTAATGTTAACTCCATTCTTCTTTAACAACATATTCTCCTTTATATAAGAAGTCTGAAAGCAAACTCCCACGTGAAGGATGGTGTCAATATTCTCCTCCACAACCTCCTTGTCTTTAAACAGTAAAATTGTTGACACATGGCTCAGAATATGAATATTTGATCAAAATGAACCTTCAATGATTCCAGAAATTTCATGTCCCCAAGCGTCTTTTTGGCAGATGGCCAGTAATCATCTACATTTTTTTCCATTTGGATCCACCTTGTTTCAGGTTTAATGCCCTTAGAATAGAACAACCATTATGGAAATTAGTTAGCAGCTGCTGTACATCAATGTTTAGAAAATTAATATTACCCACATTACACAGCACAGAAGCTGAATTTTAATGAAGCATGGAAACTATAAGCAAATTGACCTTTCACCTCATCAGAGAAATAGTCAAACACAACTTTGTCTGAGAAAACTTATAATTTCCACCAGAATTCTCTGGACACGATAACAGAAATATAATATTTTCATAATAACAAAAGGAATTAAATGCTTTAGCAGATTAAAGACGACAATAGAATCTAAACTATTACGTGTTCTTCCTGCTAAGCTTTAGACATATTTCCTCTTAGTTGTATGACAGTGAAAATTACAATGCTTTATAATAACAGATCTAACACATGGACAGAAACGGTGAGATATATGCTGAGAAGAAAACTGATCTAAGCAGTCAGCTGAAGTTTCCCCTGGCTTACGAACTGTTACCAGCCTGTACCAAGAAGGCAGCAGCACCCGTCCCTGTCTGACTCTTTGGTTCCTCGGTTCTTTGCTTTGCTGTTTTTTGTCACCTTTTCCTTTTTATTCAACTATCCAAAATGTTCAGTTCTGACCTCTTTAATTTAAATCACTTATCTTTGTTATATTCTAAGACAGTTATAACTAGATCACAGGTAAAACAGAAGGGGTAAATTTATTATCCTCAAGCAATGTATCATGGACATTTTAATTTCAGCTAGAAGCATTTGGTTAATGTATTTTTCTCTCCTTTTTTCTAAAAAATAATTTGCAAAACCCACTTAGGGAAACTTGCAGGGTGTCTTTCTGCAGAGACTTTCTAAAATAATTTTGTAGCCTTATTAAAATACCCTCCTAGTGTGTGTTTCTGTCTATGTGCTTGTGCAGCATTGTGCATTTTGTAAACATGTGTCAGTATAAATTTACCTTGAGGGTACATTCATTGTATAAAAGGCAGCTAGTACAGGAAAGTCTTCTGATGGAAAATTACGCACACTTTCTTCCAGAACTAACTGCTGTTCAAAGTTAGAGGAACAGGTCTGAATGCTTCAGTGGCCACATTTAGTTTTTATTCACATTTAGGTGGCAAAAAACCAGGTTTGAATCTCTCAAATGTTAATAAATGTAAAAAAAAATAATTAGAAGGGCATTACAAGACTCAAATAACTAAAATAAACTGACTCACCTGGCTGCAGCAGGAAGCCTGCTCTGTGCATAAGGATTAAAATTTACAGAACTTTGGAGGAAGGAGAAAGTCTGCTTATCATTTCCTTCAGACACAATGCTGATTAGAAGACTGCAACAGAATCATAAAGTGCTATAAAATTACTTAAAGGTCATCGCATGTTGTAATAAACTGTAACCTAATTTATTTTTTTTAGTGCTGACATGAATCTGCTGAAACTAGAAAAGCAGGTAACTTTTTCAATTAATGTCAAAATGTTCTATTTTATTTTATAGGTTGTTTTACCCATTCTAAGTTAAAATGATGCTTTATTATGGCATTATTTTATGAGCCCATAGAGACATTTTGACATTTAGCATAATCTTCCAGAAAGTCAAAAGCGAAATGGTTGCAAAGAATGTACTGAATAAAACACCCTGAAAAAAAAAAAATGTAAGAAAGATTACATTATAAATAGGAGAGGTGATTAAAGTGTTGTTTTTTCCCCCACTTCAAATGTGGGGGCTCTATTTCTCTCCACCTTCTTAATACTCTTCAGCACCGTCTTTGAAAAAGAAGGCAAGCATCTTGCAAGAGAGACCTTTTAAAAGCAATAAAAATCCTTCTCCAGCCTTCATTTTTGTCTCGTTATTTTACCTGTAACCATTTGATGACAGTTTAGTGCAGGGGTATTATGGATTTAAACTGCAATTTATGGGCAGTCTCCGCTCCTTACTGGGGCACTGCGGGTGAAGAGACGAGACATAAAGGCTTGAATAGTCTCACTTAAAGAGCCTCTTTCTCCTGGCCCTCTCTGTGGTCGGGCACTCGAGCACCCCTGTTCTCCCCACCACAATGGGGCGGCGGGAGGATGCCAGCTGCCCCTCTCCCCCCTGCCAGCCTTTGTCCCCCGCTCGCCTGCTGCTTCCCCACCCCTTTCCACAGCAACGGCGGCTCACCGGTGGAGGGAGGCGATCTCCAAGGGGATGTTTAAAAATACCCCGTAAGGGTTATTGAAGCCTGATGCTGTTGGGATCAGCAGAGAGTCAGTCCCTCCTAATTAAAATGTTTCATTTCCTTTCGAGCTGCTCCTTAGGTCCCTGGAGCAGCCCTGGTTTCCTCTGTGCGCCTTCCAAACGGCATTTCCCACTTTCCTGTCCCCATCAGAGACCCAAGAGGTGGGAAGCGACCCTGGGAAGATGCTTTCTCCTGCAGGCAGAGGTTGGAGGACTAGATAGATGAAGGTGGTGGCATTAGCCGGCAAGATCCTCAGGAATCAGAGCTAAGTCCAGGAGGGTCTCAATGTCTGTTGAGCTTCATCTCTACTCACTGGTAAGGAAAAGGGAGGTCATACTTCATTAAGTATTAATTTCTAAATGCTGACATGGGATCTGGGGTTACTCTGTTTTAACAGCCGCTGCCCCCAGAGACCTGGTAGCAGCTCACAGTTGCCTAAGAGCAAAGATTGACGCTTGGTTGCCAGTGGACATGAAGTGTTTTAAAATGCTTATATGTTTGTTTGGAGGCATTAGTCCAGAAGGGAGAAGGGAAAGGTGGAAGGAAAGGCCAGAGCCAGTCCTGCCTGAGGGACAACAGGGAGGACCTGTGTCACCTCTGGGAATGGGAAGAGGTGGGAAGAGCAAGCCATGGAAGGCTGGACACACAGGGGGACACTGTGGAGACAGTGTACAACCCCTACATGCAACCCTGCGTGCTGTGGGGCCCAGGTGGGAGGCTGGTGCAGAGCAGGTTGTCAAACTAGTAATTTTCTTTGGGAATTTAAGCACTGGCCAGTGATAGAGAGGGCAGTGAAACCTTCATTTTGGACAAAGAAACTTTCAGCTGCAGTGAATTGCCTGTGGCTTCCTTATAAACCTCTGGTATTTTCTGCTCTGGTGGTGCTTAGTGGAAAGGCATGAAAATACACTGCTGAAACAAGAGGAATAAAAAATATAAAAGAGAGAAAAGAGAAGAAAAAAAAAAGTGGAAGGGGTAGGTGTTGCACAGCAAAAGGTGAATGTTAGAAGAGAGGGTGTATAATTTGAGATATAAGGCTGGAATCCCCATTGACCTCAGGAGCCTCACAAAAGCTGCTTTCTGCCTGTGTGTTAAATCACCAGACCCCTTCCCTGGTACCCCTCGTAACACGCAGCCAGCCAGTTTCCATCCTGAATGATATGCTTGCAGAATCTCCAGTAGGCCTCATTAGCAAGGACTTGCTAGCATTTGCAGACGCATTGGATTTAGCTTGTATCTTACAGTCAGGCACGTTTTAAATGTCCTTGTTATGATTGCCACTGCAATTTTGAAAGATTGTACCATCTCCAAATGACTGCAACTTTCTGCCTGCCCCCAGGACAGCAGTCACACCGTTTGAGGTCAGTGTGGAGATGGGGGGTTTCTGATCTTCTGTGTTAATCGGAAGGCAGAATCTGGAGTGCCAATTTTGTAAAGAACTCTGTGTCCAGTTTTCCTCCAGCCCCGATGCTGAACTGTCTGATCAATACTAAATCTAATTCATAATGATGGCCCCTGTGAAGCTTGCAAATGTTATGTCAACATGTCTTAATAGCTTTGGCTTCCCGAGTAGCCTTGTTAGCTGCAACCTTGTCTGCTTCTGCTACTCTCTTAACTAATTCCACCTACAGAGCCCCATCTGTAACACTGTTGACCACTTCTCCTGTCCTTCTTGCTCTCTTCTACCAGCAGAGGATTCCACACTGTCGGTTCCTGTCGTGTGAGAGCTCTCCAACAAGCACATGGAAGAAAAAGAGAAGAAGAGGGAAGAAAACAAAATTAATTCCCTTGTCGGTTCTCCCCCTCCCTGCAACTGATGAACCAAAGAAGGAAATAATTGCTACTCTCTTTTAATAACAGCACGTTTACAGAAATTTCCATAAAGATGATTCAGAAAGGAATGCATGGATTTCTTCTCTGTGGGGTGTCCAAAACGGTTTGTATTGTTCTGTAATGTAATGTTATTAGTGCTCCATCTAATTTATATTTGCATTTCCCTGTCTCCAGGGCAAATTTTTACAACTCACTTGCAAAGTACTAAATGAAGAAGTGCTGCAATGCTAAAGAACCACATTTTCTAGCAAGCTTTCAAGACGTCCATTAATTGCCAAGGGGCTGAACTTGAAAGGTGTTGAAGGACTCCAAAGAAACACTGAGTTTTCTCTATCCTTATGTGGAGTGGAGAGCACACAGCACTGTAGGAGGTCAGGAGAAGTGATTGTTCATTACAGTTGTAGCATGGAAACTGGAAACATACACACTCTGTGTCTGTAGCCTATACTTGGTATAAATGGGAGTGGTTGTCTTCTTACTTACCACTGGAAGAGAGGTTGAAAGCGGAACAGAGGCAGGCACATGATGGGTGACAGCTGGAGAATCACCCTCTATCTGAAGTGTCTCATTGCCAGATCATGTGCCACATCTGTGTGTGTGTCAGGATAGTTTAGACAAACAAGCTTTTACTAGCTGGATAATTACAAACATTTAAAGAGCCCAAATTATAACAGGGTTTCTCCTGCCAGTTACTGTGTAAGCACAGAGTCTGTATCCCAATGGAACAATACAGGTGAATATAGGAAATAATATAAGTGTCATTAATGCATTATTCTCAAGTAGCAGTAAAATCTCCTTTACATGCACTGGGAAACTCATGCAAAGAGATGTAAATGACTTGCTCAAAAGTCAGATGAGAAATGAGTAGTGGTGGGGAGGAGGAGGACACTGATCCCCTGAGTCTCAGTTGCTTTCTTCACACACAAACCATTTCTCACCTTTCAGATATCATCAGTATCAAAAAAGTATAAATATCTGTACATAAAAAAACGCTACATAAATTAAATGCCACCAGCGGATTCTTAATTCAGAGAAATATGTATGGTATTTCAAGAGTTTGCACACTATCTCAGGTCAAGCTAATTTGGGTAGAGCAAAGAAGCTGCAGACATGCCTGAATAGTTACCAAGGGACAATGGTTACTCTTTTCTTCCAGAAAAATGCTCAGACTTCATAGCTCGTGGAAAAATTATATTAAAAATCATCAGGTCGGTGAGAGAAAGAAGCAGAATGGGAGATTTCTGTTCTAAATACCTGATCAAAAGACAAGAAAAGAAAAGACTAGCAGCTTTCTAGCCTTTATGAAAAGCAGAGAGTCATTATGATTTCTGTGCCTGTGATGCCAAGGTGGTTGCTTTGTTTTCTAATGAGAGAATATTATAGTCCAATTAAAACAGGATAAACTTATTCCACCTGCTTTTTAATGTCAATAACTCTAGGCTGCAGTTTATGGCAAACTCTATCCACACAATGGAGAAGCTGCAGCTGCTTAAACATCAGGTCTTAAATTGGCCGAAAATATGGATGCACTTCAGATTTTGATAAAATGACTCTGAATGTTTCACTGGCTGCTAACTTTTCAGATATATTTGCAAAGCAGAAAAGTGTAATATTTCAAGCCTTACATTTTTAAAACTTCTTAATTAATTCAAGGCAAGGATTAAGTCTTTTTCATGTAAGTTTTTTTTTTTCTCAGCAAAGATCAAAGAATCTGTCCACCTGTTCAAAACACATGGTGAGCCAAAATTTCATGCTGGAGTGACAATTATTTCTGTCAAAGAAACAAAGGTTATCCCCCCTCTGCTCCTCCCTTTTGTTTGTCCCATTCTTTCCATTCTGGAGTGAAGGTGTGAGCTGAGGAACTAGTCTTTTACACCTCTGTGAAGCCAGCAAATATTATTTGCAAACATTATGGCCAATTAAGAACAGCACCAAGAACAAAACTTTATTTCTACTTCAGCAGTGTGGAGGCTGGGTCAGAGGGAAAGCAATGCAGACTCTTGTATTTATGAATATTGTATGACTCTAACACATATTGAAAATTGTATTTTAAAAATTAGATAAATTCTGGTCAAGAGAATGTCCCATCCTGTAACTATTTGGACTCCAAAAATAATGAGTGTGGCTTTCACACTGGAAAAGAATCACATCTGTCTCGGGGCTGGCGTCGCCCTCTCCCTTTGTTTGCTCCTCTATAGATCCATCTCTCTCTGTTCCTCCGGCTTTGGTTGTCAGCAAGCAATTTTCTCTTTGGCAGGAGGGTTTCTGTGTGGCAGTGATAAACATCTCCCCACTCACATCAGTGAGATTCTTCACAAGGAAGAAAAACCTTATATTCGGTCCTCACAAAGCCTGTTTCTATATACTGGGACCCTAAGGGCAATGGTAGTGGACAGAGACTATAAACATCCTCTAATGCTTAGGAACAAGTACCTGTGATAAGAATTTAATAACTAGGCCATGTTTTTAAGACAGAGACCAGAAACTCACAGTAAAACATGGAAACTGACCTTCATTTACAGTTTCTACAAGCTGGGTACCTGCAGGCTTTGAGTATGACCTTTGGGAGACCCAAAGTCTGGCTCTGTGTGAAGCGTGCCTCAAAGAAGCCCTGAGGATGATGCACATTGCAAGACAGAGCATTGTTTGCACTTTTTGTGAACATCCTCTCCAGCTGCACCTATGGGCCTCCATGTTCTTTGAGGGCTTTCCTTCCCCATGGACTTGGTTCAGGTACAGTTCTGCCTCGGAGAAAACCCTTGCTGAGGTCTATGGATTTTGCTAAGCTAATCAAACAGCCACCACACCAAGATCTTTTTATTTGCTGGCTGAGTCACGTGCTGTGGATACCTGTGCTCCTCATTTGCCTCAGTGCAATCTGAGATGCCTCAGCATCTGCTGGCTTAGTTCAAAGAGCATTTAGTGGTACCTTGAGCTGACACTGCACTCGGAGGGGGAAAAATCCACCAACGTGATGCCTTTGGCAGCATAGGAACAGGCAGCTGCTGAGCAGTAAGGCCTGGTGCTCTCACAACCACTGCTTCAGTGGCTCACCATGGCCACGGACATCTGGGAAGTTTTAGCTCGGTCAGATCAGTATTTGTGAAAGGCCATCTGCCCTACGAGTGCCTGAATTTTCACACAGGTTAGAAAGGGTTAGCAAACATTTGTCTAATGTGTCCTTGTCTAGATCCTTGTCTAGACAAAGCCAGTGAGAGAGAAGGGGTGTTTAAGTCAAATCTGGAGGATTTGGCAAGCAGCCAAACCACTTCTTCCCTATTTGTAGCAAACTGTTAAAAATAGGATAAGGTTCATAAGGCTCAGATCTGCCCTTCAAAATAAAAAAATAAAATCCAGATAATTGAAGAGTTTCTCTCACTGACATGTTCCTATTTCTGTTGTCCAAAGGAAAGAAAAACTAATAATACTGGGGTTTAATAACAGAATATCCCTGACATACAGAAGGTCCTTTGATTTTTGATTGGGAGTGTACAAGGTAGGCTGCTGTTACCTGTGCTTAGTAACTAGTGCACAGTAAAATCATAACTGAAGGGCTGAGGTACAGGTCAGATACGCCACAAATAAAAAAAAAATGAGGGAGAGCTATGACATCTTTCATTTCTCTTTCACCCTGTAGGGATTTAAGAACAGTAATAAGTAAATCGGTTTACAGCTGTCCACAAGTAAGGGTTTTTTGATCACCAATACTGCTATGTATTACAGACCTGGTATTTTCAGAACCAGGGGCTTTACTGGCCAGAATTGGTCCAAATTTCAGCCTTAGTATCTAAAAGGAAGTACTGACAAAACCAAAAGTGGCAAAATTGTCATTATGGGATCCGATTTGCTGCCTGAAATCCTTATTATTGGTGTCAGTCAAAAAAAAAAAAGTACCCATCCTAAAATGGCAGCTCAGTGTTATAAATAACCATTCCCTGTGAGACTGTTGAGAGATATGCATTCAGTTTACCGAAAAAACCATATTTTTCTTTCTGTCACCAGAGTAGAGGCAATATAGCTACACATGAACATACTGCATTCTGTCTCAAACACTTCCCCAGAGAATTTCCAGTTAAGTTCTCATTCTACAATTTTTATAGTCAGCGATGATACATAAAGTACAGAAATAACACAGTTTAACTTGAAGCTACCAAGCTGAATCTCTACTCCTGATCAAAGAATCTTGAATTGTCTCTAAAACTGAGTGAATTTCATATGGAATTTATGATGCAGAAATATGTAGGGAATGTTTGAATGTCATTTTTATAAGGATACTTCTTACAGTAACTGAAGCTGCTATAAATTGAGTTATGGAATATGAAAGTCCTTCAGGTTTATGGTAGAGTTTGTGAGTGCTGAAATGAAGACAAAGAACTTGAGATAACAGGTATGTCAGCAGCACAGAGGCTAAATATGATCCATTGTGATGTAAAATTCAAATACTATATTTTTGCAAACATTTGAATTCCATTGTAGGAAAGCAAATACTGGTTTTGTATTAATTCATACTGAAAGATGTTTGCCTCTTTGATGCTGAATAGACTATGTTGCACTATAAAGTTTGAGTACTGTTAGTTTTTTTGCCACAAATATTTGCAGCATTTCATAGATATTACACTGACAGGCCCCTTAGACTTGAAAATATGTTCTGTGCCCTTATCCCACAGAATCTATTTATGCATTTCACTCTCCTGAGTTTGTTCATTAGAGCAACAACTACTTATAGGAGCAGAGCTTAATTTTTTTGGTCCTAAACCATGCTACTCTACTCTAATTAGGTTCTTTGAAGCTAGCACATTCTGTAAATAATTCAAAAATATCTGTTCATGAAAACAGGTCCAAACAACCCCTAGAAATATTTTCATACCAAGTAGAGATTGGGATAACAGTTCCTAAATTTCTACCTCTTCTGAATCACTGGGGCTGCAACAGGGGCTGCTGCTGCACTGGGAATTTTCAGTGGTCCAGGCACCTCCATGCCAGCATCATGCAGGGTGCAGCCTTGGCTTTGAGAGCAATACAGCAACTCAATACTAGTGTGGTTCAAACAGTCTTTCAGTTCTAATGCGAACTTCATACCTCTGCCTAACCATTATGGAAGGGAAAAGGATGCATTTGTCAAGCAGGCAGCTTAGCTGAGGTTTTGCAAAAGGCTATGAGATGTGTGGTGGATACAAAGGAGAGGAATGAACCTTGGGTGCTTGGAAAGGTGAGGTCAAGGCAAGCGCCTGATGAATGCTAAGTATGACAATGGGTAGTGCATTTAGTTACCACATGAACGGGTACTTTTGAAATAAAATGGAGAGATATTTAATGTTGGTGAACACAGTGCTTTTGAAAGATGCTGCAATGGAAATTCTGCCTTCCCCCCCACCCCCCCCCCAAAACAAATGTACCGAAGGTAGTAGCTGAATACTGCAAAGGTAGCAGCCAGGCCAACCCAGCAGTGGGCTGCCAGTTGACTTGGAGCAACTTTGAAGGCATAAAAGTTGTTAATTTCTATGGCAATCTTTGACTTTACTACTAAAAGGGTGCTAACTAACACAGATTGCAATAGTGGGTTAGGTTTTTTTGCAAGCCAATTCCTGCAGTGCTGTGAAGCAAACAATGACATTTCTGACATGGCACAAAAATATTCACAGAAAAATAAGTACTTGTTGTTGACATCAACTTAGACTACAGCTGAAAACCCAAACCCAAACACCACGTGCTTCTGAGCCAGCAAAGCTTTAAACTAAACTTTACGTGCATGCATACTCTCTTTAGTGTTAATTGACCATCCAGGTGCTTCCAGATATATGTGTTTAAGTGTCTCAGTGGATCGGGACTTCACTGAGATCTCTAACTTAAAGACCCTGTTTTCAAGTATGGCTTTCCCACTTTCTGCTTTTTTGCTCTACAGCACCTCCTTGAGAAGGCCAGAAAGCCCAGTCAAGGATCATGTCTACTAAGTAATAAAAGTGAGTATGGCAAAGTAGCAAAAACTATATCGTAAAGCAGAAGTTTAAAACATTCTGATATATTGTTCATAATGAAAAGAGAAATGTGATAGCTTAGGATACTTTATGAAAACTTTTTAAAAGCAGGATGGAAGTACTCACATTAAAAATACAACTCTGTTTTTAATTCCCTTGAGACATTTTCATTATTTAGACATTTCTAAGCCTTTGCCTCATGCCTTCTGAGACCCTTCCTATACACCACAGTAATGGTGATGCCCTTTAGCTGGTGGGGATCTCAACAGTAGTAGAAGTGTGTGTGTGTGTGTGCATATGTATATGCTTTACACAATCAAAGTTTAAGGAAGTAAGATTGTACAAAACAACAGTAGAGTTTTTGATTACAAAGATAACCCTTACAAGACAAAAATATTTAGAGGTTAGACTTTAGAAAACAAACAAACCATTCCTTTACATCCTGTAAAGAACCTTCTAACTTTCTTTTGTGATCCCTTTTCAAGCTCCAGCCAAGTTGCCCTATGCCCATCTCTATGAGCCTGTGGACAGCCATCAAAATCCCCAGTAAGAGCTATCTACCACGCAGGCAAACAAATGCACACAAGCACTGCAATGCATTTATTGAACTTGTTTTCCAACACAAAGCCAATCTACTTTGTTCAGCCTCACTGTAAAAAGGACAGCTGAAGCACTGAGTTATACAAGAAATTCTCACCACTTACCTCTTCAGCAAAATCATAGGACAGATGGGGTTTAGGGACCTTCTAATTATATTGTAAAAGCCGCCTTTCACTCAGCCCTAGCTGCATGCACATGGTCACATCTGTGACCTTGGGGATAGCCAGGAAACTTGTCACTGTGGGTGTTCTGCCACATCTGCAGTGTTGTGATGTGGGCTGGATGCTGGTGTGGGGCACCAGCCGTGCTCAACACAAGGGGGGAATAAGAAACATTTTACTAAAGAGTTATGAATTTATTATGGGAATTGATTCCATAATCTCAAAGGTAAAAACTGCCTCTGCTTCACTACCAGAAAGATACCGGTTTCCACAATTAGTAAAGTCATCTCCAGAAAGAAAAGGTTGCAGTAGAATTAAGCAGTGCAAACATAATGTCTTAGAAACTCTGAGGTTACCTGTTTAAAATCAGCTATGGTTTAGGAGTCAATTAAATATAACATCCTTTTAAAATGAAGCTGACCTATAACTGCAGTATAACACTGCCATTTTCTCTTAAACAAACAAAAAACAAGTACATAATGTTGTAAAATAGTGGGATTTCAGAGTCTGTTAAATTATTAAAAACAGCTAAACACATAATAAAAAGCAGTACATGAATGATCTATATTTCAAAAGCTGAAACATAGCCCTGCTGTAATTCATACAATTAGTTTTGCCGCAATGCTCACCCTGTGTAGAACTTAAGAGATCCACTTTAACAGTGAACTTTCCAAGTATGTACTTTACAAAAGGCCATCTCATTACACAGCCAATTAAAACGATTTGTTTGTTCATGATGGAATCTAATGTAGAGATTTGTTTTCTTCCAATAGATACCTTCTGCTAAGAAGCCAAATTGGCACAACTTTATAATTGCACTAGTTCCACTGGGAGCTACAAAGAAGTTTGTGAAGCTGATAATTCTTTAGTGCAAATGAACTAACAATAAAGACAAGCCACTTATAAAATTTTCCACTGTGAAAATTCAGAAACATAGTAGCATCCAAAGAATATGTGGAAGATTAAAAACCCCAGGATTTTATTATATTACCATCTTTATTGTATTTCTTATGTTATAATATTTATTATATTACCATATATGTTACAATATCAGCTTTATAATTGATGTATTGATGAAGTCATTGTCATGAGGATGTTAAGACAAACAACCCAATCTTGCAAACCCTTGTTCTTTCCCAAGCAAGATACCAAAGGTGCTATAAAGTTGTCACAGCAACAAAGTTTTGACTTCTGTTGCCCTAATAAACTCATTAACAGTAAAAGCCAACCTAGGCATAAAATTTAGTAACTCATATGAACATGTTTTAAAATCACAAGAAAAACCTATAGAGCCATATAGCCTTTGCTTGTAATGAATGTGAACAGTAACCTGCAATGAGGCATGCAGAGCAATATGCACCCTGCGCCGTGCAGCCTGTTCATCAAAACTGCAGTATGTAGAAACCCGCAGATTAAAGCACAAGACATAGAGGGAACAGGAGGAATGAGCATGGGATTTAAAAAAAATTAAAGATAAAACTGAACCCTAATGAATATGGGCACAGTTTCTGATGGAAAAATAAGGGTTTCTGTAGCAGACATTGGAGCTGACTTTGGCATGGAAGCTTAAGTGGCATCATTGCTGCAAGAGAAGCATTTGTGAAACACTTGGGTACTTTTGGTTTCTAAAGTTTGATCTGGGGTAGAAAAGGCAGCAGAATCAGGACCATCAAGATGACCAGAGACAGACTTGATCTCCCAAAGCTGGTGGAGAGATTGATGGTCCTTGTTGCAGACCACACCATCACAGAGGAAATGCTGAGAAAGCCAGACATGAAAGACTTACTTGTCATTGTTCTGGGCACGGGTGACTGGAGCTGTGCCAGCAAACTACCATACATGTGCAATGATTCTCATGCAGCTCTCAAGGGGATGAAAAATATGGGTGCTGTTGGCAGTACTGGGGAGAGGATGTGACTCCTAGAGGTACTGACAAGTTGTATTTATGGGTGACCAGAACTGCACACTCTTCTCTGCAGGACAGTTAATATTTCACAAGAGACCAAAAATAAATATTACTAAATGTACTAAAGAGAGAGGAAACCAGGTTGCCCTTCTTCCCTTCTCCTTACCCCTGTCAATCCAGCCCAAAAGTGAGGGAGGTAAAGGCTCCGAGGGCTCTGGGGAAGGACTGCCACAAACCTAGAAGCTAAGCAGAGCTCCAAGTGTGAGACACAGGTTTTGTCACCAGTGATCCAGTGGCCCAGACATGAGTGCTTTGTTCACACTATGGCATTAAGCAGAGAATTGTGTTCCCTTTTCTTGAAGGCAAAACTTTGTTTTATACCATTTCCTTCAGAAAGATTAAAATTAGCAGTTAAATGAGGTGTATGCTCAGACACTTCCAAAGGTAGGAATTTCCCTCAGGTCATCTAAATTGCCTCAGGCACACCTCCTTTCATGGCTACGAGTGTGTGGAACTAGCATCTCCCGTACCTTGTGACTTTATCATCTTTTAAGTTAGTGCAAAGTAGCAGTCAAGTCCCACCAAGCCAGCAGTGTGTATCATTGCATTTTGGCTTAGTAACTCTCCAAGGTGCAGAAGAAAAGATGGTTTATGGTACTTTTTGAGCTATTTTCCTTAGGACAATAAATGTCAGTTTGAAACATCATTATTATTCTTATTGTGGATAAAATTAGAATTTAAATTTGTGAAATATATGGCAGCGGCTGATGATACAATAAAATGAAGTTTTGGAGCTGCTGAATAGTTTATACTGTGGATGCTCAAACAAGATAAAGAATGGAGTTAATGCTGAAAAAATGAGCTGGATACATCTCATTAAGGGCTTACTGCTGTATTTGCATTTTTGTTTAATACTCTAATCCTGAAGCACCGCAAATGAGCTGTGACTTTGCAGTCTTTAAAAAATAAATAAAGATTAGATAAATGCAGATGCTATGCAAATAGTCGATCAGCAGCAGGCTACCAAGCAGCCATTAACGAGTGCTGGAAAGTTACACAGGTGAGCATGAAAAGACATTTCCAATAAGACTAAAGGCCACAGTGATGTGTAGGTTCCTTCTGATTCTTCCCTTGAATTTGTCATGCAGGCTATACAAGGTAATCTGAAGTTATGCCTTGTTAGTTGGGGAACGATGATGTATCTGTAGGTGGGGAAATGCACGCAGAATTGCAAGCATGTAAAGAGAAAAATAGTATAATTGCACAATGCCTGAATTATTGCAAGGGAAAAGAAATAGCCTTTTCTATTATTTCTAGTTCTTCTTCATTATCAAGTAACATATGAGTATCTCCCTCATTCAGGACTATACTCAGATCTCCTAAAAATGACTCATCCTAGATCAGACGAGACATTTGCTCATTTATACCCCAGATTACAAAAGCATTTTAAAAATCATTCTTTCATTCTCCATTTATTTGTCTGCCCCACACTTTCTTATTGGTTGTTCGTTATGAAAGAGATTTATAGTTTAAAACTCCATCTTATTTATCCCCTTCTTTTTAATGAGTGACTATAAAATAAGCATCATTTTCCTAATGTGCATTTTGAGTGTCAGAAATAGGCAATTTAAATGTGAAGCTTCAAAACACTATTAATGCTGCAATTTAGTGACAAAATATCTCTCAGTTTTCAGTGCGTCTTGCCACATTTCTTCATTTCAGTGATTTATTGCATTATTTCTCTGCCTGTAATAGTTAGTGCCCTAAGTAGCTGGCTTATTTTTGTATTTCTCCACAAATTAATACATTTCAGTAATGGCTGGCTCTACCTTTGTTTGACAATCAGCCGAGAGGAACGCTGAGGACGTAAGCCCCCCACCATCATGCCAGGCCCTTCTCGACACCTTTTTGAGACTGTCTCTCCAATTCACCAACTGCGTATGACTCCTGAATACTAACTTGGGAAAAGCTCAGCTGGCCATAAATAGCTCTGGTCTCGCCAGAGATCACCAACCACTGCTTTCCCCTCCTGATGACAAGGGGGAAAAGCCGTCACAATGCCTAATACGAAAACCTAAGTAATGATAGAGATTAGAGGTTTTCTCAATGATTAGCTCAGCTTCATCTACTCCAAAGCCTTTGGAGAGGATGAACTCTTGTCTCGAGAAAAGCGCAGTTGCTGGGTGAGTTTTCCAGTCTCTCCTCTCAAACATGCTACGAGTGTGAGTAACTTTTTAGTACTGGGTGTGTGGCACGCACAGCTTCAGGGTGCTGGATTATATGCCTGCCTGCATGAGGCACAATGTAAATTATCCAGCCTCCTGCTGCTATTTGAAGATACCGAAAGGCTGTTTCAATTTTAAATATGCATTCAAAATCCAGAGACTATACCACCGTGCCTGCGTTAGATATACATTCGTGCTGAAAATTGTTTTCGGACAGCTTTATACAAATGGGTCGTTTGTGAAAATATACCGTGATGCTCTGAAAGCTGCAAAAGGACAAATTGTGCATGAAAAAGACCTCCCACCGTCTTCTCCTCCCGAACTTCAAAGCCTGTAAAAACAGCATAGATACCCTCATCATACACATACTGTGTATGATGTAGGGATGTCTTTAGCCTCAGTATTGACATTTTGGGCTGAGGAAGTAAACCCTGGAGATGTGAGGTACCTATCCTAGTGTTGTACAGCAGGTCTATAAAAAATTCCCTTGCTCTGTGACCTAATCAAATATTTGTAAATGGCTGACACATATGCATTCCATGGACAGTGTCTTCACAGAGAGCTAAATCAAGTTAACAGACACGTTTGAACTGGGCAAATACCCCTTTTCACAGGTTTGGTCCTGGACACAGGACCCCTGTGCCCTTGCACATCACAAGGCTTGAGATTTTGTCCTGTAGTTAAAATGCTTGTGGAAATGCTTGCAGAAATACAGGACTCCGGTTCTGGGAGATAAGCACAGGGAAAGGATAGCTCCCTCCTCTCTCTGAACATTCAAAATGCCTGGAGGTTTTTTTTTTCTGGAAAAGGACAAAAAGCCATTAACTTATAGAGGTGAAAAAAAAAATAGAAAAAGATGGCCTTATTTTGAAACTGCGGGTTTTATTGTGATAAAGAAATCATTTTACTGCCACAAGAGCAAAGCACTTGAATTTTCCTTACAGCTTAGTCTTTCTTTTCTATTTCTGCCAGGAGAAGGAAGTCTATTGTTTTAGCAGAAGGATCCCCAAAGCCAAACCACTCTGAGTTTCAGAGTGGATTAGCTTGATAGAGGGACTGTTAGCATACCGGCTAGACTATGGACTGGACAACCCCACGAAGCAGGCCTCGTGTCAGCCTCCTAAAAACTCAAGGTCCTGTAAAAATCTTGGGGCACCCAGGAGTTGGAACATCCTCACCCTCTGGTCACTTTATAGGTGACCTGTTTTATAAGACTGCCTGTGTCTGAAGTTCTGCCATTGAGTCCAGATTATATCCACCTGTTACTCAGTCTCACCCCAAGTTTTACCATGAGAGAACTTAAGTTTGCATAGAGCCTGAAACAATAGTTTGAAAGACATATATTCCCCAACTGCAATAAAATAAAAAATACAGAAATTTTCTAAGAGAAGTATGAAATGTCATTTTACTGAATGAGTTCACCTGAAAGAACACATCAACCAGAAAATTGTTCTCTACATGCACCTGAATGCTCTTTGATTACTGCAGTCAGTCACAGACCATCACATTAGTCTTTGAAAGAGGAAACTGCAGACTAACTGCTGAAACTTGGGGACATTAGGCCAGCAGGGCTTGGAGACACTCTGAAAGTTTCTCTCCCCACTCATATGGTGCAGCACTGCTGAGCTTTTTGCAGTTTAGCTGACCACAGAGGAGACTGTCAACTATTTTTCCAAGTGCTAATCATGACACTTTTGTGCAGAATAAAAGAGGGACATAATAAGGAGCAGTGCCCTGGAACAAGAGGATGAAGCTGGCCCACCTGAGAGCGCAATTTCAAGCACACGTGCAAGGTCTGTGAGCCCAGGCTGTCCAGTCCTTCAGGCTGGTCCTTCAGCACAGAAGTACTGTCTCCTTTTGCTTCTCATCCAAAGTCATTTATCTTTTACTCCTTTTAATTATTGGGTAAATTGTTCATTTTCTTATTCTGACATTTTAATTTTCTTTGAAGAGGCAGATTTATTAAAGAAAAAGCTACCCAAGCCATCATCCTATATCAGTGCACCTCAAGATGGGAGCAGGATTTTTTCCCTTTGAGTGAAGTTTGCACAACGTTCTGAAAAGCGAAAGGTCTGACTAACTCACTCAGTCTATTGTATCCAAAAGGCACATGGGCTGAACAAAAAACATTTCACATTTTTACCACATTTTCCAGTAGAAAAAGAAAATCTGGAAATAAATGTGGAATGATGTAGTTCAGGTTTATTAAGTCTACTTGACCCTTATGTCATATACTGACATTTTAATTTTACTGCCTGACATTTAAGAAATCCTTAGCAGTCCTGAAAAAGCTAATGATTAAAAACCAAAAGAAATCTCTCTGCATAGTTAACTTAAATATATGCAAATAAAATAAAATAATTAGCAGCACTTTTGTTTTATCATATAAAATTATTCACTATGGTGATTTTTAATTGCATATTCAGCATGTATTTATCCACAGCCTTTTGATTAACAGCTTGCCCTATTTATTTTAGTAGTGACTGCTTCTTTAAATAGCAATATTTATAAAAGTGTTAGGTAATAATAATAATAATAAGAGACTGCTATAGTAATAATAATAATAATAATTTATAATATTCCTAACATTTGTCAGACTTCTCACTTCTTCACAGTACTGACCTGGGGAGACACTATTACAGGAATGAAAGTACTATGATACCTTTGCGTATTTGCTACAATAGGATCATGTCCCTCCCAGCTATTTGCAAGAAGTCCTACAGGAACAATTATGAAATACTCTCATTCATTTGGCACAATGGCATATGGAAATTTCCTGCAACACTAATTACTATGGTTGCAATTTTTAGCCAAAAATGTCAGTGTCTAGGATTTAATTAGTCTGCAGCAGGATTTTAAAACTGACCTTCTAGTTTAGTTAATTAATTTGCCAGTTCTTTTCTTTTTTTTTTTTTTTTTCTTCTTTCGGAGAACTCTATCACATCAGTTTTTAGGAGATTTTAATTAAAAAGATCACTACGTCCAATGCTAGCAGAATATCTAAAAGCAGTTGTTAAATATTTTCAGCAAATAAAAGCAGTGAGGTCAAGTTCCTATTGCTTCATAGTGCCCCCCTAGTCATTGCCCATGAGTGCTAAGATTGCTACCCAGGTATTTGTGGAAGGCAGTTTGCAAAATGTAAAAGTATAATGAAGTTTTTTCCCCAATTAACTATTCATCCTTATGCTTGCGTCAGCACTCTCTGCCGATAGTGGTTTCTTTACAGGAATATTTTTACAGTGTTAATTAGAGATCCGTATGAATTGAAACACTAGAAGCTAACACACTGAAACTCTTGGAAAGTTTGAATTGTCTCAACATTTCCAATGAGTATCTGAGGTTGATTTCTCATTCGAACCAGAAGTCTTGATATAAATCCATTTTCAGAGTTATAAAGACGGAACTGTGAGATTTTTTTGAGTTCAATTTTATCTTGACATGAGCCAAAATATGCCTTTTATTCTACCTTCTTCCTTTGTGACAGTTACTCTGCTGAGAAGTTACACATTACTCTTTCCTGTAGAGAAAATTAAAAACAAGTTATCTAGCAGTCCCAGCTCTGCGGCACATTTCAGCTACTGAACTGTGTCATACTGTTTTAAAAGAAGAACTATAGTACACCTCCTGAAATGGAAGCAGCTGTGACTTTTTAGGTGCAAAGGAATCAATAAAAGGATGAAAAGTACCTGGACATGCCTGAGAGTGCTCTTGACACACGCACCCGGACACAATTACGAGCTATAGTGTACTATAGTGGCAGGGGTTTTACAGCTGAGATTTGATCACCAACAGCATGAAAGCTGCCTGCTAACCTGTGCAAATGAACCTTACACTTGTGAATGGTGGTAAGTGTACATGTGCAAAATGGAAAACTTTGTCTGGAGCCATTCATTTGCCTCTAAAAACCAGAGTGTATCTAGTTGGGTGAAAAACTAATAAAACAACACAGCTTCCAGTAATTCCCCTTGCCATTTTGCTGACATTCCTAGGAGGAAAGAAGACTGGATCTTTATTAAACACTGAGAAGTAATTACATTTCTCCTCCATCAGTGGTGTTGCCCTGGAAGGACCATGTGCCCCGTTTTCAGCCCTTTCTGTTCTGCTGGCATAGGGAGACAGGGCCTTCCGACTGTGCTGGACTGGTTTTGTATCCAGCGGCAACTTTGGTGTGTTCTTGTGTCTTTTTCCATACTTCTACACTTTCTTTCAGAGACATGTAATTTGGAGTTTTCTCTTTTCTTTGGTAATTTTCTCTTCTTTTTCCTTCCCTTCCCTTCCCTTCCCTTCCCTTCCCTTCCCTTCCCTTCCCTTCCCTTCCCTTCCCTTCCCTTTCCTTTCCTTTCCTCAGAAAAGAGAAGAAAAGCAGGTGAATTCAACTGATATTCTCTAGGGGATAGGTAGGCAATTTTCAAAGACCGTTTCTAAGGCCTGCCTAGTATACTCCAAAGAAAAGGATGAGAAGCTCTGTGAGCTAAGACATGTCTACCTGTCAACAGTTAAGATTGACTTGGCTTTTTCGTAGCACTTCAAAAGCTGAAGGCTCCCTGCTAGGCCTTACTGCAAGCCTTACCACCTTCGTGACACGTGACTTTGCTAGATGAGCTGTCCTAGTTAAATGATGGTTGTGTGGGTGACTGAGCATATTCCAGTAGATCTCTAGAATCCAGTGATGGACTCCCAAGGAATTTCACTGCCCCTATTAGCCAGCTATCAAGTCCAGAACACAGCTAAAACTACAGCTAACCTTAAAGACTGCCTTTTTGCAAAACAGTGATAACCTTTAGTCTCTATGGCAGTACTTGTGGTGGGTCTCTAGTCATAGGTACACCCTGTTTCCCCTATATCCTGGATGAAGCAGACTTAAAGCACAAGTAGAATAATGGCATCATTGTGATAAAATCATTATCTTCCCCAAAAGCCCCACTGATATATAATGCCAGAGCTATCACCAAGGATAACTCATCAAGCCACTAGGATGAGCAACAGCTGTATCCTTGTACATCTGCAGCTCATCTGCCTGTATCTGTCAAATTTCCATTGCAAGGAAACGCTTCCCTTAAAAACCACAAAATGTTGCTACACCTTAGAAGCAGAAGAAATGAGACCCCATTCTTTAAAGACCAGGTTGTTGAAGAGGTACTGTATGGAGAGGAAAAAGCAGAGCTAGAAAAGAAAATATCAGAGAAAATAATTTCAGGAAATATGCCCATTTAAGTTCAGAAAAAAGAATCACAGCTGCACAATACCTTCTCCATAGTTAAAGTTGAGCACCTCTCCTATGAAAAAAGTCTGAGAGAGTACACTCTGGAGAAGAGAAGGCTCTAGGTGCACATTTCAGCCTTTCAATATATATATAGGGGGCTTATAGAAAACATGGAGAAAGACTTTTGACCAGGACCTGTAGTCAAAGGACAAGGGACAACAGTTTTAAACTAAAAGAGGGTAGATTTAAATTGGATATAAGTAAGAAATTTTTTATGATGGGGGTGGTGAGACACTGGAACAAGTTGCCCAGAGAAGTTGTGGATGCCCCATCCCTGGAAGTCTTCAGGCTGGATGGGGCTTTGAACAACCCGATCTGCTGAAAGATGTCCCTGCCCATTGCAGGTGGGTTAGACTAGATGATCTTTGAAGGTCCCTTCCAACCCAAACCATTTGGTGATTCTATGATTTGCCAGTGAGCAAATTTGATGGTGAGCTGAGGGCCTGTCAGCTTCAGTGTGCTTGTCTAGTACAACATAGCTCATAATTTATAAGTTATGAATACAGTGTCAATTCACTTTTCATACACAATCTCTCCTGAACATCATGAAATATCCAAAATTCAGGAACCTGCACCAGGTGTTCCATAATTTCCAGGTATTTACTTTTGATGTTGCCCCATTATTCATTCATCAAAAGAGGCCCTCTGGACCTTTACAAACTGCACACACCTGCTTTCATTTCTTGGCAGTGAGTTTGCCTGAAGACACAAATTCTCTTCAGATATATTTTTTCCCATGTTGCTGGTCTCTTCCCGCTTCCTTGCATCATGTTAAGCTCCATTACAAGGACTATCAAAAATGAGATGAACTTTCTCTCCTTTTTTAACCTGTTTTGAACACTGAACATGTCCCCCTGACAGAGCTGGAGAGGCTTTGTTTCACATGTGACTGAAAGAGGCTGTGTGGTTGCTGTGTTTGTTGACTCTTCTTCCTCAGCAGGGGAGGGAATTTCATAGCTCACATCTTTAGCTGAATGTTTCAGAAGCAGCATCACTAAACTAAAACCAAAGAATTTCTCTCCCTTTAAAACAAGAATCACAGGGAAGTTATTGCCTGTCAGTTGCATGGTAACTGTTGACCATTTAACAGTTCAAAGCAAGTTCTGAGTAACATCAAATATAGACTTTGCTTTTTATTACATGCTAAATGAATGGGTGACTACTTTTGTCAAAGAAACCAGGGAGCAGACTTGCAGTAATCACTTGTGAAATGAAATTAAGCTTACATAAAGCTGGACTGAACATCTCGTTTCTACACTACCATTAGCAATTTTGACTTTGCATTGTACAATGTATGTTTGAAGGGCAGAATTTCATTAACCTGAACATATTTTGGGCTCCTCAAGTTAAAAATCAGGCAAGCAAAAGAAAGAAGAGTCAATGTATCTTTCATAATATTTCTACTGTTAGAAGTTCCAAGGCTTTCAAGAATTGCCTGAAATCATTAGCTGATTTTCTTGTTAGCTTCACAGTCTGCAAGGAAAGTTCCCTCTCTCCCAGCTTTGACTTCTACAGCTTTATCACAAAAGACCCAGTAGATTTCCTGTACCCATAGTTGCATTAATTTTCATGTTCTTTCAATAGCTTGAGGTACTTGCTCTCCCTTCACTAAAATCACTTCCCCTTACCAATCAATAAAAAAAGCAGAGAATATAAATCTTTCAAAATTGATAATATGTACAATAATTACACAAGCATGCTAGTGACAGGCAGGGTGTCAAAGAAAATCCCAAGACCCATGATCTCAAAACCTCCAGAAACTAGCAGAAAATGATGCAGTTTTATTCACTTTTACTTTTGTATGAGCCAATGTCAAGATTAGATGATGAGTGGGTGTATTAACTCCTCAGCCTATTCCCTCAGCTTTCACAAAACAGGCTCCACTTAAATGCAAGGATTTCCAGTTTGATCAAACTTTCTATTGCTGGCTGCCCATTGAAATGGCAGAGTTCAGATGAGGTGGAAAAGAACAAAACAGTGTATGTGAGTGCTAACCCCTCACAATAACCATTTATGTAGCACAAAGAAGATTTGTGAAGCAGCCTTACAGAAGCAAAAATCACAAGGCTTGTTAGAAACGATTGCAACAATGCAATGTCGAAAGCAGCTTGGAAAGTCCATGTTCAGTGAGGAGCTAGTCCCTTGGGTGAAGGGCTGGGGTATTCCTCTTCACAACATTTTTCAGTCATATTAGGAAGTTAGCTGGTGGGTGCTCTGGGGAATGCACTGCTTCCTAAATAATACATCGATGTCATGTGTTGCAGTCTTCCAATTCCAAGATATCAAATAATTTCCACGTAACTGTACAACCTTTTGAAATACAGAGGCTTTTCTGAGTCAGAGATGTTTGCAGGCTACGAGTGGATTTTCTAAAGTCTTTCTTAGCACTTGTTTTAAGCTTCACACTCACATCTGTTAATTTTCCTACAGAGAAACTACTAAGAGTTTGGCAGTAGGAAATGATGGGAGGTAAGGTGGCTGGCACAGAAGTATTTATTTTCACATTTTCCCACTCTGCAGCAGCAGTGCTTGTTCAAGGCCAGCCTCAGTTTTGATGTGCTTGCTTTCTATTGCGTTGGTGCATAAAACTGAAAGATCAGGTGCATAGCCTTGACCTTCTTTGCTTTTGACCATTTCCTAAGGATAGCATAATGGAGTAGACACCCTAACAACCCAGTCCTCCATGTGCTTGTGAATCATAACTTAAAATGGGCCTCTAAACTGCTCTGCAGTTTCATCCCTTTAAGTATGCTCAGATCCAGGAATAAAGAAAGCACCTTACAAACTTCACCCACCCACCAAACCTTGCTTTTATTTTCTTTGGGAATACACATTTCTACTTACATTTTTACAGTCACAAAAATATTTTCACATGGATTACATTTAGTTATTTCAAACTGAACATGCTACCCAGAAAGTATGCTAAAAAATCCTTTCTGGGGAATGTGTAAGAAGATTTACATAAACAGCAGCCACAGCTTGGTCATTTGTGTATATTGTTGCCCAAACCTGTTATGAAATAGAGATAAGGTGAGAAATGGAATAAGAGAAGAATTAAAGAATAAAATTAAATAAGATAAAAATTTAAAAGTACAGCTATATTGATGTTTCAGAGCACCGCATTAAAGCTCACATTTATCGGCAAGAAACTGAATACACTAATATCAAACAGCAGCTCTAGCCTGTCAGTCAAGAGTTCAGCCAAATCTTGTCTATGAAAGTGTCTAGTCTTAGAAATCCTTTGGTGATAAAGTGTGGTTGGCCATAGCCTGCATTTCCTGTGTCCTTGGCCTCCAAGGAGAGCAATAAATTTGCGTGAAAGAAAACTTTCCAGAGTTATAAACATCTACCCTTTGATCATATTTCTAGACAATCAAGACAGAGAAGCTATAAGTTAGATCAGACAACAGGATTAAATTTGGTTGTAATCAAAACACAAGAGAAAGAGAATTGATTTGAAGAACTAAATGATAAAAGGACACAAAAATTTAACATGATGACTACTTTATAATTTTAAATGCATTTTTAATTCATCCATGGCTTTCTCTGTTATTTTCATTGTTCTTAGGTGTTGTTTCCTACATTACCAAAGCCTCTGTGTTCATCTTCCTCATTTTTCCTTCCTATTTTGTGTTTTGCAGGTATTTTTAAGGGTTCTATCAGCTTTTACAGCCAGAAAAGACTGGAAAAGGTACACTAGAGAAGCCAGAGAATCAGCAGGAGGGAAGGTTTTCTGAAAGACTGAAAATCCAAATAGAACCTAACATTTCTTCGGGGTTGGCCATTTGTAGTTCTCTTATTATCTCAGAGCCTTATTCTCCTACTCGGGTTATTTTGTGCAGTGGTCTGCACCACAAAAAAAAGCCAGGCAAGCAGAGATTTGTGTCCACAGGGCTCTTTTGACATAAGCAGGTTTCTCTCCCTGCAGTGTCGGGGCTCCTCTGTGAAAAGTTTCCCTATTCATTTCCACAGTAGGAGTCAGGAACCAGAGAGTTTCCCTCGTTAAAAGTTCTCAACTTTGTGCAACCACAGTTCTTAGGATATCTCTATATTTGTGTGTGTGTTTATACATAGATATTTAAGTACAGATTTGATATATTTAATTTCTTCTTCAGAGCTATGCAGTTTAAAGATGTAGGCAAGTGAACTCTGAACATGAAAAATTATTAAGGGATATCAGATATTTGAGTACAATACAACTCCCTGTCAAAACAATGCCAGAGACCTGTTCAAGAAAGAAGAAAACAAAGAGGCATGCAAAGCTTCATTTGGCTTGGTTTGGTTTTCCAGCTCACAGTAGCAGCATCCTGCCATATTACCATACAGAGAGTGTCAGATCTGTAGACTGGATAAATAAGATTTGCAATTAAGTCCTCATTGAAAAAAATGCCAAAATTCACCAGCAGGACTCTTTGCAAAGAATTCCATCTTTTTTTTTTTTTAACCAGTTCTAACAAATGAGGTAACAGATGGCCCCAGATTCAATACAAGGTTGCACTGGCTCAGGGGGCTCTGCTTGTTCACGGGTAGCAGCTGAACCTCAGGACTGGGCTGCACCCTGGGAGGTGCCTTTTGTTTAATAGGTAATGCTTCACATTTTTGTTGCCCCCCCCCCCCCCTTTTTTTGGTGTCAAATCCTTAAAATGGCTTGAAAATGATCCCTCACTAGGTTTCGGTTTTGTACCATTGGCAATCGTTTTGCCCTCCTCCAGTTCTTAGGGTAAAAGGCTTGCATAGCTTTTCCATAATGACCTCCTTATCTGTTCAGCCAGCAGCAACATTGGCAGCGCTGAAAATTGGGTTTGCTAATTAAACTAGTGCTCCCTCTGTTGGCTGGATGTCAACACCCTGAAACAAGGATTTGCACAGCCAGGGATTGCATTGATTTTTTTTTTTTTTTAAAAAAAAAAAAAAAAAAAAAAAGTTGCTTTGGTAGAGTTAGAAGTCAGATGATATCCCAAAGTACAGTGTTACAGTTGTCTTGCAAATGTGAAAGGTCCTGAATAAGCACCTTCACTGAGTGCAGTCTGTGAACATCACAAAAAAAAGAAAAAAAATAGTTGTATAATTTTGAACTCTTTGCAAAATATGATTTCTCCTTTTTTGAGTGTGCATACCAAATTTGCTTCTCCTCCCTTTACATTTACATCAGTCAGAAATAATTTAAAGAGTTTGAAGTTTACCTGGAAAAGAAGGAACATAATTCAGACCTTTCACGTCCTAATGCTGTTGATTACTGAATGAAGGCTGAGAACAGAATTTATTCTATGTCACATTAGGCTGTGCCCAAATTCAATTCAGGAAGGTTTCAGAGACAAAACTCAGCACCTGTATTCTAGCTAAAGTATCATCTTCCAAGTAGCTGCACAACTACAGAAGAATGTGGATGAATACATTCAAATAAGGTTAAATAAGAAAAAAACCCGCATCTTGTTTGAGTTAGTTGTTTAAGACCTGAACTTCAAAGCTGCATAGCACTTCGTGAAAAATTATATACAGCCCAGTTTGCTCAGGTTTGAGGGTTATACTGTCTCAGTGGTTTCTGCCTCACTTGATGAAGAAGAATGAAGAACTTTCCACCAAGGAACCGAATTACAAATCTGGAAACTGATGGAATATTTTGAGTCCCTGTGTTTATCTCGCTCACATTGATGAAAGGTGAGTCAAAAGAGTGTAATGAAGTTTTGCCCTCCTTGCTCCATTATGACACAGTGACAGAGAGCCTCATTATTACTCTGTTCTGTTTACGAGATGGGACTAGACTTTTGAAAAACTGTGATTAAAAAGGCTTTCCACACAAAATTGAGTATCTTCACCAAATTACAAATCTTATGTTTCAGAACTAACATTCTCCATTTCAAGAAAGTTGCATGTATCAACTTTTTAATTAATTACTTACCTGGTGCTCTGTTGCAAGATAAATACATTTGATTTGTATTATTAAGCAAACAACATTATCTTGTATGCATCCCATTGGGTTGTCAAGCACTGCTTGCTTTAGAGGAGAGTGTCTCTGCTTGTTTGGCACAACAGACTTTAAGGTAATTTGAACTTTGTAAACTAAAGGGAATGCAACACAAACTAAAGAAAAATCCCAAGACATACGTGTTTCAACTAAGCTCAGGAATTCTTTTAATCCTACCTCTTTGTAGGACACTGCCACATGGAGAGGCTTTTCTTGGCAGGGTTCTGGCACTGGCTGCTTTCCTGAACCTCTAACCTGCCAACAGGGAGCTGTCGTACCTCATGCAATCTTGGTGGACATGAGATAGATACCTTCCCAACTAAATCCATTCCTGAAGATTGTCCACCTAGCTCTCTCGTTGAAAAGGCGACCTTCCTCTTTAGAGACTCCTAATTTTTTTTTTCATCACTCCATACCTTATTCAATTTCTCTCCTATTAGAGCTATTTATCATTTCAGTTTCAATCTCAGACATTTTTTATACTTTCTGCCCTTGTAAAAAGCATTTTCTTTATTTGCTGCTAAAGCCATACATTCTGCCAGTGCCTATCCCTCCCCACTACCTTCTGTGGTGTCAATCTTTCTCTCCATTTCCCATTTGTGTTAGCTCAAATCTCACTGAAATAATTTCTTGCGTTTCAGGTACCACAGGGAAAATCAATACCAATTAGGAGAGTGTATTGTAATAGAGATGTATTAAAATTTTTCATTCTTATAGGCCAATTTTATTCCTACTGAAGGGTAAAATAAGGCAACAATTTAGTGGCAATCCCCTTTTCCTGAACAGGGCTATATATCAAGTTAGCTAACAGCTTAGCAGGGCATGCTGTGTTTGCCTATAGTGAAAGTCTTATTCCTTCCTATCAAAACACTTGCTCTTAGTTACTTTTATATATAGAATAAAATGTTAAACAGACCTTGGTTCTGACCTAAATGTAGGAAATAGCTAACACATGACTTACAGCCCTGAAAACCATTGAGAAATTTTTAATCAATGTATATAAGGGCTTTTTGTTAGCTTTATTGGAAAAAAAGGCATAATCATAGTGATGTTTTTTCCAGGCAAATGCAGAAGTCCCATTTGCTTCTTTGGGGTGCAAATCCTTGGCACAGGATTTGCCTCATATTGCTGTGAATACAGGCAGGGAAGGCAAGATAAATAGTTACTAAGCTTTTAAGCTTGGATTTCAAAACAGCATCAAACTCCACATCCAAATGCTCAGACAGCTCCTCATGGAAAGATACTTGTCCTGTTTTCGTTAGGGAAAGAATCTGTGGAGACTACATCAAAAAACGACAGGGAGACCGAGGAGTCTCTGTATGTCTTCCACCACCAGGAGGGGCCATAGCTGCAACCAAGAGCGTGTCCTTGACTTGTACCACACCCTTGTCTGCCTACATCAAAACCAAAAATGACTTAATTTTTTTTTCATGTCGTTGCCAAACCCCCAAACCCAATGAATTTGCCTGCTCTCCCTCCACAAAGTCTCTTTAATGGATAGCGTAAAGCACCCCACGCTGTCCCTCTGCTATTAAGTGCACCTCAGAAATCAGAATAGAGTCATAGCAAAAAATAAGGACAGACTATGCTGTTTACTGCAGATGAAAGCAGGGGGCTGGGCTGGGGGGTGAGCTTTTCACAGCCCGGTATTAAAAGGTAACTGCCTGCATCTCCGCTGCTGTCAGGAAGAGCTATTCTCTAAAGCAAATGGATGCCTGACATTGTACATTTTCAGAGTTTGAGTTGAAAATAATGACCTCAGACTTTAGTTAAGCATTTAATAAACAGCAAATTAAGATTTGCATTCTCAGAGAAATTATTAGAACAGGCCTAATCTCTGGTCTGCCAATCAGGCAGAGCAAGAGCAAAAACATTACAGGAATAAATTGCTCTCTCCAGTCCTCCTACCTGCGTCCAGACAGGTAAATCCACTGCCCCAGGAGAACATGTTTTGCCCAGGTTTGTCCTCCGAGATGGGTATTATTCTCCCTGAAAGGACATTCTTTTGTAGCACGCAGTAACCAGGTGAGGTGAGGGCAGAGTCTGTACGGGCAACACTTCCTCAGTGCTTGCACTAGCCCCGAATTTGTACACCAGAGCTGACTCCCTTCTCTGGAACTTTGCTTAGGGGCCTTTGCCATCCCCAGTGCCCGCAGCCACACTAGACTAACAGAGCAGATACTTAGTCCCTGGTTTACTAACAATTCTCCAGGCTCCTTCTTGAAAAATCAGTACTTCTCCCTTGCTTTTTTTCTGCTTGTTTCTTTTATTTTGTTCAAACAGCTTTGACCGTAATTCTGTCAACTCACTGTCTCCTTCTTCTCCCTTTGCTCAGTGCAACTTTTCTTTTTGTCGCCCCTTCTCCCTGCTGCCACAGTAGCAATGTGTTGCCCATCTGAAGCCATTGAAATGTGTCCACGTCACGGATCTCAGACTCCATTCTCTGAAAAACTGCTGCTAAACTTCAACAGAAAATGTGCAGCAGGCAAGGAAAGAGCCTGGTCTGCAGTGTCAGAAGGCTTGAAAGCCTCATCACATTTTTGTTCCAGTTCATAAAGCCACTACCTAAGGGGGAATTGGGATGGGGGCAGAAGTGGATGAAGCCTGAGCCTTAGAAAAGTGCAGCGTGACTGGTGCTAGACCACCCCATCTGGTGGTTCAGCTTCTTTATGTCTTGCTGTGAGAGAATGGCACGGCTCCATTCATGCATGAAAAAAAGCAGAAGACAGAGGGTCGCGGCTGTGGTCTGAAACGCGGTGCTGTCTGATGCCACTGGTGGTCTGAGTGTCACCCCAGCCTGATGGGGCAAGAGGCAGAGAGTAGAGAGAGAGGGGCAGTAAAACCTATTGGGGGTGAGAGACCGTTGTTGTTTTCTTCACTCGGGCAACTCTTCTTCCCCTGAAAATTACTATTAACAGTTGGGGAGAACTTCCAAATAAAATTAATGGAAATGGTGATTCCTGCTTTGACTGTGCTTGGCAGCTCCCTGTCTCCTGATCCCTTGTCAGGCTTCCTCTGCCTGGGCTCCCTTTTGCCCCTTATAGAGGTAGGGACCCCTGCTCTTGGGGTCACTGATAGCCTCTTCACTGCTTAACCCAAGATTTTACCAGTGTTCAAGCCTTGCAGGCTCTTTCATTTGCTGCTTAATTCTCCACAAATGTGCAATAGTCAAGAAGTCCAACAGGCTTTGCAGAGATTTCTCACCCTGTGGCTCTTAGACATCAAGATTGCACAAGAAATAAAGAAATACATCTAAAATAGTCAAACTCCTACCCACTTTTACCCAATTCATTTTCCTTACCGATTTGAAGTTTCAGATTCTTTGAATGCATTTAAGAGGCATCTTTCCATCCACCCTTAGGGCTCCTCCCACCTCCTTCTTTTGTTGGGCTGTGAAATAAATCTGTCCTTCATGGTTTCCCATCAGCCTCCTTCATCCCTATGAAGGCTCATTCTAGTCCCCCACCATGTTATGAGGCTATAAGTGGACTGGCTTTTATAAGCTGGCTACCCTCAGACCAAGAATGCTTCATTTCAGCAGAAAATTATCAAAGTGTAACCTTTTTCCATAGTCAATTTCCTTCTTTGTCTCTGAAATGTTCCCAAGCTGAACATGAAAACACACTGGAGAAGGTAAACAAGGCCCTTACTCAAAATGTGAGCTGCATGATGGCTATAAGCTATATATATAATTATACTATTGAGTTTGGGAGCACTTCTGACTGAGAAATAAACCAGCAGGTATTACTGGAACAATATCATAGTAAGTGAATATAGAGCATTTTGTTTTTAAAAAAATAGAATAAAACAATAATATAAACCATGGCCAGATAATATTAGTTATGTTTCAAAATTTTCAATAGAAAAGGTTTATTAAAAATTTCCCAGATATTCATTTTAGTGAATTCTGGTGTTTATGAGGATTCCTTTAATATCGTTTAAATAGTCCTTCCTTAAAAAAAAAAATAATCCACCTTAATTTCTTGGCAAGAACTTGTTTTTTGTTAGAAATGTCTGACACTGATGGTCTTATTCAGTGAGTAATAGAACTAAAATAATTGTCAAAGGGCCAAAGATATGGTCCTGTTTGCGTATCTCAATTTTCTGTTAAATGCGTATGCTGTTTTCCAAGAGAACTGATGTAAGGAGTAGAAATAGCAATGCTCCCAAAATGTTAGATTAACTCTTCTGAAACCATCATTTCAGAAACAACAGTTCTTGATTTTATACAGAACTTTTAAGCTCCGTTCATTCATCAGTGACTTCCAAGAATCTGTGTTTTCAAACTGTGCAGTGATGGTAAGATACAGTGGAAAGTCACTATCATTCAAGGAGTGGTGGGTATAATATGTTACAGAAACTGAAAGAATTTGAGAATAAGAGAAGGGGAGAGAGAAATACAAGTACTATCCTTGCCTAGACTCTGTGGAAAGCTTTGCACTGAGTGTGTGAAGGACAAAGGGGCCCTTTGGGGCCTGCATTTAAGGGGAAGAAACACTCAGTACATGCCTGGTGGCTATCTATCTGAAGAATCAACCAGGACAGCACAGAGTGATCTTGCATCATATAATGAAGGATTTGTGTGGGATAAAGCCACTGAGAAGAGGGGCAGAAGAAAAGCACACAGCTAAATCGCATATGGTCTATATAAGCTCTATCATGATACGCAGGGATGGACGAATACATTCAAACCTCCTGTAAATCACCAATTAAGGAATCCACAGAGATGTGTCTGTTTCCATTATACAGTTCCCTCTTGGAGGTGTTCTGTGTGATGCACAAAGGCTTCACAAATGCATTGGCAAAGTACAAATCAAGAGAAAGAAAGGTGTTTCTGAGCTGAATCTCATCTCTCCATTCTGTCTTTTGCACAGTTTGAACCAGCTTTGTAAGGGGGGGTTGCGATCTACAGGAGCATGGTGCACTCTCTTCCCTCCTGCCCTTCTAAAATAGTGTGTTAGATTAAAGCTCTGAAAGTTTTCTGCATGTAACTACTCTTCAAAATCTAGAATACACGAAAGGACTGAAACATATTTTTCTTTTCTTATTTTGTGCCTGCCAAGTGAGTTCTCTCATTAATAGATCAAGAATAAATAGCCCACACAGTTGGCTCTGGTAATTTTCAAAATATGATATACATAAATTTAACTTTATAATCTCATGATAAGTATGACTGTACTAAGAAATAATAAATGATACACTCTGTAATGCATCTTCAGATGCTGCCAGAATATTTTATTGCTGTAGCAAAATTCATACCATCTATCATGCGAGGAGTAAAGGGAAGATGTTTTCTTTTCCCCTTCTGTGCCCTACAGAGAATCCAAGCCATTTGCAACAGTCTTTTTGCTGGTAGCTCAACTAATTTTCTCTGTCCGCATTGGGGATTTAACACTTTGGGCTGAGTTCAGCCTGGAGAAGGTAGGAACAATTGCCAGGGACCAAATGTTGTTGGTTTCACAAGTCTATGATGTCTCAGAACCACCTGAGATAGAAGAGTAAGAAAGGTTATATCCAAAATTGAAAAAGTGTGACTCAGGGGGTTCATTTTTAAAAAGACAGAGGTTGGAAAGGAAACATGGGGGAAAGTTGGCAGGGTAGGAACAGAAGAGCAATGGGTATAGAGACAGGATGTAGGAGATGAAAAGTTGCAGAGAAGTCAGCCAATCTCCACCCAATTTTTTCACATTTCGTGACCTTTTTTGTTCATTAACAGAACTGAAACCCCAAACCCCAGGCATGAACATCCTTAGGACTGCTCTGCTCCGCAAATACTGCTGTGACTACAGTCTCTAGAGAAATGCTTAAACCCATATTAAATGAGTTATCTTGTGTAATACTATTTAACTGGAACAGCACAAGCAACACAGGCAGAAAATGGGCACATACAAATAAGCATTTGCACAGAATTCCAGGCAGGATTTGCAGCTCATGCAAAGCCCATGGAAAGCCCCATGTTGCCATGCCTGCCCTTCCAGTAGCTTCACGATACAAGTGAGCGTCAGTGGGGCCAGCCTAGGCAGTCAGCCTCTTCAGAGTACAGTCTCACAGGTCTGTAATGCAAACTGTAATGCTCTAGACCTCTTGTCCTCATCCAGCATGGCTGGTGAGTTAGGATTTTTCCATCTCTTACCTAAACAAACAGCCTGCAGCAATATCTCAGTTAGACTCTGCTGCAGTTTTCAGAGTTCAAACAGCCAAACTTGCAGGATTCTTGAGTGATGGGCATGGAGGATGCAGAGACTTTTCCTAATGAGATAAATGAAAGAAAAGATGGTGATTTGATGAACAACTGTTATGATGGAAAGCCCCACATGATGGACAGCTTCCCTACTGTGTTCACATCAACATGAAACGGCATAAACATCTGCAGATCTACTTGTTATCTGTATGATATTATACTAGCTATATTTATATATATTCATACATACACATATATATGCATACAGATATATATATATATATATATGCACGCATCTTTCTGCTTAAAGTGGTTAGAAGCAAGTAGTGGACAGATGAAGCAGGTGGTTCTTGATTAATCCAGGAAACACGATATTTATAGGAACAGAAAGCACTACATAAAATGTGACAGAATCCTGACTTTTGTCAAACATGTTTGATATGTAATAGCTTGTGGGTCTTGTGGAATACCTGGATGGAAGAAGAGTGGTGAGGAAAGCCTCCTGTCTTTGCTGGGCTGACATACTTCTGTTTGCTTCTCCTCAGCAGGAACTGCTCTCCATCCATTTACCTGCCCTGGGAGGGACCACAGATTCTTACTCTACCTGGGGCTGAACATGACTATCCTAGATGGGTTGAGTCAAACAACCCAGTAATTCATCCACCCATATAATCTACAAAGGTCCAAGTGAACACATCTCTTCTTTCTTTACAAAATTCTGCAATTACACATTCCTTCACACCAAGTTCAAAGGCAAAGTCCTGCTTAATGAAAAACTTCCAAAGTCAGGACAGAGCCATCTAAGAAACACGTCCACCAAGTTTCTCATAGATCACTAGAATTGTGCCACTGAAAAGCCATAGTAATGTAAATTGAGGACATAGTGATGTAAATTGAAGACACAGGACTGTCTGGCCAAGCGCTGGCTGTAGGACCCGCTTCTGAAAGAAATAAGACTAAGCTGTACTGCATTGAAAATTAACTTTTTTAATACAGTCTTTCTTCAGGGGCAGTGCTGGTGAATCAGGCAAGCAATGCCCGTGTATGGAGAGGAAGACAAAGGAGAGAGGAAGAGAGAAAGAGAGATTCACACAAGAGGTAATTCTTTTTTTTTTTTTCCCCTTGCATCAGGAAATAACAGGGTTGTATAATCATGGGAAAAGCTACTCGCCTCACAGTATGTATCTTAAGGCAGGATTTGTTACTTTTTATTGCTACATGTCCCCTCCATTTCTCGACTCCTAGTACAGGTAAGCATTCTGCTTCATGTTGAGCCCATCCTTATTTTGCCACCTCAGAGCCATTTTGTAACATATGGTCTATTAGGTGTAGACTCGCAACCGCTTACATAACTTAAGGCTTGCTGGAGTACAAAGACCTAAGTATACAACAGATGCACAAACAAACACGGGAACGAACGTGCTGTGGGTACAAAATGCTGCTGCTGCTGCTCAGAATCAGATTTATTCTGCTTCTCCTGTGGAGTACACCTGTCTTCTGCTGGCGAGACGTGTGGCTCCAGCCAGAGAGGCTTCCTCATCCAAAAGTGAATTTAGATCTTTCCCTCATTAGTGCACTCGCGACTCCCCCTCCCACACCTCGTTTGCACAGGGCATCTACATGCTCCTCAAAGCATTTCATTAGCCTATTCAAGACATACCCCCAGTAGACCTGAATGAGATACACACAGACACAAACAAATAAACTTAAATGAGCAAACACAAGCACACCTGGTGGGTTTGCAACAGGTTTTAAACAAATTCCCAGGGAAGAGATTAAAAGTTATAACAACTTTAAGTTGTAAGAAAGTGACTCTTGCTTGTTACTTCCTTCTGGCAGTTCACAATCCCCTTAAAAAGGTGCTTTGTTCCTCATGTCATGAAGGGAGCTTCACCAAAGGACCCTCAACTGTGGGTTTCTTCCAGTTGGAGCTATTCCAGAGGCCAGATATCAGCACCTGGCTCCTGCTCTGTCTGCTAAGGCAGTGCAAAAGTGATGGAGCTGTTCATGTCCAGCTGGGAATACTTTGAAGAGCATTCATGGGGGGTAATTCTGTTATGAATGAGTTTACTTGGTCTGCTTTTCCCTCGGACGCAGGTATTTGGACATGTTCAAGGCAGTCTGAGTGCAGAGGTTGGTATGTTGGGCTCCAGCAATCTGGAGAGGGATATTCCAGGGACTGAAATTTATAGAAGGCCTTAGACCATTAGAGAAAATATGCTGTGAAGCAGATTGTCCAGAAAAGTAGTTGCAAATCTGTCTTCATTAGCTATTATAAGAAAATAACTTGTGTCATGGACTGGAAACCAAGGGAACTTTCACTCCCTCACATAGCACTACAGCTTCAGGTTCCCTAGCGTGCCCCCCACAGCCCTCCCACCCCAGTACCCCTGTCCACACTGCATGTTAGACCTGCTTCTGCACCATTCCTGTCTTTCCCTCACTGGGGTCACACCTGGTGTGTTTAGCATGCTTTTACATCTTCAAGACTCTGTCAAAACTGGTTCACAAGTGCACGATTTCCTTGGGACTTACCTGCGTGAAAACAGGAACCTTTTTTCATTGTCTGCTGCAACCACGCAGATAGTGTGACAGAAAGCAGGCTCTGAGGCAGTAGTGGGTCTTCTACTAGAAAATCTTTCCTATTTAGCATCCTCAATGGCTTTGCCGCCAACAGTTTAATCACCTCAGAAAGCCACAGATCCCTCTGACAGTAAAGGATACCACTTAGAATTACTTCAGCTTTTTCTTCCTGTGGCTATATTGTCAGACATTATCAGCAAATATTTGCTTGTTATAGACTGTCATTGGGGGAAAAAACATGCCAGTCTTCTTGCCTTCCAGGTAACTAATGCTTTGTTGTTTATCCAGCGAAGACCATCTTCCTCGGATTGTTCTTTCTGTGTATATTGCTCATCCAGACAGGCTGACAAGTGACAAGCTGCACCCACAAGCAGAAGTAATTCCCAGTATATAAAGGAGTGAAACCTTTGTATTTAAAATGCCATGAGTTTGTTTTCTCATTGCCCCCACCTGCTTCTTCCCAACCTCCATCTCATGTCTCTTACCATGGGTAGTGCAGTATGAACATATCTGAAAATGAAAGCCTTATTGTTCCTAAAGGGGAAGAAACTCTGCTGCATTTGTTAGAAAATGAGAGATTTTGGAGCAGGAAAATTACATGCACTTCAATCACTGTTTCCCAAGTTCAGCATAAAATGATAAAAAGATTCTACATAATGCTTTAAGCTTCTAGTGCAATTTCATTTAGAAAATATTAAGAAATATTCTATAGCTTTGAGAAAACATCAGACTTGAAAACACCCACATTTTTCCTCTTTTATTTCCTTTCTCTTTTGTACTGTACTACAAGAAAAACTGAAGCCTTTATTTTATTTGGTTAAGGGTAAAGAGAAAGGTAGGAGTTCCAATTGAAATGCAGACACTAATCTGCCAACTTTCATGCCTCTCTTTTGAAAAGCGCAGAGGGAACATAGGCTGAGACTGACATGTAAAGCTGTAATACAATATTAAACATGTATTACTAGAAAACAAGATCTTCAGTATAGTAATGTGTGTAATAACTGGTTTAAGCATAAAGTGAACCATAATAATAATAAAACATACAAGAAGTACCAATTCTTAATTAATGGCCCATTCTTTTGGTAAAAATGCAGCTGCTTTATACCTTAGGTGTATATAATTTAATGTATCATAACATATGGTTACATTTGTCTAATAATCTAGTACTGTAATGGAGCCCCCATGGCTGAGTGCTATTTTACTTTTCCTGTTCAAATCCAGATTTTTTAAAAAGCTGCCGACTAACTAGGCTTACTCTGAAATAACAAAAACTTCTCTTAAATTCAGATATATGAGACATAAACAAGGAAGAATTTGAAGTCCTAACATCTAATAATAACATGAATCATGCAGAAAAGTGCCTTCATCTACTACACACTCTTCCTCTAAACACGGACTGCATGTTAGAAAAGCATCTTCAACTGCATTTTAACCTCAAAGTCATTTGCTGAAAGGCAAAGGATTTTGTTTTAGTCCTTAACAACTAATAACTAAAAATTTATTTGAAATTGCTTTGTGCTGGCTTAAATACTGATGACGTTTTCTCAAAACCACAAAAATGCGTGTTGTGCCTCTCTCCCATATAGGCTCACCTTTCTCATGCTGTAATTCACTGCAGCATATAAGCCTTTATTCCTTCTCCTATACAGGGAGTCATGTAACTCAGAGTGTTTTCCTGTTGTGACTGAGAAGATGAGGAATTATAAAAGACTAACACTACAATTTAACGCTTCAGAGAAACAGTGTATATCATTACTCCTCTGTAGCCAAGCACACTAATTAATATTTATTGCACCTGTCAAACCAGTAGCCATGGTCAATCCATTGCTGCAGCAGTTCAATGGGAGGCTGGGCACCATATTTCTCCTTGGCAGGCATGTTTAGGTCATCAACAAAGACAAAAGCCCCTTTCCCCAGTGGAGCACTGTAAACCCTCTACTTTCTCCTGCAAAATTAAACCATTAATTTGATTCATGTTAATTTTCATCTTACTTTGAATAAAAGCAGAAAAAGAGAGAGAGGAAGAGAAGAAAAGAAGAGAAGAAAGAAGGAAGAGAAATCACACACTTTCAGGGGAGCCTGCCTGACATTATTATTAGAACCAGTTCTTTTGGAATCCATGACCTTTTATTTTTATCAGATGTGCCGTAAAGGTCACAGAAACATGGGGAGGACATAGTTATAAATCCACATGGAGTTTAATCAAAGGTGGCACATTGTTCTGAAGTAAACAAGCTAATAAAACTATTCCAGTTTAAACAAAAAAAAGGGTGGAGGGGGGGGAAGAAAAAATCTTTGTTAAAGACTGTCAACAAAACTCTGATGAACGTGAATGTATCAGTGGAATTAATTAGGCAAGAGGGATTATGAGAAGTGAATTTCGGTATTGCACCTACAGTAGGCACTTTGGCACCCTGAGCAAAACGCTTTTATTTCCAGCCCTGTGCCTTGTTCCAAAGCACGTCACGGTGCGCAGCGTGCTGCTGGGGAGCCACTTTCACTCCAGCTAATTACAAGACAATGAGAGCTTGAACTAAAGGCAACTACAGAGCAGATTGCTTCAGTTCTGCCAGTCTGTATCCTGATTACACCATGAACGCTGGTGACACTGTGAAAGAACAGCATAAATGGAAGGGAGCTGAGATATGACACCCTGCATTTCAGCATGTACTATGACAATAAATGTTAATTATAGGCCTTGCAAGAATTTCCCCCTTTTTTCCCCCCTCAAAAGTACCTGTTTGGGCTGTCAGCAAAAGGATACTGTGCTCCAGCGTGGGTACTAGGTTACCTAAGGAGTTAGGTTACCTAAGAAGACATTGGTTCTATGACTCAACCTGGACTTGCGCTGCTTCTCTGGGAAAAAGTCTAACATACCTAAGAGACAGGAGCATCAGGCAATGCAAGGAGAGGAGGCAGTGTTGAAATATCAGCTATCAATAGTGAAAGTGTGGTGAAACAACCTGAAAACCTACTGGCTGGAGGAGGAGTAAAGCATTTGCTTCTTTTGGAGAAGACATAGATCCTCTTAGCGAAGCCCAATCCTGCAGGAGTCATTGCAAGCACTGAATCAGATGACGAGGCTTATAGAATATATTACAAAATGGCCAGTGAATGGGTATTTTGATGTTACAGATGCATATGAATTGCATCATGCTTCTCTGCGCAAAAGACTGAGTGCTGGGTTTTCAGTAGATTTGTAATACTCAGAGAAATAGATAAACGCTTTGAAAATCTTGCTGTCTGTCTAAATAACTCTTTGAAATAAGAATGGGCTGTCAAAGCTATCGAGGTACATTTGAAAATCATTCTAGCAGTTACATGACTCAACAGATGTCTAAATACCTTAGGAAATACAATCCTTTATGGTTAGATAGATATATAAGGACAAATGTATACATATTTTGTCTCACACACTAAGGCTTGTTACTCAGGTAGCTCTAGATCCACGGAGATTTAGGACAAGCCACACACAGCTTTTAGGCACTCTGCCTTCTTAAGGAAGCCACAGCCCAAGCTGGACAGTAGATGTTTCTCCTAACAGTGGGGAGAAGAGGTTCTGAGCTACCACCTGCCAATGTTACTGTCCAAGGAACCTTACCCACCAGGAGACTGCAAGTATTAGAGCAAGGTGAAATCCCACTTTTTTGAGGACCGTTAGGCACCCCTCTGCTCTGCTCATTTCTCATCAGCCCATGTAATCCCTTATTGCATGGTGTGAGAAACAGGAACCGTGCCGACCCCAGGAAAATGGCCTGGGTAGGGCAATCCTCCTGAGATACGGCATCAATCCCTGCCCAGGTGGAGGGTTCCCTGGGTCCCACCAGGGGAAGCGCAGGAGCCGGGGAGCCCAAGGCAGAGCAGGGGAGGTGGGCAGCAAGCGCCGGGAGGGGTGCCTCAAATGAGCACTAAGTGCCGGCGTCTGTCTTGTGAGTCTAACCTATATTTCCTGGCTGTTTAATTCCTCCACAGGGTTTATTACGCGAGGCCGATGAAATGTATCAAGAGCTACACTGTGGACTGAATGTGGAAAGAAGCCATTTTCCCTGTGCAAATAATTATAGAACTAATTCTCGGGTCTTTTGTCAGCTGTCTTGCCTCTCCCTTAAACACTGTCGGACGGTTGTACTGCCATAAAACAGGTTCAAAATAATACTTGAAATTAATACAGCTTGATTTAGATGATCATTTATTTCATGGCCCTAGTTAAAATGTCGAGGAGATTTAACAGAAGATAAACTTTGTATTTGGGCCTTTATGCTAGAATAATTCTAGCAGCTCAGTGACTTGTTTTGAGGGCCTACTGTTAAGAGCATTTTATCCATCAGTTAATTACTGACAGATAGAGGTGATATATCAGATAATACTTTGTATCAGAGAATCACAGGAATTAGATGCAGAAAAAACTTCTTATATCATTCATTTCCTTACCAATACGGAGCTGTTTTGTGTTCTGTATGTCTATATTGTTCATTTTACGTGACCTAAGAAATGCTGCTTTCATTGTTTCTCCTGGAGTCTATTAACAGGAGGGTTTTTTTCTAATATGCAGCTTAAATGTTCATTACCTTATTATGCTTCACAATGAACCAAATCCAGTGCTTCCAGCATATAGTCATAATTTTTACCTATCAGCTGGAAGTGTACTCTACTGTATGAAAACGTCAGAATTATCATACAGCTACTGCCTGATAAAACATTACTCAAATCCTGTAATGTTTTCAAATCTTGAGCTATTAATAATTTAACATAATTAATTCAAAACACTTCACTCGATGTGAACCAGAGAGAGACGATGGGGAAATGATGCATATTCCATCTTTCAAGGGTGGAATTAAATATGGAAAACAAGGAAAAGATAAAGAGCTGCCAACACTTACTTGGAGTGTAATTCACCTGTTTTGAACTTGCTATAAATTTCACGTTTCTAAGACTTTCAACTAACTTCAGAGGCATAAATAAAAAAATCCTTTCCCCTATCACAAGTGAACAATTTAACATGGGTAGAGCTGTTTGTCAGGCATAAGAAGAAAAGAAACAAATTAACAAATGGGGAGATTTTTCTACAAAGGGAAATAACAATTAAGCAAATGAAGTCTTGTAAAAAAATTCTTTAAAATGCAATACACAGAGATTGCTTCCTCTTTTTGTTAAGGCTTATCAGCAAGGAGTATTGGATCACTAATGCCTAATGCTTTTCCTTGATTAAACCTTCTTTAAAAACAGCTTGTTGTTGCTTTTAAAATTTTATTTATTTAAATCAAATGGACCCAACCTTTGTTCTTCTGGTTGAAAATTCTTGCTGTTAGAAGGAACTGCAGGTGCTAAATTATGGCACAATACATTGCAGCTGCAGAAGTGCACCTGGAAAAAATTAGGCTAGTAATGAAAATTTCACCTGAAAAGTGCCAAATTGGAAGTCTCAGAGATTGAATGCTTCCATTAAGCCACCACTCAGGAACTAACCAAGTAATAAATATTGAAACTTTCTCTCTTCTTTACTTTGACCATGAGGACTTATTTCAGATGTATTTTGCTCTATATTTGGGGAAAGAAGGTAAGAACACAGAGATAGCATGTTCATGTCTCATCTCCATTAAATCCCTAGCCAGCCTCTGCTGCCAATAGAGGTACCAATTAGTGCTAATTGTAGTAGACACTAGTAGTGTAGACACCTGTCACTATCTATTGAGCTGGGACCATCAGTAAATTCACAAAGGCCACCAAAAAAGCATCTGGAATAATAATGATCATCATTTTGGTACCGACCCAGTCTGAAATTAAACTGTTGAATCCGGGGCAAAAAGCTGAGCAATGCTTTTCGAAGGTACAATAATCTAATAAAAGTAATGCACATATATATATATTGGGTTTTATTACAGAAACATACAAAAAATGATACAGGACTGGTTACCATAGCAACAGTGCTTCCTGCACTGCACGGACCAACAATCTTCACTATTTTTGAGCATTACAATGGATTCATGCTTTATAAAAAGAAGCTGAGTGGTGAAACCTAAATATTCCCTCCCAGGCAGTGGCAGAACCTGTGTGGGGAGAGTGATGAACCCTAGCTGGTCCTGATTCCCTGCACAGCTGGCATGTACATCACTCATATCCACATAGGCAATGTTCAGGTTCTACTATTTCGCGTGTAATAATGTCATAATTTCGTATCTAATGTGTCACAATGCAATGAAAGGTAGCCACCTTTCATTTTGACAAAAAGCACACAGTCTGTCAGCTTCGGCACAACAAGGGCAGTTCAAGGGCCGAGCCTGAGCGTGTTTCCAGGCCACCTACCGATTATGTGATGAAAGTCATTCCATGAAATGCTCCCTTCCCTCAAAGTGGTTATGGGAAAGACAAAAGCCCTGATGGTGTGATTCATGCTAAATCAGCCATCCAGACACAGGACATGTGCTGCTTGGACTGGGGATGGGAATCAGCACTTGTTGGTCTTGGGGGAGCTTGTATTTCCCACAGTTACTCTGCAAGCACTACTAGAGTGATAACAAGCCCATAAAACACTGAGAGTTAGAGATTACATGTAAGCACGATAGAGAAAAATTAAATTCATTAGAAATCCCTGCCAGGCTGCAATTAGCTATTATTATATTTTAATTCAGTGTAATATATACAGTGCATAAAAGAAAAGCTAACAAACATAAATGAGAGGGAAGTTAACAAACACATTAATTTCCATTTTAACTTAGGCCTCTTGCCTGGAATAAATGGAAGCAGTAACTCACGTAGATGAGTAAGATCTGTTCTGATACCTTCTGTATGAGGGAACCCTGCAGAAATACCAACAGGATGCAATTTGTGAGAGGCTTCTTTCTGGCGATGAAGGTAACTGCCTGCAGTTCTCAGAGCATGTCATTTTTAAGTCTTGTGGAACAGCTGGACAACCACAGATTCTCAGGCAGTTTCCTTGAATTAAAGTAAAAGGGGGATTGGGAGTTTGGAGGGTTCCTGCAAGCTGTTTCCTGCTTGAAGCTCAAAAGAAATTCACAGGAATATGTTTAGATAAGCCAATCCTTTTCCTAAAGACAGACGTCTCATTTTCAGTCTGCAAAGTACCTTTCTGAATTTCTGCATGTTGGGAAATCTGCCACAAAGCTTCTCCCTATATTCTAATTTTTTGTAAGGCTGCATCGCTGGGCCAGCAGCACACATCAGCTCCAGCAGCACCTGATGGGCCCAGCAATGCTGGTAAGGACAGTTTCTTTTCTTCACCCCTCTCCTGGAGGAAGCACAGGAAAGGTTTGTGTTAATCAGTAACTCTCCAGGGGACAGCTTGGATCTGGAGTTCCCTTCGCTCACCAGAGGGCTGTGCAGACAAGCATGGAAAAGTGCTAGTTCGCTCCTTGCCTTTCAGTACAGCGCTTCACGTTCCCCAAGCAGGCGTGAAGTGATGTGCTTAACAGTGCAACCTGCCTATGCACCCTGGTGGAAAATATTGCTGCAAGCAGCTAAGTTTCCACTCAGGGGCCTGAGTGTACACCCTGAAAGACCCTGTCTGTGAGAGAAGTTACTTGGCAAAGATCTACCTCTTTTTTTTTTTTTTTCCCAAAAATTAATTAAATGTGGTCACCAAGGAATGCTGAAAGAGCTCAGCAAAAGAACTTCAAAACAGAAGCTGTAATCAAACTAGGAAAATCGCTCAACCCACATTTGCTTCGGCAGGTGGGTAAATGCAATCTGCTCTGAGAGAGAGGCTGCAAAAGAAAAGCTCGAAGGTGTTTCTCCTGCTCCTGAAGAGCATCTTTCCCCATCTCATATTCTGGGGCAGAGTGTATTGACTGACACAGAAGAGGGTACACTGCAGCCCACACCTCCCCCTCACTGCCCTTCAGCAGAGGGTTTGTACAAGTTACAAGAGAAGCAGACACAGGCAAAGAAGTACAGGGTGTCCTTTCTCCCCCAACAGTTCAAAGAAGGGCAGCCCGATCTTTGTCATCAGGGGATGAAAGAAATCTCATTTTTGAGAGCACACTGTGCACTAACTGTTAGTCCCCTTATTTATTTGACTGCTTAATTCAGTACGTGACTTCAGGCATGTAGGCAGACGTCTGGTGTTCATTTTCAGTCAGTTGACAAAATGCCTGGAAGTTTGAGTCATTTGATCAAATACTTCATTGAAATAATCACTGTCTGAATCTTCTGACAGATCCAGGATGGGTTCTCCTTTAGCTGGTTTCTTTATAGACCAGAAAGTTGCTTTGTGCTGTGTGTAACTTAAGCACCTCTTTGATCAGGCAGTTTGGCAGTGCTTGTTACTCTGAAGGTACACCATGCTCTGCTGTCACAGCCTCCTGCTGCCTCCACTCTGCCTGAAAACCATGTGTGATGGACGCTTTCCTCCTCCCTCCTCTGTAACTACCACCAATCTCCTCCCTGGTCTCAGATCATGACTGTCTTGATGGACCTGGCTGGTTTCATTTGGCTTCCTTCATTTTACTGCTGTACTTCTGTGCCCCCAGGAGAGCCCTGTACCCTGCCCCCTTGGTCCTCACCCATGAACATTTGCATTGGAAATGTTTTGTGGGGGGTTCCCTGATACCACAACCACCCACAGCCTTCTATTAATAGCTAGGCTGCATATTCCAGATTGCTACCTGTGTTTCCACACATCTAACTTCCACAACATCCACCTCAAGATGACAACCACCTATAACATGTGGACCAAGTGGGTGCTGTGTCATTCCATCCTTGACTTTTACTGAACTAGCTTGTGTTGATTTGTACACAAAATGCAGCTTGTTTTGTGCCTGGGCTTCCAATTTAGTGGCAGATGTTTAGCAATTAAAAAGTTAATAAAATACAAACAATGACCTTTCTTTCAAGAATAGTTTCTGTGTTCTTTGCTTTTACAAGTCTCTGTGATCAACTGGAAACCTTAAAATGAAGCTCTACAACATCTGTACTACAGTTTGATTTCATTGCCAGGAAGTGCTTGTAGATGCATACATTAAAGATTCACTCACTCTGAGGAAATGTTTCTGAAATGTTTGCTATGTGTCTCTGTTGAGGGGGCCAAAATAACTCTGTAGAACTATGCTACAAGTCGTGCTACTATGATCCTGTCCTCTAACAAATAACCCTGAGTGATCCTGGCCAGGCATTATCAGGGAAGAAACCCCACTTGTCCATAAAACTATCTGAGATGGGTAGCTGGGGTTTCTCATCAATAAAAAGTACATTTCTTTCAAACAGTTTTGGAATACCATATTTCAGGTTCTTCAGGAGCTTTTGGCACAGAAACAGACATAAAAAAGAATATGAAAGGCATTTTTCAAAAATATTTAAGTTTTTCCAGGCATATATTACATTTTTCAGAATCTACATGTTCACATTCATTTCATAGCTAGTCCACTGCAATCCATCACCCAAACAGACGGACTTTTCAAATGATTTTTATGAACTGGTAAATCAAAACGCGAGTAATCAAAAATTGGCAATTTTTGACCATTTTGCAATGAACTAGCACTTTCCTAGAGTCTGCTCAAGTGCTATTTTATAACCAGACCCACAGGGGTAGCTGATTCAGAGCCCTGTAAGGCATCTCGTTAGCATCCTTACTTAGGAATATGCTGGGTCACGAACAAGGCAGTCAGTGTCTGTGTGTGATGGGAAGCATGAGGACAAGACCCAAGGGAAGAGGTACTAGAAGGGAGGAAGATGTATTTTAATGTATCTGTACTAGGCTTTTTTTATTAATCTCAAGGTTTGTCAATCTTTCTTTGCATGCTATTCATTTAAACTCTAGTTGGACTGACTTTCTTGTGGCAATGTATCTGTATTTTATATAAAAAACCGTCCCCTCCTGAGAATTTTCCTCATTTGATAGAAAATTCCTATTTTAGTTCGGGCTAAAGCAGTGCAGCTGACTGTCCCAGACAGCACACGTTTATGATGATCTTGCCAGGATTGTGACCGATCACTTTTGGATATTTAGTTACTCCCAATCTTCTTCCTAGACTGTCCTAGCATTCTCTTTGATGTCAGAAGTTTGAAAATACTTCAGCTTAAAGAAAAATACAATTATAAAACAAATATACATTGAACAAGTGGTTTTATCTTGACTATTCAGAGATGAAAATGATCATGACTTGTGAGCCTCTCAGCAGATACGCTCATGGCGTTTCCTTTTCCTTTTTACTGTTGATAGGATACATTTCTCCATTCGTTAGAATCTGTCAGTCTTCATAATAGAATTTATCAAACTCCACTGTGCATAAAAATGTATTCTTTATGTAGCCGAACTATTTATGTTACGGCTGAGTCAAATTCTTAGTTTTGTTTGCTCAGGGAAGCTGCAATTATTACAGTAAGTTTTAAGACCAAAAATATCATCTGCAATGTTCTTAACGACTCGTGCCCACACTGAGCACTTTCAGCACTTTCTCCTTACTTTTATTTATTTATTTATGCATTAATTGATGTGTGATGTTGCCCACAGATCTCATTTCTGGTGCTTGCAAATACAAAGTTCCAAGTTTTGCTTAGGCTGGCTGGCGAGCGACTCTCTCCATATTGAAAGGTGCAGAATACGGTATGAGCTCCCTTTTATCATGCCAATTAATGTTTGACTTGTTTGTCTGCCATGTGATAAATTAAAAATGCATGATTTAGATGCTGGAGAGCTAGCCATTTTCTAGATATAATCCCCTGGATGCTGCCATTCTTCCAGTTGATCTTTTTGCCCTCCGTGTGTTGGCGAGTACCATATATAGCCTACTGCTCAGATCTTTCCCTAACAGATGGCTCTCTTTACTGGTTGGGACCCAATCTGGTGATTCCCTTTAATATGCTTTAGACTGAAGAATATCCAGGGACAGGCAGCTGATTCATTCTCCTAAAGCAAAAACAGCTAAGAAGATAAAGTTAAGTAGACGTGCTTTCCGGACTATGTGCCATTCTATATACCCCATAAATCAGAATATTTGTCAACATCAATTAAAGTGTAGTTTCCCCAGTAATAAACATTACATGGAGAAACAAATCAGCTTTCATTTAATCTGTCAGAAATGGAAGGAGAGTATTTCATATTATTTTGTGGATAATCTCTGTGGACTAAACTAAGCACAATTACATATTTGATTTTAATTAAAACTCTGGGTACCTTTCGAGTTTCGTTAGGAAGACGTCCTGGGTATGATTAGCTGAGGCCTGCACTGAGAAGTTAATTTGACATACAACATATTTTTCATGAGGTAACTGTCGCAGGAAGTTGTTTGTAATAGCTATCTTTCCCAGGCCTGTGGGGGCAACAAAAAGTAATGGCTTATCCTGAAGCAGCAACTTCTGTAGTATGCAGTACATCTGCATAACAGTCCCAGTGGTGCTCACCGTAATGTCATTAAGCTGGGAGAATAAAAGAAAGAACCAAAAGATGCAGATAAAGGTGTTTCATTACCCACTGTACACAGAACAACAATAGAACTCAGTCATAGAATAGTTTTGAGTCACAATAAAAGCAAAAACCACAGAAAATACCTGGGAATGACAAAGGAGTTACAGTTTATGAGCAGCGGGCCGGGTGGAATTGCCAAGTTGGAGACTTAAGCACAAAAGAGCACTAAGAAATCCTGTTTGGTATTGCGGGAGGGAGGCTATTATACCCAAAGCTGGTAATGAGAATGCAGTGTCGTTAACTGTTTTCTTTTACAATATTTGACACCAGGATGGCTTAATGCTGTGTTGTTTTCTCTTCAAGCTACAGTTTTCCTTTGCAGGAGTGTGAGAGCAGAATTCTAATGAGAGTATACACTGGGAAAAAGGGCCTCGCTGCTCTGCTTTGTCTTTTCCAATCTCTTACACTTTAACTGGAAGGTCATTTCATTTATTACACACAGGAAAGGGCAGGAGCCAGGCTTAAAGCTTGGTGTGTACTCGTATATCAAACTGGCACTTATTTTGTTCTCCCTTATCTGGGTTAGCCTCCTGCCCTCATCACTGCTATAGGTGCATGCGTCTGGCTAGAGAGAGGTCAAAATGACCTCATCGCATGCACTCCTCCTTCACACCCTTCCAAAGGAGTTACCTCAACTTGGGGTGTTGACAACAGAATTGCTCTGCTGATCCATGGGACATTTTCTAACCTCGGCAGCTCTAATCCTCTGCATGAGAAAGCTACAAGGAAGGTGTGCTTCATGCAGCAGGTTCACAAAGCAATTTCATCTGTTCACAGCTGGCTTATTAAGGGAATCTAGCAAATGGCAGTATCATTGAAGCATTATGTTTCCTGCCCTTTTCCTTTTGAACATAGCTTTGAAAATGTAACCAATATAAGCTGATAGAAAGCAATTGTGGGGGTTGATAACTTGTCGCTTATGTTTCCTGAAAACCTGAAGCTATTCACAATCCCCTCTACTGGGGGTCCAAATTGTCCTTTGAGCAACCACTGCCGTGAGTACCTCATTTTCCATGTCTGTCTGGGGCTGTATGCCATGCCATGGCCTCCCTGCCTGCCCCGGTGTGCAGGCTGGTGACTCTTCTCCCAGCTCAGCCTGGTCACAGCACAGCCACCAAACCTCCAAACAGCCAGCGTGGGCTCTGGTACAGTAACTTAGGTCAAGGCATGGAAGTGCAGAGGGCTGAAGAGAGGAAACTCTCATGTAATTTCATAGGAGCTCTACCTTTGGTCAGTCCTCCTCCTTTGTTTAAAGTGGATTAGCAGTGACAATGCATTCACACCACGCTGGCTATATGCATGCAGCAATGTCTTGCTAGGCTTGCAAGAGCTTGTTAACAAGGCAGATAGAAGCTGGGAGGGAAAGTCAGAACGGTGCTGTGATGTCCCAAGGTTAAAACAGCAATTCTGGGGCAAAAAAGTTAAGAGTCCCCCGCTGCCTGTGACTTACTCCAGGGTCCCTTCCAGCAGGATGCCGTGCTGAGAAGCAGAGGTGGGTAAGACTCACTATCCTCCAGTGAGGATGTGTGCAACATTTATAGAGAGCCATGGCCAAATATACAAAATACATCAGTATATAGGGATCTAACAACATCCTTTCCATTTTATCGAGAAGCCTTTGAAGCCCTTTAAAGCTGCAGATTGAAGAGAAAGCAGTTGGCCAATGCTCCCGGAGTAGAATACGGCCTCTCCTCTGGGATTCCCACCCATTTTTGTAAAAACCAAATTAGTTCTGTTTGGAGTGTGCCCTGAAGTACTGTCTCTCTTATCAGCCACCTCCCCAACCAGAAGCTGGCCCTGGGCCTGGATGTACCATTACTGATGGGCTGGGTGTCCTTGCAGATGGGCAAACATTTTCAGTATTGCCTCCCCCCCGCACAAGTCACCTACCAGGGGCCCTTTTTGTGCCCTTTAGATGCAGAGCCTGAGGCTGCCACAGAAAAGGGGGAAGAGAAGAATCAGGGAAGAACAGAAAACTCTGGAGACTATTTAATTGTCAGAGACGTTTTGTGGCTCCAGAGAAACGCACTGTATACACCTGTGTGTATACAATTAAGCTGTGAATTATCCACAGTTTGACCTGTACAATATTGGTAGTTGTCCTTACAGATTGGTTTCACTCCAGCCGAAATTCTCAGCCTAAAAGGTTAAATATATAATACCCCATACTGTCGATAATCCATTTTTCCTGCTTTCAGCAGTAGGAAGAAGGTGAACATACAGCTAATTAAAATACATTTGTTGAAAAGGTCATGCAGTAAGCTGCAGTTCAGCTGAATAGAAGGATTACGATCCTATTCACCCAATCTGGTGACAAACATACTGAAAATGGAGCCCGAGATACAATTAATCTGTTTTGCTGTCAGAGAATGGGAAATAGCTCAAACTTAACGGTATTCAGATTCTAAAAAAAATCCCAATCTTTAGTGTTCCCAACATGCTCTGATAGAGTTGTAATAGGCTATGTCCATGCTTTTCACAAGGGATTTGAGGAGTCAGCTGCTCCAATTCTATTCAAATGCAGTTTGAGCATCTCATTCACGTTCCTGTAAAAATACCAGTTTACTTTACAGAAGTAATTTGTACATATTCTATACTCTGTACATGTACATAGTCACATATTAGTGACTACTACCTCCTGGCAAATAACTAAGCAATTAAAATCCATTCTCAGTTTGAAACCACTGA
>BJBW01002835.1:16380-48280 GCA_004320125.1 Scolopax mira
GGCAGGGGGGTTGGAACTCCATGATCTTCAAGGTCCCTTACAACTCTAACCATTCTATGGCTCTATGATTCTATGTGTATGTATATATGCATAGGTATGTACACGGATGCATGGACCTAGATACACATGGCTTTTTAAAGGTTATTGAGTACCTGAGGTTATTGAGGTTATTCCTCCTTCCCCGTATTTAAAACCATTCTTTAGATTCATTAGGAATCTGACCATGCTGATAACTGACATTTAACTGAATGGCACTCAGTGAATTTTCTGCCCCAACAGGAGGACTGGAGCTGGCGACTTGTGCAAGGCTACTTCTGGAAGACAAAGGAAAACAAAGGGGGGTGTTGGTCAACTGTCGGCTGAACATGAGCCAGCAGTGTGCCCAGGTGGCCAAGAAGGCCAACAGCATCCTGGCCTGTATCAGGAACAGCATGGTGAGTAGGACTCGGGAGGTGATTGTCCTCCTGTACTGGGCACTGCTGAAGACCAACCTCAAGTACCGTGTCCAGTTTTGGGTCCCTTATCACAAAAAAAGACATTGAGGTGCTGGAGCGGGTCCAGAGAAGGGCAAGGAAGCTGGTGAGGGGTCTGGAAAACAAGTCTTATGAGGAGAAGCTGAGGGATGTTCAGCCTGGAGAAACTTCCTGCTCTCTCCAACTCCCTGAAAGGAGGGTATAAGAAGGTGGGGTTCATCTTTTCTCACAAGTCACAGGCAATGGGACAAGAGGAAATGGCCTCAAGTTGCACCAGGGGAGGTTCAGATTGGAGATTAAGAAAAATTTTTACACTGAAAGGGTTATTGAGCATTGGAAGTGGTTGAGGCACCATCCCTGGAGGTATTTAAAAGACGGGTTGACATAGTGCTGGGGGGCATGGTTTAGTGATTTTTTTTATCAGTGTTAGGTTGATGGTTGGACGAGATGATATTGAAGGTCCCTTCCAACCTAGATGATTCTATGCAGGGTGCAGGAAAGAGGAATCTGGAGCAGGAAAACCTGGGTGACCTTCCATGACTAGCATGTGCCAGTGCTGGAGCTCTGGGTGGCCAGCACCCCCTGGGCCAGGGGCAGGAGGGAAGCCATCCCTCAGCCCCCCAGAAGGAGATGGCTGCCACAGGCCCCAGCGCCGCTGCCTTTGATTCCACTTTTGCCCCAGACTCTCTCCAGCCGCCCTTCTTTTTTTTTTTTTTCTTTTTTTTTTTTATTTTACTGCTTTATGTAAACTCTGGGGTTCTGCCGGATGAAAGTGCTCTCTGTTTCGCAGCGGAGCTGTGGCTTTTGGATTTTTACAGCCCCAAAATTACTTCACGATGATCCAGAGCACACATCACAGCCCAGAAACCACACGGGAGCCGTGCTGGTAAAGGAAGCCGAGAGTTGCTGAAGTAGCCAGACTGAAATTTATAACCGTGACCTGGGCCTTGTCAGGCCTTTACGACACCGTGTAAAGTGAATTGCTGCTTAGTCACCAATTTGCTTGGCAAGATTGGCTGGATTAGGAAATACATAAAAGGTCAGACAGTAGGAGTTTGTCTAGACATCCTATTTTGGATTATATTCTCTGCATGTTTCTGTGGCAACCCCTGCAAAACATTCATATTTTAGCGATATTTTTGAAGGCTCCTTTTCCGTAATGAGCTACCGGAGCTTTTGTGAGCAAAATTAACCTGTTTCCCTGCTGCCAGTGGCAGCCCAGCTACACCCTTTCAGGAAGGGATGGGGAACCACCTCAGCCGGGCAGCTGCTGGAGCTCCACCACCACCATCACCACCACCTTCCTCACCAAGGCAGAGGCCATGCCCTCAGACCTGCTGCTGGAGAAGGAGCCCGAGAATCAGGGACCACCCACCCTCCTGTGGCTCCATTGCCAGGTTCCACCCTGGCATTCCCAGCAGCGGATGGGGATGGTGGGGGGACGCAGAAGAAAGAGATGCTCTCTTGGGTTCTCTGCTTGCAAAAGCAGCACGCCGAGCTCTGTGAATAAAAGCAGCAGCTCCATGGTTTGCCACCTGCCACTGGGTCCACCAGGATGTGAGACGAGCTGCTTGTAAGTTTTAATAAAAATAAGTGAAAAAAAGGGTGTATTGTGGCCAGAGAGAAAAAACAGCCAGTCAGGCAGAAACAGGCTCCATAGCCAGTTTTTTTTTAACTTTCATGACACTATTGTTATTTACTCCTTTCCATTCCATTCCATCCCATCCCTCTTGCAAGTGAAAAATGGGAACAATCTCAAATTTACAGCTCTGGAATTCTTCCTCTCTGCTTTTAAACTTGGGGGTGTTGGGGTGGGGGGAGGGAAGAAAAGAAAAAGTGAACTCTGGGAGTTTCAATGACACTAATTGGATTTGGCTGGGTTTTCCAGGTTGAATCAAATAGATGCCAATTTAAACTAAATAGAATGTAGCAAGAAAGATTTTATGAAAACCAAGGGCAGATTTACTTTGTCTACTCAAGTAAAAATTAATGAATAAATAAACACTCCAGACAGCGCTTTTGACCAGGTTCATTAAAGTAAGTGCAGGCTTTAACTTTATGATTCCTATCATTTGATACCTAGAAAACTGGCTTTCAGATTCATTCCTGAAAGGGCTGGTATTTATTAGGACTGGTCAGTTTTCTTTCCTTTTCCTCCTAATTATCTTCTGGATAAATAGCCCCATGGAAGGGGGTTTGCATTGCTGTCTGCTGACATAGCCAGCACCTGGAGCCACGGTGGTGCTAATTCCACCGTGCAGCAGACGTTCCTCTGAGAATATCCTGCACCTTCCCTAGGCTAAACTCTTCCTCACTCACCCCCAAACCCTTCAGGTGGTGGGTATCATTAATCCCACTCTGCAGACGAGGAACAGCTGGAGGGAAGTAGGGGTTAGAGCAATAAGCAGGGCAGCCTTGAGAAGGTGTGGACTGTTTGCTGCTTTCCTGGTAGTGAGAGTGTTGTTTTTGTCACCGCTGGCTTTTCATCTGAGAAGGTGTGTAATTTGTTTACTTTGTAAATTAAATTGTAAAATGCCGTTCGTGGCTTTATGGCTGGGGTGGGCTGAGTTGCTGAACCTGGCAAGATGTCTGAAGTAAGGGTGAAGAAGAATAGCTGGTTGTGCTGATACCCTTTGAATTTGAGACCCAGCGCCCTGGTGCTTCCCAGGCAAAGCGAGTCAACTTGCCTTCGTTGTTGTTGTTGTCTCTGGCACAGGCGGAGGGATTGCACATGAACTTGGGGAGTGTAGCAACACCCCCCCCGGGGCCAAGGGTGTGCGTGCTGCCCTATGTTACACGTATTGGATTCTATGCTCTAAAATCACCCCAGGCAGATGCATATTTTGTGACCTACCTGCCCACTGATGCTGCCAGCTGATGAGTCAAAAAATGTGAATCTGAAACACAAAGTGGAAGGGAAGTTCCAGGTTTGACCAAGCAACGCACCTCTCGGCTTCTAAATTGTTTTCAGCTAGCTTCCTTTGGTCGTACTTCCTTGGTGATTTGCCTATAAAATGAGCTCTTATTTAATGCTTTGAAATACTGTATTCATAAGTAGGTTATAGAACCACATCACATATTTCTGAATTCCAGCATAAATCTGTTATCTATTATTATTATTACGCAAACAGCCATGTTTAGGCAAAGGAGCATTGCAGTACAATTTGCCAAATGAGTAACAGGGCTCTGCCCTGAGGAGCTTACAGTCTAAAGGCAATTTTGGCAAGGTTTTCAAAGGTGCTCCATACCCACAGTTTACAGTGACTTCAATGAGAACCTGTGAGTACAATGACAACTTTGAAAATCATGCCAAATATAAATAATTACTTCTTTATTTTTTTCCTTCTTTGATATCTGGAAGTCACTCGTAACTTTTTAATTACAAACATATTATCAAATTTTATTGTTCGACTTGTTTGGTCCCCTCTCCCCATTTTAGGCCTGATCTTCATTTGGTTGATAGATGTTTGTTTCTTCTTCTACAACGTAAAAGATGCCTGATTGTCCTCCTAGAGATGTCTAGCCACCTCTGGGGAATATCCTACTAAATGTAGCAGCTATTGGGATGAACTACATTCCTACTTTACAGATGAATATAACCAGAAGGTTGTGTATTCCTTGTAAAGGACAAATTGAAGGGACAGATGTTACTAAGCCTTAAAAATATAGGGGGAAAGTAGGTGGGATACTTTAGATATAGAGTAGTATGTAGAACTCTCAGGGCGTAGGGAAAGGATGTTTTGATAGGCACTTGTGCATAGTGGGGAGAGCTTTTCTAAAGCAGTTTTTAAAAACAGGCTTCCTCGCAAGCTAACACCTTCAAAATAGGACAATATAATTACTAGCAAAATATACAATTACATTTAAAGTTTAAGCAAGTTACACACAGCTCATGAGGTTTTCCACTCTTTGTAAAGATAGCTGGATATGGGATATGCAGTGTGTGTTGTGGATGACCTCTGATCTCGCCATCCTCCCTAATCAACAGTGCAACGCAGTACGTATTTCTAAAGTGGGGTAAAAGGAATTAGCAGATTATGCCTAGATTAAGAGGAAAGGGTTTTTTAATTTTTCTGGGGACTTGGGTGATGTCACCATCACACTGCTATAGGACTCCATATTCTTCGCTCCTTTACTTTAAAACCAGCCTAGGAAATAACAGCATGTTTATGAAGTAGAAAAGCAAGTGAGAACATAAATCTATTGATATGATCCAGGTACTAATGAAAATAGAAAAAATATGTAGAACATGTGAAAGGCTTGAAAATGAAGAATAAAATTCTGCTTACACAGGGGGGTGAGGTAATTTTAGTGACTCCCAGCTCTTGTTTAGCCCTTTTCTCTTGCGGACCTCAAAGTACCTTAGCCAATCAGTGAGTACCACAACCTGATTTAGGGATGTGGAAACTGAGGGAATTTCACACGCTCGAGGCTGACCACTATACCAGCTAGGAACAGCACGAACGTCCTGCTGCTTAAGCACTGCATCTACTAGATTAACTAGTGTTAACTATGAATGCTGACTCAGCTGAAATACCTGCAAAAGCTTGGTTGAATTACCACCAATACTGGCATGCAAATTACAGAAGAAATTGGGTTTCTCTGACTCAAAATATGCCAAGAGAATGGTCTGTTCCCTCTCATGGTGACAGCCTCGCTGGAACCTGCCATGAGGTGGGAAAAGGCAGCAGGGTGCTTTGATGACCTTCCTCCTCCGCAGGTGAGGAAAAAGTCTTTCCATACTTTCCACCCAGGCTGCCCTAGGGAGTTTCCATTCCCCTTCAGGAAAACTGCTGGATCGTCCTCCTGTGAGTTTCCCAAGTGCCTGGCATCCCACCAAAGCTACGTTCTTTGGTAATCTCCTCTTCACCTTCACGTTGTCCACGTACTTAACTATAGTTACCGCTATTAATGTGTGTATTATCTTATTTTGGCAGCAGTTTTCTAGAAGATAAAATAAGAAATCTGCTGCTTTTGTTGAAGTTGCTTATCTTCTTTGCCAAGTCCTCACATCCTTCTCTTCTCCTTTCTTGGGTCTTCTCCAATGTCTGTTCTCCCTCCACATACTTTTCCTTCTTATTGAATATTGTACTGTACTAATATTTTTCTATTTTCCTCTGCCTTTTCCCCTCTCCCACATTTTGTTTCTTTTCATGACCTCCATCCTTTTTCTTCTGTGTCTATTCCCCACGTTCCTCCTTTTCTATCTCCTCAGCCAGATCAGTTGTGTTGGGAGGTTTGGGGAGTTTCAGAGCAAGTACATGAGAAGCGGTTGGTCAGACCAAGCAAAGCATCTGCATCCAGTGGTTTCTCAGGCATTTTTCATCTACCTTCTGCTTAGTCTGAGTGTATGGAAGAAGGCACAGCTGCCACATCTGCTGGAGAAGTGCTCTCTAGTCATAAGGGATGAAGAGGTGATACAGCTATCCAAAAACTAGAACGTCCATTCCTTTTCACCCTCTTTGCCACAGCTGGAAGTCACCTTCACCTTCCTTAGCAGTTTAGAAAAAGGTTTGGGGCATGAGCTAGGGCAGGGGTAACTCAGGAAATATTTGCAACATCCCTCAAATCAGGTCACTTCTGTGGCTAAACTAGCAGAACAGCAAGGTCAGCAATGTAATTTAGTACAGTGAAGCAGATAAACACAGGCAATTGAGGATCAATTTAAAAACAACTTTGGTGGTGGTCTTCTGTGTACTTAGAGATATTGTCCAGTCAGTATCACAAAAAATATTATTTAATGAAAATATTTATTTAATGAAAAATATTAATCAGAGGGAGGACGCTTGTGTCTTTAATTGCTGGGTCTGATTCAGAGGTATTAAGGACAAAATTCATACAATTGTCTGACTTCATACCTGGCTGGCTGCCCATGTAGAAGGGACATGCACATAGCACAGTATCTCGTGACTGCTGTATTCCTCCATATAATATTGGAGGAATATAGGCATTAGGAACAAGTTCTTTCCAATGAGGGTGGTGGAGCACTGGAAGAAGTTGCCCAGGGAGGTGGTTGAGGCCCCTTCTCTGGGGACATTCAAGGTGAGGCTCAACGAGGTCCTGGGCAACCTGGTCTAGTTGGGGGTGTCCCTGCTGACTGTGGGGAGGCTGGATTAGATGACCTTTGAAGGTCCCCTCCGGCCCAGATGATTCTATGATTCTATGAATATTATATTCAAGGAATACTAACCTTGAATCAAAGTGTGCCTGTTTTGCAGGCAGAGCCAACATGACCAGAGGATTCACCTGCTCGCCAGGACTGATGTCTCAAGCCCTGAGGCTTGATTTCCCCCCTCAGCTGGCTGTTACACCCCCTTCCACCCACCCCCTGGATGGGTGGAGGCCAGTGGTGCTTTCTGAGCCACCAGCCTTCCAAGCAGTGCCCCATGCAGATGTGTTCTCAGCAGGGACAGATGCTTAAATTACCTGGGGCCCTGCCTACCCTCACTCCCATTGTCACTACTGCCAGTGGAAAAGTCGTAGACCAAAAAAAGCTTCATGTAAATAGAACTTTGTTTAAAAGCTTGGTGCCTTCAGCTTTTTTTAACTGAAGCATGTCAAGGTGTAGGAGGGAAGCCCTAATGGTTTACAGGGAGCTGGGAAACACCAACTTCTGTGAAGTGCCTGTGGCTAGCTTTAAATATTCCTAGAGGTTTTATTTTTAATTGTAAGTAAGAGATCTCAAGTGGTTGTTTAGAGAATAAGTAAACGAAGTGTTGGTAACCTAATATCAGCTATGAACTCAACCTCATCATTTTTTCTCTTCTCCGTCTGTCAGTTCTTCATCAAGCCACAGAAACCAAACTTTAATCGTTGTCTCCTCCTCTAAACAATGTGATTGCTTTTGCAGTTCTCTCCTTGACGAGCTGCCAATGGTGCTTTATCATATGTGCAGGACTTTTAAAAGCTGCATATCATCACAAGCTGTCGTCTTGGTAAGAAATAGTGTAGCGTTTGCTCTACAGAAACAGTAGTTAGCTGTGAGGTATAAATTTCTAGATGATGACTGCAGAGTTTGGATGGTGATGTAAGGGCTGTAGAGAAGGCAGTAACTCTCTGAGAAGTCCTGCCCAGGAATCCTCATCACTGAGGAATGGCTAAATATCCCATAAATTGCAGGCTGATTGGCCAGAGGAGACTTCAGCTGCTAATTATCTCCAGCTAATGCACACACTGGACTGAGACATCTAACCGAGATACTGTGGTGCACGGGTTATCCTCCAACCACCCCTCTTCCACAACTTTTTTTACATTCTGTTCTTTCATAAAAAATGCTTACTCTTTTTTCTCCCCCTTCTCAAATTTGCCTTTTTCCATTCTCCTCTCTAGCACTCTGTTGAATGGATCTGCCTGCTGTCTACACCGAGTCACTAAACAGATCACTTCACAGAAGGTTTCCAAAGGGAAACTGCCCGTTCCCTTCATCTGATTGGTGAGGTGAAACCTTGGTCTTTGAAACCTTGTTCAAACCAATAATACATCTGTCCCCCGATGCATATACAGATTTATTATCTGCTTCCTATTAATGGCCTGCTAAGATGTAGGTCATCTGGACTGCTGCTTCTGCTGATACACTTCCACAGGGTTGAGCTATCTGTAGTGCTTGAAGGTTGCTTCTGCAGATAACCTCAGGGCAGTAGAAACAGAGCTTTATACAGTTATCTTTCCACAAAATGGTTCCATCCGTGGAATTATAGAGAGCACTTCAGGTTTGAAGATTTACCTGTTATAAACCAAAGTAATTTGTCTCTTAGAATTTGCTATCTGCTTTTAGAGTTATGTTACTTTCTGTGATTTAAAAAAATAAACTGAGCAGTTAACTATTGTTTTCAGTAGAGAAGTTTGCTTGGTTTTGTATCTGAAATTTTACCAGTTAAGGTTTCTACTTAACAGTTAATCCCATTCCTAATTAGGCTCAACCAAATCCTGGTATATCTTTCCAAGATATCACACCACCAAAGTCATAGGTTGGGATCCAGAAGTCATCCCTTTCCTTTCCAGGGTCATCCAAATCAAGTTAATAGGTAATGAAAAGTTGTCTCAATCATGGGTACTCAGGCCTGGAGCCACCCTTTGGATCGTTCACCTCGCCCATATTTGGGGTTCGCATAACAGATGCAAATTGATTAAGAAGCAGCATGAGATGTCTCTAGTTTCTGCAAGTGGCAATTTAGAGCTCGTTTCCAGTAATGGAAACGTATGGTCAGCTGGGATGGAGCTAGTCTTACAGTCAGCGCACAGTCTCCAAGACAGCTTTCTGTCTTCAGTCCTTCCTGTAACTCTGCTGGTTTGCAGGGGGGGTGGTGAGTCTGACAGCTCCTGGCCTCCACTGTACCACTCGCACCAAGCACCACTTTGGTACTTGGACTCCAAAAATAATGTTGCAAAGATCCTCAAGACATCAGGCAACATGTCTTGAGGATATTCATTCACCTATTGTTCTTAAAAAATATTACCGAGGTGAACAATACCAGCTGAGAAAGCCTCTGTTTCCCCTTGACCGAGGCTGATGGGCTCCAGTAGAGCTTATGCCCTAACTTTTTTGGCTTTGTTGTTGTTTAAAAGGAATGTATAAGCCAAGGATTATTTTAGCATGCAGCTGAAGCTGTGTCTTCCAGGCATAAGGTGCAGTGAGGGAGGGCAGTGCCGGCACACATACTACCCCTAAGAAGCTCCACTCATGTGAGCTACTACTGTTGGTTTACATTTGCAGTATCAAGTTCTTAATCAGTCTCCCAGTCATTTTGTTTGGGTTTTCACAAGTGACGAGGGGCATTTTATTTCAGAAGAGGAAAATACTGGTAATGGAAAGTGCAAAAAATTAATTGGGGGGCAGGGTTTTAACATCTGAAATGGCCTTGCCTCGTTTCTTCTTTCTTTTTCTTTTTTTAACTCAATGAGAAAGTAGAAATGGTTGTTCCTTTGAGTACTCTTTATCTTGATGGTTGGCTTTCCACAGAAATCTTCTGCTTTGTTTCATGGTTTTATCTGTGGTTTCAAATGAGTGAAGGAGAAGGGTTAAAAAAAGTTCTTGGGTTTGAGAAGGATATAAGGCCAAATGTTGTTAGAAAGTTTTGCCAGATGTCTGCATTCGGTGATATTTTTTTAACAGAGTTGGTATATTTTCTTGAAAAATAGGACATAGTTCCACTAGGCTTTTTACACTAAAATATTTCAAACCCATTTCACCTAAGATTTCACTGGTTATATATACTTTTAATAAAATGGGCCAATAGAAATGGCCACTGATTTATGGTAGATTGATTTTGAGTCCTAGCTGTGACATGGGTAAGTGAGAAATGCTTTGGGAGGAGCTGAGTTAGTTTTCCAAGGCATTCTGAAAGAAGGAGTTCTGGTATTGCTGCCTCACAGTTATTCACTTACAGCCTGGTGAGCATGACTAGGATGGCACCCATAGCAGGAGGAGAGGAGGCATTCTTGCCTCATTACTCTTAAATCAAGAGGTGGGAGGGATTTCAAGTTGTTATCACCAAGGCATAGTTTGCTGGAAAAACATTTTTATCCATGATCTAAACTCAGAGCCAAAATTAAAAACTTCTAAAGTAAAGAACAAAAAAATCCCTCGGGATCCTATCAAATGTTTTCTTGGAACCAAGACTGAGAATTAGGCTTCTATTTTGTTCCACTGAAGGTAATGAATAATATTTAATAACCTCCTTATGTTATTGTTGGCCTGCCTCTGGAGGGGTTACCCTGACTGGTCAACGTGGATAATGGATGTCAGAAAAGGTGCTAGGCTATTTGTATATACCTTGGCGAAGATTTTACCACCCCCATTCAAGAGTGATATGGGTCTTTATGAAGTGCATGATTTTACAGCTTCTTTGGAAAAATAGTCATTGTTCCTGCATTTAGGACAGATAGAAGAAATAATTTGGAAGGCTGTCTACGGGGTGCACACAGGGGATAAGCTGTTTCCTCTAACTGGCAGGGTAGCCTAATCTGGATAGATTTCCCCCAATTAAGATGGGGTTCCAAGTCAGAGGGGTTGGCCACTGCCCCACCAGCAGGGCTACAAGGCCTCAGCCTGACCTTCCAGCACATCCTCTCCTCTCCTGTTGCCCTGCACCATTATCTGCTGACCATCGGTCCTTCAGGAGCCAGTGTGTAGAGCCATAGTTGTACAGAAGAGCATTAGCCGGGCGCTCAGACCCAAACAGTTGGAAATCACTCATTCAGCAGCTACGTAACCAAAACTCTCAAAGCACCCTCTTTCTGAATGAATAAATAAAACAACATCAAGTACCCCACCTCTGCTCTTCAAGTGGTTGCCTGTAACATAAGCAAGTGGCCACGTAAACCTCTAAGAAAATTTTGACCTCAGTTTCCCCTCTTCTGATATTTTATTTTTATTTACAGCAAACTGAATTAAAGCTGATCAAGTTAAAACAACGTCATAATGATTAACTGGCATATTCCACATTTTTCTTCTTCCTCCTGTTTTCTTCAAGTTCACAAATGCAGAGATTCTTTGGATAGCCCAAATGGTGTTTCTTGTCTTACTCTGGAGCTTCTGGGAGCACGTGTAAGGATACAGACCTTTCCTGTTCCTTTGAACACTTTTATCCTTTGATTTAGGGCTGCTTTCTGATATTTTATTTTATCAAAAGGTGCTGAGAAGTGACAGCAAACCATAACTATTTTGCCCTCATTTAGAGAGGACTTCTTATTGCTGCACTGGGGTCTGCAGGTCTGTCATTATATCTCCAGAAGGCTGAAACTTTTATTTTTCATCTAAATCCTCTAGAAGATTCTCTGCATTTCATCATGTTGTGTTTTACTTAGAGTGACACAAAAAAAACCTGGCTTTTGCCCATCTGAATAGAACAGCCAGCAGGAAGCCAACAGGTCTTTCCCCAACCCATCACCCCCTCTTTGACACCCACCTCTCCCCATGAGGGGCAAACTCCACCATCCCACTGACTGTAGGGTTCCTTCTAGCCTGCATCTACCAGTGCACATACACACGTCTCTGTGGGCAAAGGAGAGAGGGAAAATAAAGGTTATGAATGAGTACACGGATAATGGCATTAGAAACTCCCTTCTGGCAGTGCAGTAAATCTTCCTTAACATCTTTGAAAAGATTCCTGAAAAATATAAGTGCTCAAATGTGTCACGGGGATGTCAAACTCAGGCCAGTGAGCTGCCATAGATCACCCAGGTCAGGTCATTGAGTCTACATCTTTCTCTCAGCCAATCTCTTTCCCCTAAGGCCTCATAAAATTAGAGCAGGAAGAGGCTTAACAAAGTGTTTTAGAAGCCATTCTTTGCCAGAGTACTGTAGCCCCTCAGCTGTGATGTGACTAATTATACAGGTGTTCTTCCTAACCCATGTTTATTCAGTGCAGAAAAGGGCTCCAGGCTGTAGCCCTAAGGGACAACATCACTTGCCACAAGATGTGGATGTCGGTGGTGCATGGCTTGCCCTCAAGTGTCTAAGGCTAGAGCTGCTTTTCAGGTGAAGCGACAGCAATGGGATGAATCCCTCGTATTAAAGCAAACATTGATTCTTGTAGTTGTAAAACTGCACTACAGAACAGAGAATATCACCTTTTGCTGGCATTATGTTAGTGCTGAGTAGCCTCACTCAAGGGATGTGCTTGTGCATGTGCTGAGTAAGAAAGACTGTTCCTCAGCTACAACGCTTAAACCATCAGCAACTGAGAAGGTAGAACAGGAGACCAAAACAGAAAAACACTTCAGCAAAGACTAGAGAGTGGAGAAATAAACCCCCAGTTGATAAGAAAAAACAAAACCGCAATCCACAAACCAGATCAGGATTTAATCTTTCTGCTTTCTTGATGGTAACAACAGAAGAGGTGCCCAAATGTGGAAATAGGTTCTTGCGTTGCAAGGTCTATGGGGCTGGTGGAGCAGGTGCAGCTCCTGAACATTGTCTCTGGGGTGCTTGTGGGGACGGCAAGGAGGCACCTTGGAAACCCCCTACTGCTGCTGCAGCAGTGGTGAGCACAGAGCACTACCCTTTACCCTTTGGGTCTGGCAAACTCAATTGAGAAAGAACTTCCTTCCAAGATTGTGCCAAGCTCACAGCACTCCGTCCAGGGAGCACCCAGCTGCTCTAACCCTTGCCAAAGAGAATGTTCTTGCAGCTGACCCCTCCTTTGCTGACCTTCCATTTCTGGAAGGTCTCTAGATAACTATTATGGCTCACTCTTAAGTTAAACTGAGTCAACCCTCAGCTTCCCAGATGTGCTCAGGGGCCACACAGCTGAGTTTGTGATGCAGCTCAGTGGACTGCACAACCTGGGAGACCTAACTCATAGTTGTTCTTTGACTAGACCCTGAAGTTCAAAACATATGAATCAGGTCTTGAAAAATCACTAAATGACCGTAAGATTTAATAAAAGTAAGCATGAGTTTCTTTTTATTTGCTTTCTAAAATTATTTCATATTTATACTTTAGCGTGGCTCGCAGATCAGGGTTCAAAGCTCTTCTCTGTACCCATGAGGGCTGCAAGCAGATGAAAACCCAGGACCTGGAGTTTAATTAAAAAATTGAATACTGAGAGATTTGTAGTTAAATCAGGAGCACTGGCAGAGTTAAAATCACAACATTTTAGATTGCTTCATAACCCCCAGCTTTACAGCAGTGCTACTTAGTGCCACCTTCACTGTGAGCAGATGACCCAGGAAAAGAAAGCTAGGCTGGAACTAGGACCTCTGCTTGGTGTCCCCGTTGAAGAGTGCTAGCCCCATCACACTGCTCCCACATCCTCTGAATGTGTGATGCTGTTCAGATAAGATTTTTTTCTTCTGGTAAGTCTACTTTTTTTGCCCAATATTTATTGTCTCTGCAACATGAAGGACCCATCTAGTATCTGAAATGCCATGAACACTGATGTAGTTCTGGAAGAGTTTGTTCGGTATAGGAAGAGTAAAATTACTTTGCTTCTGTAGCTTGGGGAGCAGAGAAGAGCAAAGGTTGTAGTAAAATGACAGTAAAAAAAATAATGTTTTAAAGTGACCGTATCCCCTCTCTTTTGGTGGATGTCTCTACCCAGAGAAACTGAGGGCATTGGAAGTCTTAGTGATCTGGATCCATCACAGGAGTAAGACAGGTTGGCTTGTGAATCTTACTCCTGAGCTTTTGTGCAAGTGAAGATTCATCCAGGCCCTCAAAAATAGTCTAATTGGAAGGTGGAATTTATGTAAAGCAATTGAATTTGGTCAGACAAGTTTCCTGGAAATAAGAAATTAGCTCAAACTGCACCATTGCAAGCCAATTTTTAAACAGTTCAAACTCTAGCCTAGTTGGTCATCTTCTTTTCTTCCCCCTTCCTGTCAATCCATTAAAGATTTGGCCTCTGGAAGTACATTACGAAAGGCAATGCAATGTGCAAAATGCACATTTGGAACCAGTTTTGGCTTTTGGAAACTGATATACTGAAATACTTAAACTCTCCTTGCTGAATACTCTTCACAAATTTGAGGTTTCTGATGTTGGTCTGAACCTGGAGTTCGGTGACAAAAAAGTATGAGACCTTCATTCAGTCTTTGCCATTAAAGTCTTATGAGGAATGGGCGGACCCTGAACTCCTGCCCCTAAAATAGCAAATTTTGTGTATTTTGAAGTTTGTGGAGTGATGTAGAAACTATAGGTAAAAAAATAATTTTTAAGTACAGCCGTAATGTGTGTACAAAGACTGTGATTAATTGACATGAGGAAAGCAACCTAATTTGAAGTGTGGGGTTTGTGGTCTTTTTTCCTCTGGTCATTTCCATAATTAGTTAGAAAATCAGCTCTGATCAAGGATTGTTTTTATGTGTTTTAACTATGTCCTACTTAATGGAGATGTAATAATTCAAAACAATTATATTAAGGTAATTATGTTTTAATAAACATAAGCTTGGCGCTTCAGACTGGAAGTAGAACCTGTACCCTGAGCCAATTAGGAGCTGCAAAATGAATAGGAGACAGTTGATTGCAGTTTGTGGAGTGCATTCATTAAACCAGTAACAAATAATCTATTAATCTTTCTCTAAACATCAACAACATGAAAGAGCTCCTCGCCTCAAAGTCGGCCGCGGTAAATAATTTCACGCCAACGGAACGAGACGCCAGAAGTTTGCATGTCGGGATATGATTTATAGCAGGAATTAGCTGCTTTTGTGTGATGAAGGGCATAATTAAACTCCAGCGGCAGCGTGCGGCCGGAGCGAAAGGCCTGACAGGGAGCTGGTCTCCGGAATCCGGCTCAGGGCGGGTGGAAAGGGGGGCTTGTGTGGCTGGTGGCACCGGCAGGTCAGTGGGGTGGCCGGGTCCCAGGGCAGGCTCCTTCCTACCTTTGTCGTGCAGAAAGGAAAGGCGCGGGTTCACCGGGAGCGAGGCAAGCCAGGAGGTCCTGTGCAGGCCCGGCACGCAAAACACAATGGCCTTTGTGAAAAACAGAAACGCTTCACAAAAGCCTTCGGACTGAGACTAGAAATATTGCCGGGGGAAAAAAAAAAAAAAAGTAAAGGGAAGGGGTCACCTCGCAAATGACATGGCTTTACTTGTGACACCGGTGTTACCGAAAATGAACGATGCAGGGAAAAGCTTCTGTCTTTTCCATTGGCTTCCTTTCCCTCTCAGACAGTCTTTTCTCCCTCCTGCTTTTATTGCTGGTGCAGCAAAGGAGAGAAGAGCGTTTTAAAAGCTGTAATAGTGTGGATCTGCAGGCTAGCCAGAGAAAGGGGAAAGACCAGAGGCACTTGGCATAGGTGTGATCTCAGAAACTGCTTCTCGTGTTCCCTTTCTCTAAGTAGCCAGGGGTCACCTAACAGGGCCCCATCCTGAAGCCCCCAGAGTCTGCCAGAGCAACAGTGTGGTAGGATAGCCAAGACTTGGACGTAAAGCTATTAAACAGGCTTATTTGCAGTCTCAAATAGATGATTTCTTCATTTATTTTATGCTGTGCAAGGACATGCTGCTGCTATCGCTGTGGGTATTTTCAAGATTTTATATGGATTGCTTTTAGTGCGTTAAGACAGATGATCTCTTTCATATGGGCAGACAAAACCAAATAGCTTAAGCTTCTGATTTATTTGAGGAAAGAATGAAACAATCTAATATTTTATTGGTCTGATGTACAAAGAGAAAAATTGCTGTCTCTATGTGTGCAAGCCAGTACCTTTTTACTGGTAGCATTATTGAAAGTGATGGAGTTAAACTTCAGATTCCCTATGTAGGTAGCTTTCCTAGTTATACCGGTTCTCTGTTTTTGCTTTTTCCTTCCCCAAATCCACATATTTTTCCCTGATTGATTTTTCTTTTCCTTTCTGTAGTGCCACATGCTCTTAATGACTTAGTTAACAGTCTTAGAATCTTTTGAGGGTCTCCTGTACCTGTTGTCCAAGGGCATAATTCAGCAGATGTGAAGATAATTTGTAATAATCAACATTATGGACTATGGTAATTTATGTAATTTATCCATGAACTGAATTTGGTATATCACAGAGGTTATCAGGATGCTTGTTTTGTGCCCACGTGCCATTGAATGCAGCAGGGGCTGCTGGAAGAGCAGTTGCAAATCCAGCATGTTGTCTCCAAAGACGCAAACACTGGTTCAGGCTTGAAAGGGTAGTAAGCAAAGCTGGAGAGATATGCCATGTTTTTTTGACTCTAGTGAAAAAGCATGACGTATTGCTTAGTTGAAAATCTAGATTTCGAAAGATTACTGAGTATTAGGAAACCTCTTCTGTGAGGTGGAGGTAGAAACAGCTGCTGAGGGGTTTTAGAAGGACATCTTGCAGAGAGATTTGGGGCCCTCTTGAGGGAGTGACAAAGCTCCAGGAAAAGAGGGGAGGTGCAGGTAGATTGTACTGATGTGTTGTTAAGCATCTCTTTTCTCTCTCGTGTTTTTGATTTTGAACAAACTCTGGTTTAGAAAGCCAGTCTGGTTTCCTGACTGCCATTGTCACGGCACGTAAAACCACAGCCACTGAAGGCAAGTCAGGCTACCGAGGCAGTAACGCGTGATGAGACAGGGGTACGAGCTACCACCTTGCCTGGTGCCACCTCAAGGGAGCAGATGCAGGTTAAGGTCTGAGCAGACACAGCTGGAAGGCAGGAAGGGTAAGAGCTGCAGTTAGCCCGGGAGCTGTGTCTGAGGCTCTCTTAACCATAGCCTCAAGCTACGAGCCAAATGGCTTCTGGTATGGGCTGCTGGTGCCTCGTGCGAGGAAATGGTTTTGTCAAAAACGGTGGGTTTGAATGGATAGCCAAAAACTCCACAACACTGGTTCCAAAAGAGCTGATCTGAGAGCAAGAGAAAGAAGGGTTCGTTTTCAAAATTGTCATGTGTGGTTTCCATCTCTCTCTTTTAGGTATCTGTCATCATTTGTTGGTTAAGACTTAATACCTAAAAGAGAGTATAACCCTCCACTCGTTGCCAGAGCCCAGAAAGTAAATGTTACTGCTATTTTTTTTTAACCACAGACAGTGAATCTCTCAGAGCGCTTTCCCCGGCAGCCTGACCCTCCCTCTCTTCTCCCCAGCATCCCTTCCATCTCTGGAGCAGCTTCCAGCCTAACACGGAGCCTCCTTGTCCCCAGCAGCAGCAGCCAGCATGGCACAGGGGATCCTGGCCGTGCTGTAACCTCCTCGCCAGGCAAGCATGGGCCAGCGAGCTTCCACAGCACCCCAGGGAAGGCAGGCTCCCCCCACGGCGCTATAATGAGGCCAGCAGGTCTCCATCGACACGCTTTCCCCCTCTTCCCCCCCGCCAGTGCATGAGATAATAGCGAACTTCTTAACCTCAAAGTTTATCAGCCAGCCAGCGAGCTTAAAGGTATGACCACAATACATCCTTCAAAGCATAATGAGCAATCTAGTCCCAGTTACCTGTCATGTAGGAATCAACGAAACGATTCCGTTGGCAACCAAGCACTTTATTGGGTTTTTACGGGTTGGAAGCGAGTCCCTCTTGATTGAGAGTGAAGTCATAGATGTCCATCAGTCTCCCAGCCAAATCCTCTGTGAAATGTGAATTCTGGTGCCCTGTTACATACAGTTTCCATCTGCTGAACCATCAAGGCTACAAGTTGTCATGGGAAGCCTCCTGTGATAAGCCAGGCCAGGAGCCATCAGCGCCTCAGCCCAGGGAAATTTAAAACAGAGGGCAAGAGTGATTTCAAAAAATACACCTTTAAAGGTTGGGATTTTTTTTCTCTTTGCTCAAAGGTTCTGATGCATTTTAATCAGACAGCTACACAAACACTTTAGCCCAACAAAATTTTGAATGTCATGGTAAGGCTGTAGGCAATCAGAATTTTATTTCTAGGTCTGTGCAACCAGTGGTAAGGATCTTACTGCATCTTGATTTTAAACAGTTCCCAGTCCCCTCTGTCTCCAAAATGAGCTAAAGACAACTCTACTCATAGTTTCTGCTATCCTGCAAGTTCAAACCATGTTGTCAAGAATTCTGGACTCTCATTTGGCCTTCAGTATCTCAAATGGTTTGCTTTCAGCAATGTAAAGAGGAACTCTTAGCACCCAAAACTGCTAATACCTGACCAAAAAAGCATCCAACCAACTCAGAGACAACCGGAATCAATGGCTGCTTTCTCAAATACAGGCCTTTGTTTCTCAGCTTCTTAAGTTTTGTCATAGTGACATGGAAGAAAAATCTTGCTCTGCCTTCTGGGGCGTTGAATGGCAAATCATTTAGGTGGTAAATTGTGCAGAGTCTATAGTGATGGATGCAATAATTGCAGAAAACACATTTTGTGTTAGTGTTGTGTTGCATCTCATTTCAGTTCCAGAAATTCTGACACTTTATCATAACTTTGACTGCTCTTTTTTGCCACCTTACTACTCCTATTATTTACATTAAGTGGATGCTGTGCTCTCTCCCTGCAATACAGACAATTAGTATGGTGCTATATATTTTGCATTTGATTGAATTCCATACACTTCTAACAAGGCTGATGATCTCATCCCAGTGCAGTAACCTCCTTGAGAGGAAATATCATTGGTAGAATATTTTCTGCCTTATATGAGCTGCTGCAACCAATTAAAACATTGAGGAACGTACAGTTGAATAAATATCAGTGAAAATACAAGAAGAACGGAGTGGTAGTTTTCAGCCAGTTTTATGGAAAGTCAATAGGTATCCAGAGGTCCAATTACAGGAAATATTTTGCAGTATGAAATAAAATTATAAGAAACAGAGAAGTAGATGAGAATGTTATAGGCACCTAGCAGGCTTTTGGTTCTGGCATAATGAATTAATTAAGAAGAATCAGTATTAAGTAGTAAAGAAGAAATTCTGCTGCAACTAGCACGTCTTTAAATCTGGCATAATTTCACAGACTTCACAGAAATCACACTGGATATAAAAGTGAGGAACAGGGAAAACTCTCACCCTGACAAGCCAAAATTTATCATCCCTTTTGGCCTAAGGTCCACGCCTCCCCCTGCTTATTTAGCGCAGTTCAGGGGCCGGTTTGGAAGCCAATGCCCCCAGTTAATAGGGAGCAGCAAGATAAAGGGTGGCATTTTATTCCCATCCAGCTACTTCTGGGTGTCTGAGCAACAAGGCAGCTTCTTACATTAGCTGTGTGTTTCAAAAAGGAGTGAGGAAGAGGGTCTGGAGCATCTCTTCTATGAGGAAAGACTGAGGGACTTAGGTCTTTTTAGTCTTGAGAACAGAAGACTGAGGGGGGATCTGATCAATGCTTACAAATACTTAAAGTGAGGGTGTCAGGAAGATGGGGCTGGTCTTTTCTCAGTGGTACCCAGTGACAGGACAAGAGGAAATGGGCACAAACTTGAGTATAAGAACTTCCACCTAAACATGAGGAGGAACTTCTTTACTGTGAGAGTGGTAGAGCACTGGAAGAGGCTGCCCAGAGAGATGGTGGAGTCTCCTTCTCTTGGAGACATTCCAAACCCACCTGGACACGTTCCTGTGCAACCTGCTCTGGGTGGACCCGCTCCGGTGGGAGGGTTGGATGAGATGATCTCCAGAGGTCCCTTCCAACCCCATATGATTCTATGAGGTCGTCTGCTCCTCTCACTAGAGCAGGCACTCTCATTTTCGGGCACGGGGTCTCCTTGGCTTTACGCTTCTGCACTTTCCTCCCTTTTGGGGCAAACAACCTGACAGTGAGCCCTGACTACAACATGCGTGGAAGGGCAACATCACCCTGCCCCATCTACCTTCTACCTGCTGCACCTCAAGTGCTGCCTTCGTAAAACCTACTGAGCCCTTCATTTGAATACTTGTTAAACAAATATTCAAACAGGAAACTGCTTGCTGGAAAGTTGAGAGCTGCTCTATATTCAAACACAAATAGTGGGAACGGGCAGGAGTGACGTTTTTTGCGATGTGGTGGAAAATTTGGGTGATTCTCGCCTTATCCCACAAGCATCCCCTTGAAAAGAAAACCTGAAAGGCTGTTAAGGACCCTGCTTTGGGATTGGTAAACAGCAGCAAAAGGGTTAACCCGCACAGCTCTCTCACTACAAATGTAGGCGTTAAGGAAAAGTGATGCACGCATTGGTGTTTCCCTTGCGATTAAAGGAAAGTAGTTATTAAGGTCAACCATGCTTATTTTGGGCTGGTGTGGAGCTTCTTTCAGCCTGAACACTCCTAAGGAGTGTACTTAAGGTCAAGAAAGTTGCATATTTTGTGAGTGAAGCAAACGAGGGAAAGCAAGAAAATGTTGGTACTCAGTACCTCCTTATATTAGCTGTGGAATATTAGGGCTGAAGGTTCTGATTTAGCCTCTGTCTTCTGAAAAGTCGGGCATCAGTGCTTTTGGGGATGCCGGTGAGATCAGCCACAGCTCTGGTGTCTCCAGACAGTTTCCAGGGGGATGCCAGGTTACAGAGGCGTGGGAAGCTCAGAGATGCAGCCAAAGCACGCAGAGGTCGGGGTCATTTGGACCTTCTGATGTTCTGGGAGGGCGTTGCTTCACACCTGGGTTTGTTGTTGGTTTGTTGGGGTTTTTTTGCTAGCTCTTTCTGTTTTGCAAGAGGTTTTTTGACTTCTCTGGTCTCTTTGCTTGTGCTTTGATAGGCCACCCGTCATCTGTAGAAAGCGCATGAGCTCTTGGAAGAAAGAAAGCAGACCTTTCCTTCCTCTGTTCCTCTGGTGATGGTGTGAGAGCTACCACAGTGTCTGTGTTGCCCACCCTAGGCTTACTCCTTGGCGGTGACGGTCACAGGAGTTTACACAGCTGACAGTGCCTGCCAAACTTCACAGCAGAGCCAGGAGGGCTTTCCTCAGAATGCCTTTGGTTAGGCTGTCACAGGGACACCTATTGGAGTGAAAAATTTTTTTCCAGAGCCACCGAAATGGTTGGCAGACCCAGTCAGCTTCCCAGATGGATCACAGTATTTTTCTAATGGTCATCACACTTCGCTCTTTATGCTCTCCTATTTGCCTCTCTCACGTCGTGGTGACAAGCACCGTGTAAGCTCTCTTACTATTAATAGAAAAAAGATATTACTTTTATATATTTGTAATGCATATTCAAATTAGCATTTGAATTCTTATTTATAACTTATGCTTCACAAAGGGAGATAGTTATTGGTGGTCCCATGCCAAGAAAATAATTTCAATTCTAATAATTTTCTCCTGAATTTTTCTAGCAATTTTCTTTTTTGTGCTTAGACACAAAAATGCTGATTACACTATTCTGGAAGGATGCTCTTTTTCTTCAGTCTTAGAAGTCCTCTCCATCTAACATTTAATATATTCTTGTCTGCTGGTGTGTTGGACTGAACTCAGAAATGCACTGCAGGCCGAGTTCCTTCTCCTGTGAATGTTTTAAAAGACACGAAAAAAAAAAATTAAAATATATTTTCTTCTGTTTTTATAAATCTGGCCTGAAAAGCAGGCAGAACCATCCTCCACACGGTGGGGCAAGGTGCTGCAGAAGCTTGTCTGTGGCCAGGCATCGTCTGTGGTTGCTGGAGGTATTTTCTCCCCCCACCAGCAGCCCCAGCCAAGCGCCCATCCCTTTCCCCTGCGGAGCCCACCCTGATCCCAAGATAGGCAGGTGAGGTTACACAGCTGCCTTTCATGACTCTGACCCAAGAGGGTGGTGATGGTGGTGGTGTGGTTGTTGTTAGGTTTTTTTGGTTGTCTTTTTTCTTTTTTTTCTTTTTTTTTTTTTTGGTAAGATTTTTGCCAAAACAGAAAGTCAGAATTAGTGCATACAAAACACATCTAAACAATGGAACACATACAAAGGAGAGTACCCACCCACAACGCCTAATACATAACCGGTGAGTCACGCCCGGAGCCCAGTGTGAGAAATCTGTGTAGGTGGGTTTTATTTAGTTTTCTGTTTGATTGCAGTTGTGCTTCTCTCTAGCTAATAATTATTGCGCTCCAAACTAACAAACAGAAGGATCCCAGCTTTCCAGCACGTCCAAGTGGTAAACGTTTCATTTGTTCGAGTTTCAAACCCGTGGAAATGCAAAAGAATGATGTCTTTGGACTCTAGACCCCTTGCGGCGCATTTGAGTTGGGGGATTAAAAGTGAGATGCTGAACCCTTGGGATGAACCCTGTTTGAGTTATTCTTGCTATATCACTTGCTATAATATACACCCTATATATTCTTGCTATATCACCCGTGGGAAACGTGAAATGAAATGAACAGCGATAGTCTCCTGTGGATCAAAGGAGGCATCGCAAACATCAGCACCAGCTTCTTTCTTCTCGGGCTCGGCAAAGGGTTTCAAAGGTGTGGAGCCTGGGCTGCCTTCTCACGCCCAGCCGTGGTCCCTCCAGGTCAGGGCTGGGGCGGGCTGGCAGGGCAGCACTGGGAAGCCCACGATGCTGCTCCCTCCTCTCTGACCAGCCTCCCATAAACAAGGAGAAGCCCAGTCCCGTGGAGACATAAACTTGGCGCCCCGTCCTGAGCCCTGCACTTGGGAAATGGGAGTAATGAAAGAGCACTTGGAAGCCTTAAGCTGTTTGTAAACGCAATTTGACTTTTAGTGACTTCCTTTTAATTACTCCGAGAAACAGAATTTTTTTTTTTTCTAATAAGCCCCACAATAATGTATATTTTTACATTTATTTAAAACAAGCGAGTTTTCTAACCAGCCTCTGAGGGCCTCAAAAAGTTCCTGTGCTCTAATTGCTGCTGGGTCTGTCTTAATGCCGCAGACATCTGAGGTTTTCCAGAACATCTAAGTGGACACTGGCTGTAATTTAGTAGCCATGAGTATTGCTTGACGTCACTGTTGCAGCAGAAGTTGTAAGAAAGCAATATAATTCTAAGGTGAGAGATTTTTTTTTTTTTTTAAAGTGCTCATGGCTTGCCTGACTCTGCCACCTCTGCATACTTTTTGTTGCCAGCATCAATGGGAAAGTAATTACAACTTTTTAGGACAATGAGGCACTTCAGAAAATCCTGTCCTTAATTTGCTGCTTCTGTAGTGCTTCCACTTCCTTTCTTCTTTACTTCTAATGTTTCCACATCCATTCCCTCCATCTCTACGTCAGTATCATCCTACCCTTTGATCTTAAGGTATCCTGTTTTTTCTTACTGTCTTTCATGGTACTCTGCCGGGGTCGTTTTCCTGTTGCACTCCTTATTGCCCATAGACAATAAGGTGGCTTGTTATGACCCATCCTCACCTTGTGACAAGCCACAAAAATCAATACTTCTCTGCCTCTGTTGGAGCTGCCTTCTTTTCACATCCTCGTTTAACCTTACATTTCTGATCTTCTTTAATTGTTCGCCTGACCATTAACGAAGTCATGAAAAGCGGTGCATAACAAAAAAGATTTATTTCTAAAGTAATTCTAAAAGTAGAGTTGCTTTTTCCGCCGTCACTTATTTCAGGAAACTCCAGTTGAATGGACAGACTTGCTCTTGTCTACAGTTGCAGCCATTCAGTATTCAATGAGATCAGGCTGAGTTCAGTGCTTTCTGACCTAGGGAAATGCTCATGCAAGACACACAGACAGTGCTTAGGACCCCTGCAGTTCATGTTTAAGGTCTTGGTGAGAACAGCCTGGCTTATCTTCTGGTAGGGCAAATGCTGAATGCTATGAGTCACTTAGACCCCTGACACGCTGCAAAAAAAATGCACATTAGAGGGAAACCTTTATTCAGTCTCTTGGATTCACGCAGCTTTCCTTTCTTCCATCCTGAATAGGAACGCAGCCAGGGCTGACTAGTGTTTCCACACAGAGTCTCCTTAAGTCATGGTCTAGACTCAGCAGTTTTGGAATGGACTGTAAATGATCCTCTGCTACCCAGCCCAAGGCAGATACCACAGCCAGGAACATGGACGCTGGGACTTTTAGTTCCCAATGAGATTTTGGTATTCCAGAAGGATTAAAATTCTTCCAAAGTGGATGTTTTGCATACCCATAGCTCTGTGCATCCTCAAACATTTTTTCAGGGCACATGAGTTCAACGGAAATCTGATAACTCATTACAAGCTACGGAAGCTTCCTTTCCTTTGGACACCTTTCACAGCCAGTCTCAACCACTTTCTTCAAATAGCAAATGCATTTTCTTCCCTCACTCCACTCTTAAGTGTTGTACATTTTTCAGTCTTTCCTTGAAGAATCACTTGAAGGAAGATAAACACTTGGCAGCTTTCTCTCGGACCATGATAGACGGCGCTTCTGTGGGCTCTTACAGCTTGTTTACTGATGACCTGCTACACTCTGCACGTTCAGAGCTCTGTCTGTCATAAAAGCAGAAAAATAGCATCTCTGTTGTACTGAAAACTTTTAATATTTTTTTTTTTTTACTATTATTTGCTTGGAGAGGAGAAAACTCTACTGCTTGCTTGGAAAGGCATAGAACGAAAACCCCCATATGACTACCTTTGCCAGATGCAGTCCACAAGTAGCTCTGTTAAGTTGTCCTCTCTGTAACCTCTCCCTCTTGTGCATAGAGGAGTGCTTGCAGGCACCTGTTTCTCAGAACAGCAGGTAATTTAGCCTCCGTGGTAGTTATAAGAAGCTCCTCAGCCACTAAGTGGGGACTTACAGTCCCAAGAGCCCATCCCATCTGGAGCACAGCTCTCCTTAAAATAAGGTGATAAGTTTAATGCGTGGTGTATTAGACAGAAGAAAAGAAAGAAGTACCTTTTTTCCCCACATCCGATGTTTTCCAACTGCCCACAGAAGAAAATGCAGGGAATAGGGCTCAATGAGATTATGGAGTGCTACCAAACTGTTCCAGTGAAGTGTTTTCCAGATGTGCTGAACAAGACTTTCATTTCCATGAGCTGATTATACAGAGTTCAGCAGGTTGTTATGGTTCAGCTACTACAAATGCAAAACTTAATGGCAGTTTTGCTGTTGATGTACAGCGAAACAGAGCAGGTCCTGTATTTGCAAACCACGTTGTGCTTCCAGCCTGCCCAGTGGCACTGCTGGGGTCTGGAAGTGGTATGTCACCCGAATAACGGCCCGTCTGAGTCCAGCCTGCAGGGATGGGATGCCTCTGATCCCGGTGTAATGTCACACACGAGAACACTAGCAAGACATGGTGCCTCAAGGCCAGCAACATGGGTCTCTGATGTGACATAGCTCCTCAAAACAGCAGCCTTCTAAGAGGAAATAAGCGGCACCAAGGGCCTGTCTGTACTGAACATGTCGGCTGAATGTGAGCCAGCAGTGTGCCCAGGTGGCCAAGAAGGCCAACAGCATCCTGGCCTGTGTCAGAACAGTGTAGTGAGTAGGACCCGAGAGGTGATCGTCCCCCTCTACTGGGCACTGGTGAGACCCCACCTTGAGTACTGTGTCCAGTTTTGGGCCCCCTACCACAAGAAAGACAATGAGGTGCTGGAGCAGGTCCAGAGAAGGGCAATGAAGTTGGTGAGGGGTCTGGAGCACAAGTCTTCTGCGGAGAGGCTGAGGGAGCTGGAGGTGTTCACTCTGGGGAAGAGGAGACTGAGGGGAGACCTTCTCGGTCTCTCCAACTGTCTGAAAGCGGGGTGTAGAAAGATGGGGGTCGGTCTCTTCTCCCAGGTCACAGATAATAGGACAAGGGGTAATGGCTTCAAGTTGTGCCAGGGGAGATTCAGGTTAGATATTAGGAAATATTTCTTTACTGAAAAGGTTGTCAGGCATTGGAATGGGCTGCCCAGGGAGGTGGTTGAGGCACCATCCCTGGAGGTATTCAAGAGAGGAGTAGACACAGTGCTCGAGGATATCGATTAGTAGTGGATTGGTGTTTTCTGGGTGTGGGGTGGGGTTTGTTTTGGTTTGTTTTGGTTTTTCGTATTTTGGACTAGATGATCTTAAAAGGTGCCTTCCAACCTAGGTGATTCTGTGATTCTGTGACTGCAATGTCTGAAACTGTGGTGTGCAGGGAAGGACCTTCAATTTCAGTAATGTCACTAAGGGTACATGATTGAATCCCTCTTTGTGGACAAATACAGCTGTATGTATGGATACATACATTTTCAGTCTGTCCTCTCCCAAACCATCCACTCACCTCTTGCGCCCTCCAAGCCTCTTGGGCCTTTCTTGTAGGCTGCTCTTCACTGCTGTTCTCATCTGTTATTTTAACCTTCCTAAACCCTGCTTGGAGCCTGCTCTTCCCACTGTGATGGCTGCTGGAAGGGACCCGCACAGCTTTCTTTCCCTCTCTTCATTGATGCCCACTTTTCTCTCCCCAGATGCCAGATTTGGCTATGTGCATTCCTAAGGCTGTGGGACCACCAAACACTTCCCACCTCAGTGCCCTGGCACCAGAATGGATGTCCCTCAGGCGTTTTCAGTCATTTTAATCTTTTGCTAGAAGAAATCCTGTACTCTGACACTGCTCTCCGTTGCTTTCTGTAACAGCTTGATGTCACTTGTATTCAGTTAGTTTTTTTAATTGCATGAGTCCCCACGGGAGCATAAAGTCTTAAGTCAAATAATGTTACTCTGCAGTCCATCATGGTTTAGTGTTTAGGATTTCTAGGTAGCATAGTAAGTACTGCTCAGTCCAGTAGGGTTACTCAGTTTGCATCTCTCTGGGGCTGTTTTTAGGAGTTGAGCCAATGCCTCAGGTCAACATCTGAGCTGGATGACTGGTATCCTCAGCTACAAAAAACCCCCATATATTCCAGAAGACTTCTGTAAACCAAGATTATGCTGTTCCTGATGATCTCTTCTAGGGAGAGGGTAGTATCCCCTTATAGTGCTTATTCCCACCATCCCACCAAAGTCTTCATTCTATCAGTGCCAAGAGACAGTTGCAGCTCCAAAATGGTAGCAAAGGTTAGTAAATACAGGTTCACAGCAATGCTTACACATGTTATTTCAGTGAGGTCAGCCCTTTGGAACATCCTGAAGGAAAGCTTCTCCTGAAGGAAAACTATATGGAAATTCTGAGATAAATGTCCCTGATTTAATAGTTTATTATGAGATGTGGAAAGGGTTGTGATGAGGGGGGGTCTCTGTTTCACGTCTGTAGGACACCTAACCACTGAGACAGATAGGCATCATAGAAGGAAAGAATTGAAACTTCCCATCTCCAGGGCAAGAATGGGACTAAATGAGGAAAAGGGACAACTGAAGTAGGGTCACTCTGTGAAAAGTTTGGTGTCCGTTGTCAGTCAAGTGCAGACCAAGAGAAAAATGTCATCGGCACTGTGGTCCCAAATCACCATTTTGCATTAGGCTACCTCAGCCAGCTGCATTTATTTCTCTCATGCTTCTGCTGCACGAAGCAGCTTACCTCAGTTTGTCCCTTGTCTCTTATGACACCTCAGAAATTTTAGAAAATACAGTATCCTCTAGGCTTTTACTGATAAAGATATTTTTTTCTCCTGTCACAAATCAACTAAACTTCCTGCTGTCTCTCCTACAACCCAAGTTAAAATATGAAGCAAATTACAAACATTTCCTTGAAATTTTAGCTCATAATTTGCTCTGTCCTGTACTTCATTCTCCACTGTCTGCTTCAATGTCTGTTTCTCTAGACCATGACTCTCAGGTGGTGGTGAAATGTCTTGGATAAAACACCATGAAAATTGCATTCTCATCTATTTTAATTTTTTTTTGTTTGCTTGTTCTTGTGGCTGCTATTTTCCAAAATGATTATTCTTCTAAAATGATGGGGAGAAATGACGATTTGGGTAACCACTGAGGACCGGAAGCTTCCCTACTTGGACAGAGCTCCCATTCCCCATATTCAGTGGGACTTTATTTAATCATGAAATATAGGCTCAGGCATGCAAAGAAATGTAATTATGGACTAGATCCTTCCATTAGGGCAAAGCTCGCATTGGCCTGAGATGAATTTTCACCTACAGGAAAGCTGTAGTTTTTTATTCTGTGTGTAAAACATATACAACAGCTCTTTCTTCCTCTCATTTAATTAAAACTAACACAGTGGCCTGAGTTCCTTTTATCTGCCCATTCCTTCATGGAACTCAGATCTTTATATATTTTTCAAGGAAACACTTAAGACCACCCTAGGTAGACCTCCAATATTCACTGATCCTATAAGATGCTCCCACGTTCTGGAGGGGTCTGGAACTCCAAGTCCTGGAGGCATTTTTCTTGCACTATGATGAGTGTCCAAAGTGCCCCAGGAATGTGGAACAGAGAGTTTCTTCCTGCTGCAGCCCTGCTCAGAGTGTTTTTCTATCAAAAATTGGTAGTCGGCACTTCATGGTAGTGTGGCTACATGCAAGGAGGAGCATGGAAGTGGGCTTTCTGTGCTATATTATTTCCTTCTGTGTGCCATATAGGAGAATTCAGTCCATCCCCACATTAGATAAAACGGGCTTGTTAAAATTCCTGTTAACATCTGTGGTAAACTTCCCACTGATTGAAATGGGATGCGGATCAAGCATGGGAGGCAAAACGATCTGGAAGCAGCAGTAATGTGATCATGCATTTTTTTGTTTGTGTGCATGCATGTAAATACGAGCCAGCAGGGAAGATTGCGAGTGGCAGCAGATTAGCTGAAGCTTTAGTGACAGATGAAATGTAGAAGTAGAGTCCTGTGGTGATGAGTGTTACTGAAAGCTCTAAGACAGGCAGAATGAAAGAAAACACAAATGTAGAAAACCAGTCTTGGTCTGTGTGATCACTGAATGTGTGTTAAGAGCAACCACAGAGTGCTGGAGACCAGAGCTGACCCAAAGCTGAAGAGCAAAAAACACAGAGGCATGGACAAAACCCATAAATCACTCTTGACAGACCTATCATTAGATCTGTAGGAAGGACCACCTAGAAGGCCAGAGGGAGGGACTTACAAAGGCCGCGTCTTCTTCTGGAAAGCATTATGGCTGCTGCTGTAGGACTGCAGCTATTTTGAACACTAATAACAGTGCTTCTTTCCAGTTAGTATTAAGAAGGAATTGTTTCCCATGTGATAGTAGAACTATTTAATTTTCTACATTGGCCTGTCATAACCCAAGAGCAAAGAGTTATGAGGCCATTTCATTATCACTTCAGTACTAAACTGTCTTGATGAGCCAGTACAAAAACTGTTAGATGTGTTTTCTCACATCTTGAAAACATCACATCTATTTTCTTTCAAGGAGTTGCTATGAACTCTAGTACAGATAAGGGTTTTCCCTGATGGGGATAAAACAACTTTGTTAAATCATGTATCTCGGCAGCATTTAAACAGGGTATTTTGGCAGAGAGAGGGATAAAGAGGGATTCTGCCTTTTCTCCCAGCGGTAAAGAGTATATTGGACAAAAATGTAATCCTCTTTTCCCTGATGTATGTCGAAAAGATGTTTATTGTCAGCTCAGTTTGTTTATTTACATATTTCACCGGGAGGAGGAATCGTTTAGTAAAAAGTTCACTTGGGAAAATTGAAGCTATTGTAACTCGTTTACAAATGGCCTACTGACAACTGGCCATACTTAAATTTCATGAATCATCCTAATATGACATGCTAGGGTGTGCGAGGAGGCTATCAAACACAGACTACTGTTAGTCTTTCTTCTTGAAGGTGGCCCATAAACCTTGGGCTGTTTTCTCACGATTCTTGAAGGTGGACTAAGCCTGCTTATGGACATCTTGCCCCTCTCTGAAGAAGAGAGCAAACTGCAAAGTGCAGCCAAGGGAGCGTCAAACTGAATGTTAACCTGATGTTTGAAAAGTTTAATGAGGTTCCTGGTGTGGGGGTCATTCTTAATTCCTGACAATAAAGTACTCCAGGCTGGGCTCTGTATGATTAAGCTAAATGATGCTCAACATGGGCGCATGGCAAAGGCTGAGGCAGAGCTGAATAATTCCAGCATCCTCATCTGTGCCTTACTCAGCAATGGCTGAGTCTCACACTAATTATGACCTGAAAAAAAAGCATAAGATGGTGAATCCTGGCTTTCTGAAGCATGAGACTATCAGTTTCCTGACCAGTTTTTCACCGTACTAACTTCCCCGTTTACAGATTCAGAAAGGAAATGCATGTGACACGTGCTTCCAGCAGTTCTGCCCAGCGCTACTAAGTATAACGAGCTTTTTAAGGTCAGTGTTTTATAACAAGGAGATACTACTTTTATACTTCTGTCACGGCGGGTATCGAGGGCTCGATTCAATACCAAACATAAGCTTCCCAGCCGGTGCTGAGCCCCATGCTGCTGCAGTTCAAGTGTTGATACTGTCACACCTAGCTAATTTAAAGCTAAAGCCAGCTCAGGTGTTGCTGTGCTACACCAGACATCCACAGAGAGGTTAAGTGACTGGCAGTTTTTCTTGCAGGAGTAGAACTGCCTCCTGCAGTCTATAACAGTCCGTTTAGCATCAGTACTGCTTTTGCCACTGGCTTCTGCCAAACCCGAGACACTGGATTAGGTGAAAAATTTTGTCTGAGAAAGAAGCAGTAGATACTCCAAAGAGTCGACTAAAACAATTTCCAGTTTAAAAAGACAAATCAATATATGAAGTAGCTTCTGGGTTTGTCCCTCACTGCTTAGTATAATCTTGTAGAAAAATGAGCAAAATGCACTAGCTAGGAGATTGTAATACCACAAAAGAGAGAAAAAGAAAGGCAGTTGAGGCCTGGGGACCAGTGGACCAGGATGGGTTTTCTTCATCTCTGTCACTCATCTATTCTGTGACCCTAAACAAGTCACTTCTCTGCGCTATCTGCTTCAAAAAGGCCTTGATAAAAGCCTCATTTCAGACATACAGAAACACATTAAAAGGAGCTCTATAGACAAAAATGGTAGTTTCTTTAAAGCATTTTAAAACTAGTGTCCAGTTTGCTGCTGTGCAAGCTTAATTGTGTCTGTCTCCAGCACTGAAAAGCACCATTTCTTTTTGATCAAAGATGAAAATATTTTCAGTCCTTTAATTTAGTCAGGAGTTATTTTCTCCATTTCCTATTAGTATTCCTTTAAAGTAACGGTAGGTGGGGTTTGTTCTGGAGTTTGTATCCAAACCTCTTTATCAAAGCCACAACGTGATCTGGGGAAGGACTGCTCTGACTTGGGCAACCTACAGTGCTTTTCCATAGCACGTGGTTCTTTGAATCAGATTAAACCCTCCTGTTGTTCCATGAAACTTGTACCTACAGTCACAGTCTGCACATGACAAATCCCCTGTCACATGGATGATGGTTCAGTTTTTCCTCCGAGTTTCACAGATGCTGGGAAAATAGGATTTACCTATATGGCATGTTTGAAGGCCATAAGATCTCCATGTCTGCCCCATGCCATCTGCAGTGATCCCTAGGGCTGAACACACCTGACCTGTGCAGCAGTAGTACCTCACCATTGACATTGGCCTGTATCTGCCCAGAAAGGAGGTCCCTGGACACCAAGTCAATTGAGTTCTCCTTGTAGCAGCTAACTCTCATAATCCCTTTAATATCTTGGATGGGTAAAAAAAAGTCTAGAAGGATGGACCAAAATGGTGGAGGTGAACGGAGTTAAATCCAGTTGGTGGCTGGTCCCAGGTGGTGTTCCCCAGGGCTCGGTATTGGGGCTGGTTCTCTTTAATATCTTTATCAATGACCTGGGCAGGGGGATAAAGAACACCCTCAATAAGTTTGCAGATGACACCAAGTTAGGTGGGAGTGTTGACCTCTTTGAGGGTAGGAAGGCTCTACAGAGGGATCTGGACAAGCTGGATGGGTGGGCTGAGGCCAGTTGCATGAGGTTCAACAAGGTTAAGTGCTGGGTCCCGCTTTTGGGTCACAACAACCTCATGGAGTGTGACAGGCTTGGGGCAGATGGCTGGAGAGCTGCCTGGCAGAAAAGGACCTGGGGGTGTTGTTTAACTGTCGGCTGAACATGAGCCAGCAGTGTGTCCAGGTGGCCAAGAAGGCCAACGGTAACCTGGCCTATATCAGGAATAATGTGGCCAGCAGGACTAGAGAAATGATTGTCCCTCTGTACTCAGCACTGGTGAGACCACACCTCAAATACTGTGTTCAGCTTGGGGCTCCTCACTGTAAGAAAGACACTGAGTTGCTGGAGTGAGTCTGGAGAAGGGCAATGAAACTGATGA
>BJBW01002835.1:48467-68901 GCA_004320125.1 Scolopax mira
TCACCTGAAGGATTATCAAACATTGGAACAGGTTCCCCAGGGAAGTGGTGGAGTCACCATCCCTGGAGGTATTTAGAAGACATGTAGATGTGGTGCTTAGGGACATGATTTAGTGGTGGTTTTGGCAGTGTGAAGTTGATGGTTGGAGTCGGTGATCTTAAAGATCCCTTCTAACTGAAATGGTTCTATGATTTTATGGTTGGTGGCAGCTGTAAACAGTAGTGTGGTGTCTGGGCTGTAACTTTGGAACAAAGGAGGGGAGAATGGTACTAAGAACTGGGTGTCCACCAGTTTTAATAGCAGGAAAGCAGTTAAAACACCAGCGGTTTAAACCTTTTACTTCAGAGAGCAGCCCTTGTAGGGGTTTTGTACCCCTACAGAGAATATATGTCACCAGCCACCACTTCCAATGTGTATGAAGTTAAGCTGAAATTCTCCATAGTTGTGAAACTGTGCATTAGTGTCAGCAGGTAAAAGGAAATAAAAAAAAAAAGAAAAAGAAAGAAAGAAAAGGAAAACAGAGACCTGTCATAGAGACTCCAGTTCTGGCTGCAGGGGCCATCTGAGGTGCCAGCCACCAGAGCCAAACTGAATTCAGCATGTGCTCCTCACCCCTTCACCAGCACTCAGCCCATCACGTTCCTCCTCTGCTGGATCGCATCTAACACCCCAGACCTCAAAGCAGCAACAAACACCGAGCTCTTCTTTCCTCTGTTGCAAGAAGCGTTGGGTTTTTTTAACCAGATTCAAAATTCTCCTTCTCAAAATAATAGCAACTTGAGCGCTGGGCTGAGCAGCACTGGAAGTGGGAGGAGAATAGCAAAGATAAGATCTACCACCTAGAAATGAATACTAGGCAGTGAAAAATATCTCCAGCAAGTACCTAGCAAAGCTCTTCTTTCACCCTAAACACAAAGCATTTTATTCTATTTGTAGACTAGACTTCAATATCATAGAGGGGAAAAAAAAGTATATCTTTTGCTCTTAGAAGGTCAGTTTTATATCATGTGTGCCACCTTTGCTTCCCAGGTGTTTGACCTACCACATTAACCCTGCAGCTCAATTTTCAGCTCCGGGAAGCCGAAGGGACACACATTGATGTGGCATTTGGGCGTAGCGGGCTCTCCCGCCTAAACTATTTGTGGCTCCAGCACTCCTGAACCGCGTGGGCTTTTCCAGGCTCCTGCCAGGAACCTTGACACAACCCCTTCCTGGGTCTGCACTGGCTGCTTCTGGTACCTTCTCTCACCCACACCCCTCTGTCATTTATATATGTTGTAGGACTGGCAGCTGAACGTATTTATTGCTGATGTTTATCTTCGTGTACTGATTGTTGTTCTCTCCTCGTGTAATTTTATTGTTGTGGGTTTGGGTTTTTTTTTTGTTTCGATCCTTAATACTTGTTATTTGTTGGCAAAGGAGAGCTACTGAAAGAGCAAGTAGAAGTACTCTAGCCCAGAGGAGCCAGCAGTGAAAAGAGGGGTTGGACGGAGCCTCTTGTTTACATCAGCAGACAATGGCTTGCAGTAATTCGAAGTGTGGCATTTTTCCCCACTGCTCTTTTTTCAAAAGCACGTCTCCACGAGGAGCTGGGCGAGGATGCAGAGGCTGCTCCAGGCGGTGGGGCCAGCGGGACCCCTGGCAGCAGCAACACTTGGTGGGACCGGGGCGGCTGGGGACACCAACGCTCCCCAGCCCTCCTGGTGCATGTTATTTACTTAATGTTTTAAGATGTGGGTTTGCTCTCTGCTTACTTTCATGTGTAAGAATGGCTGGGATTCACAAATTGACTCCCAGCAATTTTTTTTTTTTTTTTTTTCATGAGGTCTGACATCCAGAAAGTCATCAATGCCAAAAAGGGGAGAAACTGAGGGCAAGGGATAATGCAGCGCCTGACAGAATGGGAAAATGTGCTGCCACACAGCTGGGAGTGGCATTTCAGATAAGGAATGACAGTCACAGAACCTCATTGTGGATTTTCATTTGAACAGCTTTTCAACAGCCACAGGGTGCAATGGTTGAACCCAAACCTGATCCACCTTGAAGTTTCGAAGCAGTTGGTTTAAGACCACCTTTGATGTCTAAAGCCTCCTTGATGTTTTGTTCAAAAATTTTGGTTTAATCTCATGACTGCTGATCACCCCAGCCATAACCAGTAAATCCTGTCAGCATATACGTGCTTAACTGACTGCAAACACATACGCTGACCCACTGTTGGCAGCAAGAGCATCAGAGTACCTTGCAGCTTTGACACACTGGTGGATCAGAGAGCTTATTGCAGAAGTGGTGGAAGACAGAAAAAGAAATTTAGAAAAGGGTACTGGAAATTATTATGCAGTGACAGACAGTGTTAAACTGCTTTGTTTCCTGTTTATACCATGAGCTGTAGCCAGCTGCCGATGTAAACATTTGGGTATATCCTTAGGCGATGGACACAAAGGGATGGAAATCATTTTATACCAATGGAGACTACACGTTTCCAGTAAAAATCCTGATCTTGTTTTGCGTTCACGGGAAAGCAAATTTCAGAATGAGGGGTAACACCACAGCTGAGTGTACTGAGCCTTAAAGCTGTCAATAGCAGCTTAGGTGTCTGAAAAGTCTTGCCCTGGTTCATCCCACAATTTCCTGCTCTGGTTAGGCTGTTTATTTTCTAACATTTTTACTCATTGACTTTATTCTGAATCCCTTATCCAGCCAGATGCTCTTGCAGAGAATGAACCAGAAACCCTGAAAAAGTCTATTCCCATTTAACAATGCATTTAAGTACAGGATTGCTATTGAGCATATTAGTAATTTCATGTGCACAAGTGCACCAATTTAAGAAGTCTTGGCTGTAATTCAGCAACGTATCTGTATCCAGCAAAACAATTAAGTGTGTACTTTAAATTCTGTGGACTTCAATAAGATTTAAGCCTTTACTTAGGAACTCAAACATTTAGCTAGGTTTTTTTTCCCCTTCTTTTCACAGCAGGACTGACTTACTTAGCCTTTTAGTAAATTAAGATGGAAAAGACCATATAGTTCATCGTAGTCCATCCCCATGCAGGCATGTGAGAAATTAAATGGGTAGGAGACACAAAGCTAAGATCCAGAGTGAACTCACCTTTATTGCACTGTGCTCTAGGGAGCAGGAGTCTGAAGCATCTCTTCCTGAGTCTCCAAGTCATCTTTTCATCATCCAAACATCCCATTTATCAGAAGGCTTCATGTGTCTCCCAAGACCTTGATATAAGCAGAATTTTATTGTCTAAGCCATTTGAAGTTGAAGAGAAGCCATTTCTCACTTTTTTAATAAATAGAGATACTGTTTATATGAATAAAAGTGAAAAGTACTTTCCCTAGATACTTTTGAAGCTCCAAAAATAGTCCTAACTCTCAGCCAAAGTTGCTGTTGCTGAGCTTCCCCAGGAGAGCATCAGTACATGGTACTGCTGTGTGAAATATTCTCACTGCCAGTTAAACTGGTGAGAAATCACGTTTTGGTGGTTTTGTAATAAAATGAAATATTTTGTGGCCTGGCCCTTAATTCTTGGCTTATTTCTAAAGAAACAAAAGGCTATTTCCATAGCTACAAAAATAGGGAAACGTCTCTGTAAAAGACTTAGGCTGCAGTCTAAAACTAAGAAATTTCACAATTTTGCCCATAGTTAAACAGTGACTCAACCTGCAAATAGAGAACCTTGTTCTGTTTGCAGTAAAGCACTGTATTGTTTGAAAGATGGGTTTTCCTCTTGATCAGATATGTGATGTGTAGGTGGGCAGTTTTCACACAAGTTACTGCAGAACCACGCTCTGTCATAGAACCTAATCCTGCAAGGTGCAGAGTGCTCTCAGTTCCCAGTGGCGTTAGGAGGGGGAGAGGTCACACAAAACCTACTTTTTTTTAACATTTTCTCACTTTTTTTTTTACTCTTTCGTTTTGTATCAGAAAGAGCTAGATTTTGGATTTGCTTCTGCATTCCTTACCTACCTGAATAATCCCATGGGACAACCAGATAACGGAGTAAAAGCTGTGGTAATGGATCTTTTGCTTTTGACATAGCAATAACTGTGAAGAGGAGAGCCATTTGGACAAACACTAAGGACCAGGGGATGCAGTCAGTGATACTTGTTTATTGTTTTCTGTAATGGAGAGTCTCTTTACAAGCTGAGCAGTCTTTAAGGCTGGGTGTGTATAATGTGGAAAAATATTAAGTAGATCAATATGGTAAAGTCAAAGGAGATCCTCTGGGCACCAGTGTCACTGCCATCAACTTGTTTTGAAAGACATCATAACTTCTAATAGTTGGCAGTCATTGTTAAAACTGCCTCTCTGCATCTTTATTTTCAAATATCATCCTTATCCAGTCTCTCTAAAAAATATAGCTTAATGAATGCATGCTCACATGTGAATACGTAACTATTTGTTAAGCAGGAGTTTTAAAAATGGTTGGAACGTTCTAGTGTTTTAAGGCCCGTCTTTAACATAGTGATATAAGCTTCTATGAATGTGTAAGAAACACAAAAGTTATCAAATTACAGCACCTTCACGAAGCCTCAGAGCACTGCAAAGAACAGCAGTGGTTCCCCTTCAGAGAGAATCCATGATTATTTTTTCACAGACAAGACGGTTGCTCAGGGCAGAACAAGAGCAGAACAAGAGCCTTCTCAACATGAGGCCTGAATTGATGGGAATCATATCCTCCAACCTATCCAAGGATCTTGTGAAACAATTTCACACTTCAATTCTGCTTCATTACCAATGGGATTTTCTTGCAGCTGCATCATCATGACCATGTTCCTGTGCAGGCTTCAGCATGCAACTGCCAGGGCACTTCGCTTGTCACTGAAGAGAATCCCTTTTTAGGGAGCAGAAATATCCCTAAATATCCCAGAAATATCAGTTCCTGCCTTGTACAATGGCCCAAGAACTGTTTTTAACTCTATTGCAACTTCATACTCAGGACTACCCTTTAGTAATATACATCAGTGCGTTTTCTCCTAGCTCTGAGGATGGTAAACCCTGGTACTATAGCTGGGGTCACTTACACAATTCATTTATTGCCAACACACAGATGCGTGAATGTTCAGCCCTTTCTAGCACCCAGGAGAAAACACTGCCTTATAACTGGGCTTTACATTAACTAGCTCAGGTGCCCTTTTTTCCACAGGCCAGGTTTGGAACAAGCACTCGGCGCGCGTCTCTTGTGTCCCGTTGACTTGATACAGACATTTCTCCTCGAAGCACAGTAATTAGATTTGCCCTTTAGTACTTTGTAAGGTAAAACAGAGGTTCAGCTTAGATGGATAGGTCAAGCCCTCAAGTACAGTAAGCCCACATCCCAGGTGCTAACTGCAAACATATTTTAATCTATTTCAGGTACCGTGAGTTTGTTTGCAAAGTGTGGTGAAACCAGGCAAAGCTATGCGAAGCTTTGGGATTGCCTCAGAAAAGGGAAGGAGATGGATCACGCCTCAGATCATCTTTCTCCAGATTCTTAAGGAAAAAGATGGGAGCTGAAGCAGCACCTCTGGCAGCTGTGAATTGCTGAGCCAGGTGGGCTTTGGCAACCCGTGCCCGGCTGGCAGCCTTTGCCATCAGCTGGGCTCCCACTCGGATGCCTCCGCTGATGGCTTAGGAGGAGAGAGCCTGCATCCAGAGTTTTAAAGGTCAGCCCCAACACCTCGACTCCTGCTGGCAGCCGACGCAGCTCAGAGCACGCTGCTGTTCCGTGCTGCCAACTTAAGCTCTGATTAATACGTGACTCTTGCATTCCTGACTTGCTTTGGGCTCTGAATGGTTTCAAGCGATAGCCTGAAAGCAGAGCATATTACAGGAGGCTGATCTTGAGGTGACAAGACTGTGAAGAAGCATAGCAAGTTCCATTTAGACATTTATTATTTTACTTTTTTTTAATTCCAGGTGGGTGACAAATTGTGGGATGGAAATGAAAACGTGTACACACCTTCTGAGCTGCAGCCCGTGTGAGTGACGTGACGGTAGGCGCATTGAAGTGATTTGGTTAGACATTCTGGGGCTGAAACGAGTAGCATTTCATTTTTCTGCAACTGCTAGGAGTTTGCTCTGACTGTCTACAGTTTCTTCCCCTTCCTTTTCAACCCAGTGTCGAAGGAATTCTGATTCCTACCCCAGACAGCTGTTTTATCTTTCTTGTCTGCAAGATGGGTGCACTGAGATTTTTGTTTGGGCATTGGAATGGGCTGCGCAGGGAGGTGGTCGAGGCACCATCCCTGGAAGTGTTCAAGAGACGAGGTGCTCGGGGATATGGATTAGTAAAAGGTCCCTTCCAACCTAGGTGATTCTGTGATAGCAGATTGTTCCAGCCAGTTAGAATAGACAGTCAGAAAATAATTTATTAAGTCCACTCCAATAGACTTGTATGTTGCCCACAGCAGTAGGTGAGTTGTGTATAGAAACGTGCACCTTATGTTACGTGCAGCTTTTTTTTTTCAGAATGTAATGTCCCACTATCGTTGGCTCAACTCCCATATTCATCAAAGCCCCCTGACTTTTACAAGATAAATGGGGATTTAAATTCTAGGAAGCAATTTGCTGTGTTGCATGAAAATTAATGAAAATCTTGCTCCTTCAACAGTGGTAGACAGAATGGTGGAAAAATATTTAGCTCTGGGACTAATTAATAAACCAAGGGATTTTAATGCATGGGGTAGAACTGAGCCAGAGATTAATTTGGCCCACATTACACATACTTTGTGCAACAGAGGATATTAAGCTCCCTTATAATACAGTGTTATAATACAGTGTTGTAGGTTTTCCTACACATTCAATACGAGGCTGCACCGTTTTCCAGCTGCTCAAAATCGAGCCTTTTGCAGAGATGGTGGCAGAGGAATGGTGTGTCACTTCTGCTTGGTATTGAATTTTGTCTAGGGTTTTATGTTCCTCTGTAACATAACACTTTATGGCCAGAATCTTCTGTCCTTTCTAACGATGAGCCGTATCTTGCCTTACTGCTTTCAACAGAGCCTTGCACACAGGTGTCATTTCAAGACTTTATAGGTGACAGAGTCCTGTCCTTAAACAGGAATTCCAGTTAATCATAACTCAAACATTTGTAGAAACATCTCCAAAATGCCAAATCGTTGCCAAGGCTCTTTGCCTTGTTAGAAGTGAGCTGGTAGGAAAGAAATTTGCTTGTTTGCTCTAGAGACCTGCCTCCCAGTGGCAACACGCCCCAGCCAGGCTGGAAGAGAAGGAGAAAAACAGAGACAGAAGAAGCAAAAGTAAATTTTCAGGAAAGCAAAAGATGATGCCAAAGATTAAGTACACGCTGCACAGCGTTAGGTAGGATCCTGCACAGTTGTGTCTGTACCCACGAAGTACGGGTCAAGACGTACTGTGAAATTATGTGCATTTTGGCCTGGGCCAACTAATACTCTCCCAGACAGTTTGTAGGCATGTTGTCGGGTATAAACACAGACTAGGAATCATTCCCAGTAGGTAATTTGAAAGCTGCCACCCTGTTTTGGCTGAAGTCTTTCACCATCTGTATGGGCACATAATCTGTTGTGCCAGCCATTTCGGTGCCAGGAATTGGGCAATGGCCCATTTTATTATCATTTACTGTTAATATAGGATTAGTGTATACAAGTTATTCTATGTCTATACTAACAGGACGATTACTGTAGATGTAGCCTCAGAGACCAGTTTCCCGCACCTCATTCATTCTGTATTATAAGGATAATAATATTTGTCTACCCACCGGCCTAACAAGGATGATGTAAGAATTTATAGTCTATTAATGGTAAAGCATTGAGGATTTGGAGACAGGAGGATGGTACACACATTAAATAGAACTTTCTGGTTTTTATCTACCTTTGGCACTGCTTATAAATACACTAATAGCAGCATTTCCTGCCTAGCACTCACTATATTTTGTTTTCTGATACTGGCTGAAGGGGAAGACCCCTAGTTAAACTTATTAGGCCCTCTAAATGAGAAGCAATTAATTCAATAATTAACCTTTTTTATTCTGCTGGACAACTGCTACAAACCCGATTCTCTCCAAAGCAAGGATGCAGTACAGTGAGTTTGCCTTTGTGAAGGATCTAACATGTAGGCCATGGGCAGAGGGACAGGCACAAACATACCCCAATATACAGTAAGACCTGCTCGTGTAAAGGTCACATCACAAATATTAGCTGTACAAAATAACAAGTTGGCTATCAACTGTCCCTGGGGTCTACATTCTCCAAGACCTTATGAAATCAAGTTGGCAGGGTATAAAAAGTACGTTGTTGCTCCCACAAGTCTCATGCAAAACTTCAGGAAATTGCATTCATGTTTCTTACACCAACACTTACAAATGAGATTCACTTTTTCAGGGCAAGGACACTTAGAAAGACATATTAAAGAACTGCTATCCTCATCCATGCTGAGATTTCACAGTATTAAGTTTTGTCTGGAGCAGTGAAACCAAGACTATTGGAAAAGCACCAGAGAGAGGAAGACAAGAGGGCAATTTGTTTGTTGAAGGTGAGAGAAATAGAAGAGGAGGGAGGCAGCGGGTCAGCCTGTGCAGACAGGCTCAGGAGAAAAGCCCTGGTGTTGCCCTGTGTCAGAGGAGGACAGGGTCCCCCCAGGAAAAAGAAGGCAGGAGGAGCTCTGTCAGGAGCACGGTGTGTGCCTGTGCCTTGTGTGGAAGCTGGGGGAGAAAATACAAGATGTGAATGCTCTGGAAAAGGCATCTCAATTTTCTAATATTGCTGGAGTGTGCTTAAATGTGCTGTGAGCTTTGCATTATTATTTTATTTTCTTTACAACATCTTATATCTACCACTACTAGGGCTTAGAGGAAGAGCAAGTTGAACATTTCCCCTTCCCCACACCTACAGGTATCACAGATAGTGAGAGGAAGAGTCCCCTCTTCCTCTGCAGAAGAGATTATGTAGAGTAGAAGAAACAGGCAGTCTGTTGTGTGTCCCTTCTTTCATCAGTGCAGGGAATTAATGCTTTCATTAATTCAGTAATCATAATTTAACAAATCCCCTAATGCTGATTTGCTTATGTTTTTATTTTATTCTTTTAATCTAACCTCTTCAGGTAACTTTGATGGTCCAGCAGGTGACTCATGTATATTTCATCACTGAAAAGCACTGTCTGGAAATTATTAATGGTATGATCTTGCTCAGCCTGGGTGATATTTTTTCTCTTGCAAAGGAGCAGAGCCAGAGTCCTCATATTGCCAATGATGATACTGAGATAAGGAGCAGTAACAAACCAGCAAAGCAGGGAGGAGAGATTAACTTAAACTGCACCGTCTCAGTTGGTGACGTGCATATATTTGCACTGCCTGAAAAAAGTGTCTCTGCTGTGTGAAGCTCAGTTAGCATATGGTTAGCATACGGGTAGCATATGGTCAGCATATACCCAATTGAAATTGCTGTCCCAGACCAAGGACTACTTCTACGTGGGAGAAGTGTAGGGCTGGAACCGTGCTTAAATACCGAGGTGGGGACAGCTGGCAGAGGTAGCTGTGGAGTGTGACCTGTTCCTCTGCTGATGCTTGGAGATCTCTGTGGACTAGAGATGAAGTCCTAGCAGTCTAAATGTATACTCAAGTTCGGCTTCGGTGATGGGCTCCAACACAGAGCGTAGGTGAAACCTGTGGCTTAGAGGCCACATGAGATGATGATAACTGTTCCAGTTACCCTTCAAAAAAATCTATTAACTGTAAAATTTCTCAGTCCCTAGAAATGCTTTGGGAGATTGATTTATCATGAAGACTCTGTCTAATGCACAAGAAGTAACATGCACCTCCTGTTGCTGCTGTATGCTGATTGCTTAGCTCAATCTATTGAATTGCCCGTGTTCTAACAGAGCCCTCTCCTTTGCCACAGCATGGCTCAGAAATTATGTGTTTTCTGGCTGTATTTTTGTTGTTTGGATGGTTTTAGGGATACTAATTTAGGGAAAGAAAGAAAAAAAAAAGGGAAACCTAACTGATTCAAGCACTGGGTTTCCAGTCTCAGGCAGACACCTGGGGAAGAAGCTAAAGAGAATGGTTTATAATTGTCATTTGTTGATGGCAAAGCTATGAAACAACGTGACAGAGCTGGGTGTTCAGCCAACTGCTAACTACAGCCATGCTGAAAAGAGGCTGAACCACAAGAGCCAGACTCAATTTGCACACTGAAGGAGGCCACCGAGCGTGGACTGGGGGAAAACTCAAGAAAACAAAACGTAATGGTTTCATTTCACATCCTCACTGCAAAAGAAGCCTAAGAAGTCACTGCTGAAAGTCAGCTTTGCCTAGTGAATATTTTTCTTCTTGGACTGAGGGCGATGGAGCACGGGGCCCGAGTGACAGGAAGAGGAAGGTTTGGAAGGTGACTCACTGCCTTGTTTGTGAGCAGAGGCGAGCGCTCGGTAATTATGGAGAATATGAAATGAATACCTAGACAGCCTCGTTGCTGCCTTTTAATAATAAATAAGCGTTCTTCTTCTGGTGCCATAACACTGTGTATTTGAATCAGCTGCCTTATGAGGAGCCTGTGCTTTTCCCCTGGTGTTGGAAAGACGCAGCATAGTCATCAGGTAGCAATGCATGTTCTGAGCTTCTGTGTTTCCTGCTCCTAACAGACACAAAAAGCAACAATCAGGACTAATTATGACTGCTAGTAAAGAAGGGATTCATGCCTTAAGGCCTCCGAGTGCTTAGCTCAAATATAATTAAAACCAAGAGTTTAAAGGGAAAATGCAGCCTGGTCCAGTAAGCAGAACAATCGTAAATTTATCCTGTCTGTCTGGATAGATAAAACCTTTCCAGAGTATCAGAATATGCTTAAAATAAACCCCAAGTAACCCTACAAAACACTTAAAATACCCTTGGTTTCTAGAGGGTAGAATAGAGGAATGAGAAAGGAATCTGGGCTGTTTGTACATGCATGTGGCAAAAGCAGAGTTAAAAATCACTGGATGTCATCCAGTGTGGCTTTGGGGACTCCTGTCTTCTCAGGGTGACACCGTGCCAGCGCTGGCTCCTCTTTCAGCTCAGCTGATCTTAATCACCGCAGTAAGAGGCAGGTCAACAGGCAACACCACAAATGTGCCCAATCTTATTTTCAGTTATGATTCACGGACAGCGTGCCGCACGCCAGCATGGGGGCCACCTTCTGTGCCCCCCAGCTCCGTGCCGTGCCTTACGGCAGCCCGCTTTACAGCAACACTAGATGTGAGCTCCCTGTGGTGAGAGGTCAATCTGGAGTCAAGGCCACACGTCTTCCAACGTTTTCAAGTCAAAAGAAGTCGTTTCACAGAATCACAGAATCTTTATGGTCAGAAGGGACCTTTGAGATCACTGCGTCCAACCACAAGAAAATAAACAAACAAACAAACAAAAACCCAACCAAACCCAAACGAAAACAAAAACAAACACCACAAACAGCCACAAACCAACAGTCTCAGGCACTAGAGCATGCCCTGAAATGCCATTTCTACACATTTCTTAAATACCTCCAGGGGCGGTGACTCCACCACATCCCTGAGCAGGCTGTTCCAGTGCCCCCCAGGAAAGTAGTTCTTGCCAATATCCAATCTAAGCCTCCCCTGATACAATTTCAGACCATTTTCTCTGGTCTTGTCATTACTCACTTGGGAGAAGAGGCCAACCCCCCCCTCTACAGCCTCCTTTCAGGGAGTTGTTGAGAGTGATGAGGTCTCCCCTCAGCCTCCTTTTCTCCAAACTAAATATGCCCAGTTCCCTCAGTCTCTCCTCATAGGACTTGTTCTTTAGACCCCTCACCAGCTTGGTGACTCTCCTCTGGGCATGCTCCAGCACTTGTAGCGAGGGGCCCATAACCGAACGCACACAAAATTTGTTCCCATATTCAGTTGGTAGATAGGGGAAAAAAGACAAAAACAATAGCTTTGAAACCCAGAAACCACTTTGCATCAAACCAAACCAGGAGGAGGGATGCATCATACTGGTGACAGCCTTTTACACATTCTCCTTAAGCCATTCCTCAGACTCATCTGGTTGAGTCCAACTGCTTGACCCCCAGTATGGCAGAAAGCTAAAGAGAGGAACTGATCCTATCCAGCCTGGCTAATTAATGCAGTCAGGTGATCAATATCTAATAGTCATCAATAACTACCTAACAGGTACGGTATTACCTTGGTTGAAAGTTGGGTCTCAGAGTTATCCCAGTCATGAACCTTTCTGTGCTAAACCAAGGTCTGAAAACAATGCCATCCACCAGATGCACTTTCTTTTTTCCAGACACTTCTGGAATTATTTACCTTCTGCCTCCTGATTGCAAAAGTAATCCATAGTTACCTCCTGCAAACCTGGTCATGATTTGTACAGTAAAAAGTGCCAACCGGCATAATTTAGATAATCTGACCTCTTGTCCTATCTGAAGGAAATGTGATTTGACAGAATTTATCCACCCACTGAAATACATATTTAAATTTCCAAAATGTTCTCTGAACACTAGAGACTTTGTAAAGGTGCATAGTGGTGATCTTTATTGCGTGTGTCTGCCCTGTCAGAGCATTTCCCTACCACGACTAACGTCTGGAGGTCCTTTCCAGTGCTATGGAGGGTTTGGTGAAATCCTGTGAATCCATTTCCTAGGAAAAAAATCTCTTCTGGTTCTTCCAAAGTTCTTTTCAAGGGTCTGTCAGAAATTCTCGGGAAAATTAAATGGTGTTATAGAGAGATTGTCAAATAGAGTCATCTGTGTTGTACCTACCTGTACTGGGCATAGACAGTCAGTCTTCAGACCTGTTTTAGTCGTTATAACATTATTTACAGAAAACTAAGGTACCAGGGGAAAACATATGGAGGAAAGGCCTATGTTTCTTGCAGATAATCACTGTGTTTGCTGTCTTATGTGTGTACCTTCATTTCCTGTGATTATTGTGCAAATTAAACATTGTAAAATTGCACACCCTAAATAATCATATGCATGGCTAATCTTGCCTGATGAATACAGCTTCAGCACTAACTCTTCTGCATATAGAAATGTTTCCTTTAGAGTGTACCTTCCTAGACCACTTTAGACACCTCCACAGAGTAACCCAAGACATAGGTGTCATTTTGGTTACTACTCATAAAACTTAAACAGTAATCGTGACGATAAGGGGTTTCTATGGCTGATGTGCTTAGTAGATTTTTCTTAATTTTTTTTAATTAAAAAAAGTCAATAAAAATGGTGTTTAAAAAACACCAGGGACTTTCCTTGTCTGAGCATTGTAGCTTCTCTTGTAAAGACATTTCAGCAACCACATAGAAAACTATTTAAAGAAAAAAAGGAAACAGCGTGTTTAAAGCAAGATGAAAATAAGCGTGATTGATCTGAACTTCTCCTTTTTTTTTTTTTAATTCAAGAGTTTGTCCTTCCCGTATTGTTGAGGAAAATGCACCTATGTACGAGAGTATATGATGCCTAATTGGTTCTGAAAGTAGAGTTCAGCTGCAAATACTTCAGTAGAAGACAATGACAAATCTCCCCCATTACTCATCAGGATAGAGCTCTTGCTGATTGTCAGTGCATAGTTTCCTGAGCTATCACAATTCTGTTGGTTAAAGCCATATTTCCAGAGTACCAGGTATCTGTTTCTGTACTTAATTTAGTACAGAATATTTACAGCTCGTGGATGAGTTAAGTCTGAGAGTGCATTTTCTCCTGCTGGCATTTATGCGAGACCAGAAAAGGTGGGGGGAGGGAAGCAGAAAAAGGAAACCTTAACCTTTTAGTATTTAAAAGCAATATTTTAAAAGCAAAATTAAGGAAACACACTTAACAAAAATAACCAGGGGAATATAGCGTTTTAAATGAACTAGAGGAAGCAGATTTAGTAATATCTTTCAAAGACAGTGGAAAGTCAACAGAGTTGCAGTATATATCTCAGTATTGCATTTTTGTGGTAATATTTTTAATAGGTTTTCTTATGGCTCAATCTCTCTCATATTCCCCAAAATTCACTATATGTGGAGGAGTCAGGATAATATAAGGGCACTGGCAGATAAAGACTGGAGCCATAAGGGTTCAGCTCAAAGATTTTTGTGGTATCCAAACTCTTGTCTGTCTAAAGATAGCCCTTGCATCCAAACGCTTTTTCCCAAATCTCTCTTTAGTGGCATAACTTGGGGTGATATAGGTACCAAGGGGTCGATTTCTTTCCATCTTTCCTGTTGGAAATGTTCCATTTCATATAAATTATTAACTACTGCTGGTCTAGAAATTGAAGTAGAGGGAAGAGAGCAGGGAGAGAGAAGCCACCCTGGCTCTCTAGGCCATTAGTTGGGAAATACAGCAGAGTTCAGAGTTCAAATACCTTCTCAAATAGTATTTAATTATTGATATTAAGTGGAGCACCCCCCATAAGAGAGGATGAGAGTGATTTATCCCATATTAGCCAGTAGCTTGGTCACTCAGTCACCTAGAATGCAAGAGACCAAGTTCAACTCCTTCTTTGAGACCAAAGATAAGAAACAGTGTGGGAGGAAGGGTTCACATTCAGGTACCTAAGCAGGGAGGCTAAGTTAAGTTCTAAGGGCTCTAAGTTTGAGATAAATTAGGAATACCTATGTTAGCAGGTATCCTTGAGAAGTTCAGCTGTTGGCTTATTTTAAGATGGGTCTTGGTGTTTTCCTGAACTTTTCATAACTAAGAAAAGACTACTTAGCAAATACCTTGCACAGCACTGGAAACCCACTTTTTATAACACGTATCTTATGGAAAGATATGCAACCTTAAAAATTTTTAAATAAATAGCTACTATCTACTCTGCAAAAAATAAAGGTTCAATGGGTCAGACAATTTTTCTGCAACTGACATCTATTAATGCAGTTCTGGGTATTCCCCTGGCATGAGGAAGTAACTGTCATCTTGCTACTAAGGATGTATTCATCATACTTGTTGACCACAAGGAATGAGTGTAAGACACCACTTGGGTCCCTACATGAGGAATCTTTGTCTGGGACAAGAGATGGATTTATATATATACACGTGTGTGTATATTTTTTCCCCATGATTACGGAATAAGCATCCACTAAGAATTAGAAACTTGCTAAATTACTTCCAAGACATTTTACTTAACGTATGCAATAGGGGTAGACAATAATTCAGCCTATTGCTTGCAGATTTGAACCTGTGAATATTCACCAGGAAGGCCTGCTCACTGGCTAATTGTGTTCTGCCAAATGCTGTTAAACCATTTTTTTATAATGTACGTAAAATGTGAAAGTGGGGCATGTAATGAATTTCTGTTTAGATCCCAGTAGTGAAACAAATGACAGGTACAAAAACCTCTCACCTTTCGCCTCAGTATGTTTGAAATTTAAGGTTAATGTAAAGAATCAGATTGCTATTGGAAGGAGACAAGCGATATACATGTTTGAGCTGATCTATGCTTGCACATAAGAAGAAAGATGAGCCAATGATAGGGAAGGGAATGAAGCTATTAGTGAATTGTCAAAGGAAAGGAAGTGCTGGAGAAGAGGTTTTGGAATTAGAAGACTGATAAACATAAGTTCTAGTCAGAAAATTTGGAGAAAGGATTTGCCACTGGAAAACCGACATCTTTTAGCAGAGGAGGGACAGCTTCAAAACTGTGATCTAAAAACGCGACTGCAGTATCTCACTATAGGCCAGAAGTCCCACCTGCCTGAGCAAGTGTCCCCATCAGCCCACACCTCCCATGGTAGGTTATGGATGTCCCAGCACGAGCAAGGCTCCCCCAGCATGACAGGAGCTGAAGCCAGGATGGGGAAACTTGCTCAGAAAGAGAATGGGGAAACCAAGTCACTACACTACATTTTCACTGCGCCACATTCAAATCAAACCACTTTGGCTAGAATATGCCAGCTGAAATGTTGCATTTCTTTATATTTTCAGGTGTATTCACTTATATTTTCAGGCAGTCTTTTTCAGTTACAGTCAAGGCTTCCAATGGTAAACAGACACCCTTCTCAGGTCTGCACTGCACATGCATGAAATAAAAAAACTCAATCTTCCACTGAGAACAGATTTGAAATTTTTCAAGCAGGAATCAGATCTGAAAAGTGTATTTGATAGTAAATTATGAAGCACTTCCATTTCTGAAATTTTTGGTCAAGCAGTTGGCAGGCTTCCTGGGAAGCTGAATCAATGGCGTTTCTTGACTTTGTAAAAAAGCAGCAATCTCCACAGTGGATACTTAAGGTTAGTCACTGAAACTGGCTTTCTCTCTGATTATCATTCTACCTGCCTGGCACTGACAGAGAGAAGACAAGCCAGAATGTGGCCTCTGAAGATCTTCAGTAAATCGAGTGCTTAACCCTTTGGCATCACTCCAGTTACTTTGGAACAATCTTCAACAACAACAAAAAAAAACTGGTACAGAGAAGGCAAACATCCTTTTGTTCCATTGACTCAAGCATGTGTACGTATGCCACCTCGAGATTGAATATTGCAAATTTGTCATTGCATCACTTCAGCTGGCGCTTGTTTTTCATTGTTTGGAGCTTTGAAAGTCTCAGTGAGAAAAAATCTTTATTGCAGAATTACGCCTTGCCATTGAATCAGTACATGCTGTATGGCATGTTTTGCAAAGATGTGGCTAATGTGGGGGTGGCAGGAAGGGGAAGAAAGCTGATATTTGTTTCTTTAATTTCTTACAGGGTTCCATCAGAAAAGCCATCATGCTCTAAATTTTCCCCTGGTGTTAATCTTCTAATAGCATGATTTCCCTCTACCCCATTGATTCATTGGTCCAATCTTTCTTCAGATTTGAACAAAAGGCCAAAAAAAAAAAAAAAAAAGTGTTTTCCCATCTGCAATAGAAACTCCTATGCTGGTTCCTTGCCTTTTACTATCAGAGGCCTACGGGTTAATACTTGATAAAAGGGAAGAGGTGGGTATTTGTCTCTTGCCTGGAGAAATTCTTTGCTTCTTTGCCAGGGAAAACATCTGATCCTGTTGCAATGATTTTTCTTTTAATTGGAATGCAAAGATCTTATCTTTTTATTGCTCCTTTATTGTTGATAACCACTCCACTTGCTCACTCTCCACAAATGTCCGGCTTATATATACAACTGGGAAAGCAGTTCATTTTTCCTCCTTTTTAGCTTTAATGATTTGCCTAACAACTGAATTGTGCCAGAGTGGTTCATATATCCCTTCCCGTGCTGCAGTCCCTTTCTCAGATGCCTGGTCTGTGTCTGTCTCTCTCTAATTTCCAGGCACAGATCTGCCTCTTGCTCTAATAACTGCCCGAGGTGTGGGAGACCACTTTATGGGAATTCAGTCACACGGGCCTATGCAAAAATAACAGTAAATGAGAAATTTGCAGTGAAAGGGAAACATTGCATGCAAGTCATACGCCCACTACTCTCTTAATTTAGGCTCTTTGTGGCTTTGCGTCGCCATACGTTCTGTAATGTCAGATGAGTGCGTGGGGAAGCGACGGCCTCATGGATAGAGCTGAGGCACAGGAAATCTGGGGTTTATTCTCAGCTCTGCCCAGGTCCCACGGATACACAGCTCGACCTGCCTGCTCGCCAGTGGCCAGGGGGAGCCCCGCCAGTGGCCGCCCACCCTGCCGATCCACATCATTGCTGCAGCTGAAGGATGCCCCAGGAGAGCTGCTGTGGGTACCTCTAGAGCCTCAGGGTTCCCCACAGCAGCTCAAGTGGGTGGAGAGCAGGAGACATTTGGGGCTCTTATAACCAGGACAGCCACAGGTGGCTTAACCCTGCCTCTTTCTGTGTGAGATAGCTGCCTTCCTCCTAATACCCATTTTCTGTCAATTCTGACATGTGTGTGAGCATGTTTTTGTGTGGAGGCAATATCACTTGTTCTGTTGCTCTTCAGGACCCCACTCCCACCACTGTAGGTCCTCAGATGGTATCTTAAGTCTCTGTGCCCTATGTGTTTCCTGCCCTCCTTTTTCTTTCTTCATCGTTCCCGTATTCCTCTTCCCTTTGCACATTTTCAGTTCTGGTTTTGACCATCTCTTCCCCTCTTCAAACTGCCCCTGCCAAAAGAAAGTTGTTTGGAGGGAGGAGTGAAAAATAGCACCTTCCAAAAGGGGGCAGCTGGGCTCCAACTTGACTAATTAAAGGCATTTGAGGCAACAGGTAGTGTTTGCCCATGTTCATGGTCTCCCTCCATCACCACTGCTCAGTGTCTGCACCATTGTGACCTGGGGGGCCCAGTGCTCTTGGCCCATCCATAGTCCTGATGGGACTCCTCCCCAGTCCTCCCCACTGCTGCTCTGGTCTCTTTCCTATTGCAAACTCTCTAGAAGAAAACCATTTTGTTTTCAAAGGGTTGCTACAGTTGCACACATGCATGTACTCTTTATGACTATGTGTTACTGTTTTCTAGGTATGAAAGAAGAAAAGCCAAATTCTATCCTGTCTGGAAAAGAAGGGAAAAGATTTTGTGTAGTTTGGTGTGAACGGGTAAATGTTTTTTTCTCAGTTTTAGTTACACAATGTAGAATGTAGCCACATCTCATACTAAATGGGCCTTTCTGTCTACTTTTCAGTTACCGCTATTCCTCTAGAAGAGATGGAGAGAAAGGTATGTCCTGAAACAAAAAAGAAATATATTATTATTAGACAAAAAGGAGGTTTACCTGAAGTTACCCTGCAAAGAAAAATACCACATTTCGGAAATGTTACTGTTATGCACTGGAGCCTAAGACTGACACTCCATGTAAGAGCAGCACTTCTGTCAGATACAGCTAACACTGCTGGGTGCTATTAGCTATGGAAAAAGCATTTTTCCTCCATTAAGTCTTCCAGGGCAGACTCCCCCTACATACAGGCTGGTTCTGTATCAGATCATATCAGTCATCCCAGAAACCTTCTGAAACATAAAACTGCCCTTTATTGGGAAGGGGAGAAAGCAGAAGTAAGTGCTGCTCTGCTGCTTTGGTGTGGAGCCTTTATTACACCTCGAGCAGCACTGCTGAACTGTATGTTTTCTTTATCTGCCAGTGGACTACTGGGACTACTAAACACATGAACATAAGCTTCAAAAAAAAGGTAGCGACACTGACAGGTAGCTGCTGCTTGAGGAACCCTTCAGCTTTTTTTATTGAACTATGTGTCTCCAGCAGCAGCGCAGCAAATAGCCAAACGTTGCCCGTGCTTTGGTTGTGCCTCTTGGAGCTTTTGCTCGAGGAGAACGGGAACAGCAGAGTTCAGAGCTGAGAGTGCCCAGACTTCACTTCTCTGCATTCCAACCCAAAACTCTAACACCCCTTCTCGTCCAGCCCCTGGGACGATGTGGAAGGGAAGAAACCACAAGGCTGCCAGGATCCCAAGGATTAAAAATCACGGAGCAGGTCCCCAGCACTCAAAGCATTACCCTAAAGATGATGAATTTGCAAATTGCACGTGCCTTCATGTTTTTGAGCCAGAGAGTTCATATTTTCAACTCTCCTGTTGAACTGTGAAGTGTTCTAGCAACAAACAAGCTGTGAAATTGTGACTGTTGTCAATAGAGCAGAGTGTCTCCTGGAGCTCACCTGCATGGTCTGTTTGAAGAGGTGTAGCTGGGCAGTCAGTGCAGTTCACTGGCATGTCCACCTGTATCAGTAAGAAGTTATGGAATCATCTGGGCTGGAAGGGACCTCCAAAGGTCATCTAGCCGGACCCCGCCAAAGTCAGCAGGGACACCCCCAACTAGACCAGGTTGCCCAGGGCCTCATTGAGCCTCACCTTGAATGTCTCCAGGGAAGGGGCCTCAACCACCTCCCTGGGCAACCTCTTCCAGTGCTCCACCACCCTCAGTGGAAAGAACTTATTCCTAATCTCCAATCTAAATCTGCTTTTCTTCAGTTTAAACCCATTGCCCCTCGTCCTGTCACTGCAGGCCTTTGTAAACAGACTCTCCCCAGCCTTCCTGTAGCCCCCCTCAGGTACTGGGAGGCCGCTTTTCAGTCTACCCGGAGCCTTCTCTTCTCCAGGCTGAACAACCCCAGCTCCCTCAGCCCTCAGAGGGGCTCCAACCCCCTGAGCATTTTTGTGGCCCTCCTCTGGACCCACTCCATCAGGTCCATGTCCTTCTTCTATTGAGGGCTCCAGACCTGCACACAGTGCTCCAGGTGAGGTCTCACCAGGGCAGAGCAAAGTGGGAGAATCACTTCTCTGGACCTGCTGGCAACACTTCTTTTGATGCAGCCCAGGATGCGATTGGCCTTCTGGGCTGCAAGTGCCCACTTGTCTCATGTCCAGCTTCTCATCCATCAGCACCCCCAGGTCCCTTTCCTCAGGGCTGCTTTCTAACACCTCGTTGCCCAGTCTGTATTGATCCCAAGGATTGTTCTGGCCCAGGTGCAGAACCTTGCACTTGCTCCCATTGAACCTCATGGGATTTACTTGAGCCCACCTCTCCAGCCTGTCCAGGTCCCTCTGGATGACATCCCATCCCTTAGGTGTATTGACAACAGCACACAACTTGGTGTCAT
>BJBW01002836.1:0-10433 GCA_004320125.1 Scolopax mira
GTTCCCCTCCTTCTGCCCGGTGACAGGAGGGCAGGGGACCCTCTGCCTCTCGTGGAGCGCCATCCAACCCTCCCCTCGGGCTCACCTCAGCCCTTCCCGCCGCCGCCGCGCGACCCATTGTCTGCTCCGACCGCCTTTAAATCCCCGCGCGGCTCCTGGCCACGCCCCCTCCGCGCCTGATTGGCTGCCGCGGACTTCCTGGTTCCGGCTGGGGCTGTGAGCGGGGAACCGCCCTGTGCAGCGCCATCCCGAGCCCTCCTCGGGCCTAGAGTCATTCAGGAGTAAGGCAAAATACTCCCATAAAAATTAAAATGAATTCTCTCTGCTCCAGCAAAGAGCTAAGGGTTCAAACGCTCCCCAAGTCCTGCAGCAGGTCTCCGCTTGGCACCAGGACTGGCGAGTACAGTCGCAAGGAGCTTTCAATGTGGCTTCAGGCAGGGACCTGTAGGACCAGCCCTAAAGCATCTGGTCAAGGGAGGATAAATACAGACGGAATAAACCACAGGGCTGTGGCTTTATAAAAGCAGCTTCCAGTCTGTAACCTATTCTTTCAAAGCGTTTTTAAATGGTAAACAAAAGGGAGCCTGTAGCTACATTCGGAATTGATTTTTTTTTAAAAATTATTTCTTTTATTTGATGTTGGTCAAGACCTTTCCTGAGAGATTATCCAGAAGAAAAGGAGAAAAGGATAATGAGTTCTGAATTAATAACAACCTAAGAGAGAAAAAAATGGCATAATTAATGGTTGCCTTTTAAAAAGAAAATTACTTAATAGGAAGTAATTTCGATGATCAATATTGTCAAACATACCTTTGTGAAGTATTTGAGCTCTAAAATAGACAACAAGATTACAGAATAGACCCAACAGCATAAACTTAACTACTTTATACTAAAGAGACATTTATGAGGAAATCCAAATGGCTTTGACTCCAAAGAAGGAAGCACAGTTGAAGCCACTGGCATGTACAATGAGAAGAAGGAGCTTCTCTGGTACAGTCTGATGCCACAACTTTGTGTGGCTTGAACGTGGGGCCAGTTTACCAATATCGCCTACGTGATATGCTGAAAGAGTTGAAACAAAATAACAATAAAAAAAATCCCAGAGAATGCTAAGGAACCTAAAAAAACCAAATAAATAAATAATACATTAAACATGTTGTAAGAACTTCCATCTAAACTTTACTTTGAAGGTGCAGAGCACTGGAACAGGCTGTCCAGGGAGGTGGTGGAGTTTCCTCTGGAGACATTCAAAACCCACCTGGACAAGTTCCTGTGTAACATGCTCTGGGTGGACCTGCTCTGGCAGGGGGTTGGACCAGATGATCTACAGAGGTCCCTTCCAACCCCATGTGATTCTGTAATATTCAGGATATAAACCAGGACTGTCCCCAGTCTGCATTTGGTTCTAAAGGCTTCCATCCCCCAGGAAGATCTGATTTACACCCAGACATAACTCTCCGAGTCTGCTAACCATCCCAAGGCAAGATATTTTGTGCAGGAACAAGTAATGTGAAAGCTGCTGCTTCATCCAATCTGAAAAAATTTCTCAGAACTTTCTAGACATAAATATCTGAGACAGCATCATTGAAAGCATACAACAACCCTAAAAGTGCTTGGTTCTTACATCGGGAATAATCAGGCTGTTAACAGGAGCAAGACTGGTAGTACAGCTCACATCTGCAAACACCTATGCACTAGAAAAATATGCTTTGCCCACTTCTGGCCATCTGACAGATTCACAAGGGGAGAAAATACCTTGTTAAAAGTAACTGAAATCCTAATTCTCCTTTTTAATATCCTTTTAACTTTGATAATGGGGTCAGACATCACAAAAATCTGTAATATATGAGCATCATCTCCCAAGTTACTCCCTTCATACTGGCCCTTTTAAAGGGGTCTGGAGAACAAGTCTTATGAGGAGCAGCTGAGGGACCTGGGGTTGTTCAGCCTGGAGAAAAGGAGGCTGAGGGGAAACCTTATCACTGTCTACAACTACTTAGCACTCTCTATAACTACTTAAAAGGAGCTTGTAGAGGTGGGGGTTGGTTGAAGAGGCGATAGGATGAGAAGAAATGGCCTCAAGCTGTTCCAGGGGAGGTTTATACTGGATATTTGGAAAAATTTCTACACCAAAAGAGTTATCAAGCACTGGAACAGGCTGGCCAGGGGAGGAGTGGTGGAATCATCATTCCTAGAGGTATTTAAAAGATGGGTAGACATAGTCCTTAGAGATATGGTTTGGGGGTGGTTTTATCAGTGTTAGGTTGATGGTTGGACTTGATGATCCAAAAGGTCCCTTCCAACCTAGACAATTCTATGATTCTGACATGCTCACACTGGTTCTTCTTTTATACACCTCTAAATGCTAGCTTTTCCCAAACTGAAGGGTTAATAAGCTCCAATTTTAGAGGAGCTTGTATTTCTGTACAGGGGTGCCTGGAAGAAAAAGCAGGAAGCATTGTGTTTAGTCTCTCCAAGCCTATAAGTACAGTTAAGCCCCAAAGCCTGCAAGCCTGATGCTACGCAAATGCATTACTCTGCTGGTACGTACTGATGGGAACCAAGGCTGAAATAGTTCATTCTTGAGGTTAGTGATTTCTTGCAGGAACCAGAAAAGAAGTTTTAAAAGCAGCAAAGCTTATCATCAGGACACAATTTCCCTGAAGCAACTGCTTCAAAACCAACTGAGCAAGACCTGGCAAGAGCCTTTCTGTGCAATTCCTCCATCTAACAGACATTGCTCTTCACCTGTCAAAGAGAAATATGTTCTGAAGTACACCAGGTCATGTGCTCTATTACATCCTTGCTGTTTCACACACAAATACACATTTGGTATAACATCCAGAACAATAAAAAATTTTAGCTCAGGACTTCTCTAAAATTCAGCTTTTAATCTAAATTTCCTGCAGAGGCTAAAAAGCATTGCACTTAAATGCTATGCGATACTTTTTTTCTAAGTAAAACTTTTTTCACTGGACCAAGGAGAAAAAGAAAGACACTCTCAGCTGGAATAAATTTTATGTGCATCTGTCGTCAGAGATGAAGTCATGTCCCTTTGTAATAAAAACCACCCCCTGTGTAGTAGCTGGAGCACGATTTCTCCCACCTTCTTGACAAACAGCTGTTGTCATTGCTTAAAACCCTTTAAGTTCAGATACTAGGACCAAATGTCTGCAAATATGATGAAGAAGAAAACATTTACTCAAGATGTTTTACAGTTTATTACTCTTCCAGGCTACTGATAACACTACTTTTCTCTTTACAGGGGTGACAGCATTGAAGAGTGCTGGCCCCACAGCACTGACTGCGTTTATTAGTCAGTGTTTGCACATACGATCCTCTAAAGCAGTACAGATTAGCAGCGTATTACTAAGTACAAAAACTGAATATGAGCATTTATTGGAGATGCTCCTCATTACTACTTGGTAACTAACATTCACAGCCCTAGTTTGTTGTCTTACGTACATTACCCAAAGCAGCAATCAAAATTAAATGGTGTTGAAACAGTCCGATTCAGCCTTGCAAATTTTCACTTAAGAAGAAAAACAACAAGAAAACCACTATTATCCTTAACTTTTATGTAAACAGTAACCCTCATTTTTCTCTCTCAAAATTACTGTGTTTAATTTGTATTTATTTGTTACACCCAAGTAGAAAAACATCAGCAAAAAAGGAATCTGGATGGACTAATGAGCGCACGCAAAATGGAAATAAGGTGGTAGTGAATAAATTGCAGTACAATAAAAGTTAATCTGTTTCAGAGAAGACAACTTTTTGTCTAGTAATACTCGCTGTTTGAATCTGAACACACACACACACACACACACACACCCCTTCTCCTGTAAAACTAAGATCATTGTTTGGCTTATTCGTTCCCTCCCAAATTCTTCTGAGCATGGTACAACGGAGTTGCTGTCTCTATTAGATTATTTGCTTCCTGACCCAATTCAGAAACATAATGAATAATTAGTTCGATGAAATATTACTAGCAAACCCAGAGAGAAATGGAAGGGTTTCCTCAAGCTGAGACTAAACGCTAGTAAGATACAGACAAGCAAGTATCATGCAGGACTCATCGCTCGTAAGGTAAATGACTTCTTCTGAATTCACTCAGGCAGAAAATGAACAGCTGCCAATACTGATCAGAGAGAGGTAAAATGCTGCACGAAGGGATGAAGTGGTCTTTTGTTTGCTTTTCCTTTAGCTAAAATAATATTTTTCCTCTATGGAAGGCGAAAGATTGGCTCGGAGATCAAAAGTAGTGCTCTAAGCCATGGCTTTGGTGTGCGTGCAGCGCTGTAAGAGTGTCCAACCAACTCCCACCTCTGTTACAGCACATTCCGAATCTATTTTGACACAACTCATTAACACAATCAATATTTAAGTATCTGCATGGCAGCTAATAGAGAAACATAAAGAATTTTTACCTCTTTTACTGAAACAGTGAGCCTATGACAAAACCTAGTGACCTCCTCAGGAGCTACCAAGGGGCACATCACAGATGGGTCAGGAGGGCCACCAGCAGTTCAGAAAGATGGGCTCAAGCCAGCTCTGACTGACATCCCAGCAGCAAGGAAATCACATTCCTGTAAGCTCCGACGTGACCTGTACAAGCTCACAAAAGACCTCAAATATTCACTGGGGTACCTGATATGTTTCTGCAATGTTACTGCCAAAGCTGCTCCCTCAGGCATCAGGTCCACTCCTCCACCATCCCACCCCAGCACAGCATAGTTGTCACCCCGATAGACTTGACACTGCATTATTAGTAAAGCAGTACCTCTGTAACTCCTTTACATAGAGCAGACTAGGGGAAAAGAAGAAACTTTCTGACTTGTCAAGTCCAACGAGGCCCTGCCAGTTACTCCAGGAAAGTACACATCAGCAGGAGAAAAGCTGCTCCTGGAGGAGGGCAGAAAGCAGACGATGCCTTCTCCCCAAGCATCATGGTACTCAATCTTGCAGGGGTAATTTTAGTGATATACCACATTGGGAAGATTTGCTGTCTTCACAGAGTCCTTACTGTACTTTATCTGGGGGCAATACAGCAAAGGAGATTGCAAAGACAATAAAGGCAGACAGCTTTACACATCTAATTTTTAACTTTAGCAGTAAGCCCTGCTTTGGGCATACCAAATATGAATTTTTGCCCTTTAATGAACTAAGTTCATTCCTGTTGTGACCTGTATTTTCTTCTTTTATTCTCAAATGCTGTAACAATAAGCATTAGATCACCTCCTAGAAAAATAATTAATTATTGATCCACTTATGAATACATTTTAAATTCTTATAAAGTTCCCTTCTGTACTGACATAATTATTAATGAACATTTCACTGCCTTTCAGACTTGATGGAAGTTCAGTGGGGTTATAGTAACAATGGGTATGGTCAAAAGTTTAAGTACTTATCGGTCAATTATTTGGTCTGTCAGGAAAATTCTCTCAGAGTTGTAAATGATTTGAACATGAACGTCTTGAATAATGATTCCGTAACACACACTCAAGTTAACAAGAGTGATGTATTCAGGTCAAATCAGTTCTGATTACTGCACATGTACTTTCCTAGAATTCTAGACACTTTAAATTTCATGTAAATCTTACTGAGAACATACCTAATTTACACTGAACCAGGTTTATTGAATGTTCATGGAATTCAGCAAGTTACTTGTGGGTAAGAGCTCTCCTATGGGAGGAAACCAATCAGAAGTATTTGCACCACTTGGTTTGGGAACAGGATTTTTCTACACTGCAGAAGGCCCTCTTAGGAACATTTTCTTCTAAGATAAAATGACATTTATTCAAAAATTAAGTGCTTTTTGGTTTTTGTTTTTTTTTTTAAGGAGTAATGAGAATCTAATCACATTGCTTTGGAACAGAACTATTAGCAGAGATGTAAAGGATGGCTTGTAAAAATAAATTCTTTAGTAGAATACATAAAAATGAACTCTTCAAATTAATTTTAAAAAAGGCATTTTTTTTAGTCAACACAAAATCATTCATTTCACACTCAAAACATATTCCATTAGAGGTCAAATGGGAGAACAGTCTGTTTTGTGCATGTCCTGCCTTAATAACCCTTGCGAGCAGAAAGCTGAATCAAGAAATTAGTAATTTTAAGTGTGTTACCAAAACTCCTCTTCACACAAAAACTGTAGGCTTTGGTGAACCAAAGGAAGAACTAGTGGCAAAAACAATCTAGGCTAAATACAAAAACAAAACAACGGAGGAAATAAGAAGAAATGCATCCTACCCACTTATTACAGATGATGACCCTAAGGTTTTTATTATACTGGTCTTTTAAACCATACCCTTTTATACAATATTTTTTTAAAAGAAGACAGAGAAAGTGACATCAGTCCTTTCTAGTAGATAGGGTTTGGTAGGGCAAGTACAGATGATCCTTTTTCCAAAGAACTGCTACCTCTCTCACAGGTACCATCGAAGCTGCTCTTTAAAAATTTCCTCTTGACATGCTGTCAGTAGGTCAGAAGAAAGAGCAAAGCAGCAGGTCAGAAGATGACAGTGGCTCCAAATACTATTACATTCTTAAACATTTGAAGAATTGCTAAGCAGGGTGAAGGAAAACAAATGTAGCAGTGTCAAAAGAAGCATCATGCAGTCACAGGGCAACAAACGGTCATTCAGGAGTCCCTGCAACTCTTGCTTCAGCTTTTGTTATCTACTTCTGTTAAGATTCCACTTGACTCCTTTCACAGCTCAAAGAGAAATGTCTTTGAATTTCAGCATGAAGGTGTTTTTTTGTTTTTTCAGGTTTCTGTAGTACAGGAGTCTCAAAAAAACCCCTCACATACAGGATATAAAGGGGGTTGTGGTGTCAATTCTTTCCAGTAGAAAAAAAAAAGTAGAAAAGTTGGTAAGAGTACTGAAGTCCTTCTGCATCTGGTAAACTTGCCCTGTTTTGATAATCGTGGGTATTACAGGGAGATTTATGGTGGGGTATCTTCAAGACCCACTTAGTTATACACCACTTAGCTGCCAAGTCTAAGTTTTATTTACTCAATGGGATGGATATACTGGGTGAACATAGTGCCTTTTATCCCAAGATTTCGGTGCTATGACACTTGCACATTCTCTATAGACACCCTCACACCCAACAAGTCTTCCACCTCTCCAGTCAACTTGTGACCAACAGCATGAACTCAGAGGAACCCAACTCCAGGAGCTCAACATTTCCCAGTCCTGGCTAGTTGCCAGGCTTTAGGTGTAGTGGTTTCACCTTGGGCTCAGCCTTCTGCAAGATGTTGGACACCTGTGGATGTGCCACTATCCCAACTATGCATTGTTCTCCAACTTGGAGAGTTGGCAGCTTATGCTTTCTTCATCCCTAAAGTCCATGAGCAGTTGTTACCCAGATCATTATCACTTCTGGTTTCCCCACCTAATTGCAAACAATTGCTAATTGTCTGTGCTTCTTTGTTTTGCCATAGCTACCAGAATCTGGCAGTGGAGAACTGGGCAGATATAGCCCAGGCCTTATTTACGTATGTAACAGGAGATTTGTTAACTGTGGGTATTTTCTGCAGGATGCACAACTGCCCAAAGTCAGAAAAATCAGAACAGGAGTTAATGTATTTCAGGATATAATTTTCAAATTGGAAAGCTCAAAAGATAACAAACCTGTAGCTACTGGTATTCAGAAGCTGAGATAACAGGAATATCACCTTATCAGAAAGTACACATAATCTTGTAGAATTATACTGAAATATGAGAAACAAAACTGGCCACACAGGGACACGTACTTAGAAAGATCAATCAAAAATACTCCTTCATATATGTAAGCCTGATGAACAAGAAAACCAGTATGAGGAATTTATTAATCAGTAATCTATATTAACCTTAATGTTCATTTTTATAGCATAATAAACTGTTTCTCTCATGCTCTGATCAAATTATTATTATTTCTCTTATCCTGAGATTAAAAGAGACAGAACCAAGCTTACCACAGTTGTACTTTGGTTAGGTTAGAAAACGGATTTCTCCTTTTCTTCAAGTAACCAGACATAATCTGTTCAAGTTTAACTTGTTTTCTTAGTGAAAACTTACCTCATAGCCTCTGTGACTACTTCATTTGGTGTAATGCAAGGGAAACTAAAAATATAACAACAATATACTTTTAAACAAGAAATTGATGCTGAAAAAAAAATCATAATGAGGATTCCAGAGATCTGAATGCCTTTCTTCTGGCATGACCACATCCACGATGAAGCTCTTTCTCTAAGTCAATGCTAGCTCTCCCACTGAATTTGATGGGATAAGAATTTACTCCTTCCCAATTGCTGGCAAACAGGGGTTTTGTACTTCTTTTTCTGTACGATAACAACATTTTTCTCCTTCTCTTTCCGAGACTGAAGTCTTTTTTGTTTGAAATGGTCATACAAAAGATGTGACAAAGACAGGCATTATTAAGGTATAGGTGAGCTGCACTTCTTCAAGTCAACTGATTACTGAATGAGCAGAGACCAGAATATGGCTCCTCAGGCTGCATTCTTTTAAAATGAGGCACAGTGAACAACTGTAATGCTGAGGCAATTGATTTTGCGCACCTTCTTGGTAGATTTTACGTATTATGGTTTTGATCCGTAGTCAATTATCCACTGTAATAGCATTAAGTGTCAATGTAATTAAATTATTGTACTAGGAAATGCTCATATGCTCTTAGTAGCATTAAAATATAGTCCATTTAAGTCAATATGGCACCACAGAATCTACAAATTAGTCATAAGCATTATTCACAAGTGGAAAAATGATGAAAGTTAATGTAGACTAATGCAATACAAAGTATATTGGTATGAACAACAACATGGGCTGTTTGCAACTCAAATAAACTAATTTCTTACATTAAAATTATTTCACTCATCTACCATGGATTGGAGTTAGCACCAATTTCTTGGGTAAATGTTTACGTATTTTTATCCTGGTTTTGATTTCATCAAGAAAAGAAAAGCTGCACAGTCAGCCAAGTATTTCTATCATACTTAGAAAGATATCTTATTATAAAAGAAGCTAGTTCCTATTAATAGATTACAAATAAATCCTGTTCTTTCTTAATGGCAGTCAATAGGAGTCCGTTTAATTCAATAGGAGAATATGTTTTCTAAAAAATGAAGGGCATTGAATAAAATTTTTGTCCCTTCATTGCACCAGAGTGAAGAAGAAGAAGAATCAGTGTATTAATATTTTTGTTTTGCCTTGAGATGTTGTACATATTACTATTACTTAAGGAGTGAGTCATTACCCTAAACATACGCTTTTGAGATAGACTAGGTGCCTGAGACATCTGCTTCAGTCCAGCAGACTTCACATTGGATCCAGAGACATCTGCAACCTTCTGGTGCCCAGGCAGGATGGTCCAGGACACATGGCATTTGATACCTATGTTTAGATGCTGGATCTCTCAGTCCAATGGCCCCTTCCTTACAATAAGGCCTAAGAAGTAGCAAACTGCAGTTGCCCCAATCACAGAATCACCTAGGTTGGAAGGGACCTTTTAAGATCATCTAGTCCAATCAACTAAGAAAAAAAAAAAACAAACCACACACCACACACAAAACACCACCAACCCAACACTAATCCATATGTCCGAACTCCATGTCAGCTGGTCTCTTGAACACTTCCAGGGATGGTGCCTCAACTACCTCCCTGGGCAGCCCATTCCAAGGCCTGACAACCCTTTCACGAAAGAAATATTTCCTAACATCCAACCTGAACCTCCCCTGGCACAACTTGAAGCTATTACCCCTTGTCCTATCATCTGTGACCTGGGAGAAGAGACCAACCCCCACCTCTCTACAGCCTCCTTTTAGGGAGTTGTAGAGAGCGAGAAGGTGTCTCCTCAGTCTTCTCTTCCCCAGACTGAACAACCCCAGCTCCCTCAGCCTCTCCTCACAAGGTTTGTGTTCCAGACCCCTCACCAACTTTGTTGCCCTTCTCTGGAACCACTCCAGCACCTCAATGTGTTTCTTGTGGTAGGGGGCCCAAAACTGGACACAGTACTCAAGGTGGGGTCTCACCAGTGCTCAGTACAGGGGGACGATGACCTCTCGGGTCCTACTCACCACACTGTTCCTGATACAGGCCTTCTTGCTGTTGGCCTTCTTGACCACCTGGGTACACTGTTCAGCAAACAGTCAACCAACACCCCCAGATCCTTTTCTGCCAGGCAACTCTCCAGCCATTCTTCTCCAAGCCTGTAGCACTGCCTGGGGTTGTTGTGACCCAAGTGCAGGACCTGGCACTTGGCCTTATTGAACCTCATTCCTTTGCTCTCAGCCCATCCATCTAACCTGTCCAGATCCCTCTGCAAAGCCTTTCTACCCTCCAGCAGATCAACACTCCCACCCAACTTGGTGTCTGCAAATTTGCTGAGGGTGCATCCAATCCCCTTGTCCAGACCATTGATAAAGATGTTGAAGA
>BJBW01002837.1:0-38663 GCA_004320125.1 Scolopax mira
TTTGCAGCTCCCCTCAAGTCATCTCTGCATAGAGGAGGCAAGGCAGAGATGAAGCTGAGTCGCATGGCAACTCCCTGCATCTCACCTATTGTGCTCCGAAACCGGTTTGGCTGAGTGCTCCCATACACAGACCAGCCAGGATTTATTACTGTAATCTGAAATAGAAGAGTGGAATTTTTTTTTTTTTTTGCTTCATCAAGGGGCTATCATGAAGCTGTCCTCATTTACTCCATCCTTATTTTCTGCCTGACTCTGTGCCCTCAGATGCTCAACTAAGTCCCTAGGCAGGGGCTGCGGAACGATGTTGTGCATTATCCCACACCAGATGATCTTAGTGGTCCCCTTCTCTCTGGGCCTGCGCAGAGCTGGATGTGAGAATGGGTTTTCTGGCTTTCCACATGCTGAGAACTTGCTCGTGCCACAGGCGAGTAATAAAAAGCCCCATCTCTATAAACTGTCCTTACTATATAAGGACAGGGAGAGAGATCTGTCCTAAAATATTTAACAGTATGAGTTATCTTATATTGCATACGTGACTATCAATATGTCACCTTAACCAGGCTGTGGAAAACCTTCCCATCAGATGTCTCTAAAATTGGACTATTTAAAACCTTTCATCATTTAGAAGCTGCTCTGTCAGAGAGTGCAAATTAGAGTTAAGACCTCTGATTACAGTTGCAATAGGGGTTTTGCCACAGATTTATGAAACCCATCTGTCCTGACCAAAGAAGGGCAATTCAGCTAATAAAATGAGTGGAAACACTATATTTCTGTAAGCTATAAAAAAATAATTTTATAGCATTTAGAGTAGTTTTGATGAGAGGGGAGAAAAGCATCTTGATGTTTAGAAGTCAAACACATGATAACATGGGAAACAAACAAGTAAAATAGGGAATATTACTTTTAATTAGTTTGCCTTACTGTTTGCTGGCTAATCTGTGCTTGGCCAGTAAGCAGAAACTCGTTTTCAAGCCAGATGAACCATCTGCAGCTTTTTTTTTCCTGTGCAATCAGTGACATGGCACGGGAGTGAAGACATTTTGGTCTAATACTCAGGGACATTAGGGTAAGCTTAAAACTTGGTGGAGGAGATGTGCTGGGAGACCAGCGCTGGCGGTACCTTGGAGCTGCAGGAGGGAGCTGGTGGGTTTGTGTGTGATGAGAGGTGATGAGATGGGGTGATGTGAATTGGTTGTAGGGGATTCCAGGAGACAGGGGAAAGATTTGGCATGATTGCAGCAAAGTGTGTGACATCTCTGTAAGGGTATCAGGCTGGCTTTGCAAATTGAAGATCCCTTCTCTTTATTTCTATTACTGCATTAATATAATTGCATTATGCAGACCTTGAACAGGTGGGGAAATTTTCATATGTAAACAAAAAATATAAATTAAAATGAGGGTATGAGCTAAGGCTTCCTTTCCTGTTTTAAAAGGCAAATATAATAAGCTGTGATGACTGGATCATCAGGAAATCCAAGATGAACTGCTGTAGCAAAGTTTTATCATCCTGTCATCTATGGCTGTGGAAACACTGTTAAATACCTTTATAAAGAGGCATTTCTGGTGGTTATCTACAGGGTGTTAATGTTTTACTGAAAGGCATCCATTTTTATTAATTTGGCAACAAAAAGATATGTAATATAATACTTTCTAATAGGATTAATATATAATCTAAATCAGAAATAAACAGGAACAGGTTTTAATAAATCTTATCATCAACTTGATACTTAAAATGTGCATTATTTCCCAATGTTCTTTTTTACTATGGTTTAAATTCATAGATTTCATAGTGCAGCTACTTTAAAAATGAAGCTCAGTGTTTAGGATAATGACAACATACATTTAAGTAAAACGAGTTCCAGTTTTTTGTATTTCTTTCAACATTTGAACTATTCCTTCATCCTACTTGTTTTTGTGTTTTTAGACTAGAAATATGCTTCACTGGAATAGATTTTTCTCATATTTTCTCCTTATCTGCTCAGTATTTGATGATGTATAAGATGATAGCATATATCACTTTTTCTGCATCTTTTACTAGACAAAAAATGTTTTAAAAAACTTCTCAGCTTTATAGAAATGGCATTTTTGTCACTGATGGCTATTGTCCTTTTTATGACTTATTCTGTGAAAATCAGTGTTGCAGAAAACCTGTAGAGAAGGTGAGTGGGAAGGTGGTCTAAAAATGTGCATTTGTAAATTTAATGTTGGGGGTTTCTTAATTGACAGTTTGTCTTGTTTCTCAGCCATATCATGTCTGAGTATGTGAGGATGACAGATACAGAGCGTGATCAGATAGATCAAGATGCTCAGATATTTATGAGGACGTGTGCCGATGCCATTCATCAGCTGAGAACAGAAGGTAAATTGAGCATCTCTTAAATATTTTACGAGTTATTGATAAAGACTAATATAATGCTGAATAGTGCGTGGGGAATCTGAAATGCTTTTGGAAAGACATTGGTGAAGTCTCATTGCCTTTTTGTTCACATTTGGGTAATCCCATTGGCTGTGTGTATTTTACCAATCTACCAAAGATTTTCATCAGCTTTGAAATGCCATCTAAACATAGTTGTGGCATTATTCAGAATCATTGAAAGTCAGTCATGCATGGGAACTATGTAGTAGCAGAATAAGAAATATTAATATATGTGAACTGAAAGGGCATTTGACATAAGAAATGCCAAGTATTCCCACATAATCTATATGTTGGAGAGTTTAAAATGTTAGAAGTTCAATATTTTAAGGATGTTAAATCTGTAGATCTGTTTTGCTCTGCTTAGCTTGGTGACATCTATTCTTGTTAAGAAATTTAATTGACGAGTCAGTGGCATATGTAACAAATGAGTAACATAAATATTGTAAGACACTAGTTCTTTTCAGCTTTTGGTTTGTTGTAATGATTTGCTCTTTTACAGAACTTATATTTAAATATAGCTGTATTTAAAATACTAATATATAACATATGTAAAATGTGAATAGACTCTTGAATATAACTTGCTGAGTAGACTCTTGAATATAACTTGCATATTGACTAAAACGCAAACTTTGCTGCAATTCAGTAAAAAGTTAAAAGATTGTGTTATATTTTCCTTTCTTTTATTTCAGCACACAAGGGTGTCCAGTCTGCTCAGGTAAAGGAGCACAGAACAGCTGTCTTGGACTTCATTGAAGATTACTTAAAAAGTACTTAGTGTTTATTGTGTGATTAACAACGGGTGATTTTATTTTCCAAGAAAGAAATTGTGATCTTCTAACCTGAAGTTGTGTTTACTGCTGTCTTGACCAGGAGTGTGTAAACTGTATTCTGAACAAAGAGCCATCCGAGTGAAGCGAGTGATAGATAAGAAGAGACTGTGAGTACTGTCAAAGTATAGTTTAACTGTGTCTTTTGTTTGTAGGACATTCAGCAAAACTATTATTCATGTTTAGATACTAAGGAGATTTTTTTTAATGGAAATCTGTGGTTGGAAAGCAACTTCTGCAGGTGCATTCCAGGGTTCTTCAACACTTCTGGCATCTGAAGTTGAGTCTGTAAATGGCAAAGTGCCAGTATAGTGTTTTACTTCTCATTTCTGTAAATAATTAAAGCATCAAATCAGTAAAATATGGGTTAATAAACCTATTGGACTTCTAAAAATGCAACAAAGTATTTTTGTGTGTCCCATTATGTAATATTAAGTAATATTCTGCATAAAATAATGCATCCATTCAGGCTGCTAACATAGAGTTGAAAATGTCTAGGAGAAGTTAAAGATTGTGTACTTGCTGGCTTTTTGGTTTGGTTGGTTTGATGGGTTTTTTCTTCCAGTCAAGTATCAAAAAACATACTTTTTCAGTTTCTTTTTCTGCATACTCCCAGGTGTAAGAGTGAGAGGGGGAATGAACAGGTTTGCAATTTATTTAGTACCTGAAAGACTTTCTGTGTCTTCTCAACCTGCATTTTTTGAATTCTAACCCTCAAATTCAGTTATGTACTTTTTAATTTAAAAGTAAAAAAATTCTAGAACACAAATATCAATAAATAAAGGTTTGAGTGTTTTTCCTGTTTTTCCAAGACTTGATGCTGCTTTGCAGTTTGGTGTTTGGCTCAATCAGCTATTTACATTGAAACTAGAGAGAAGTTTTCAAAAGCCCATAAGTACATTATATTCAGATTGATTCAGCGTGGTTAATCCAGATTCACTCAGATATATCATCCTGAGACATTAATGGTGGCAGTAAACCAAATTCCCCAAACCAGTTCTGAAATTTGTTAAGAAGTGATGAGAAACAAGTAAGGCATTGGTATTTTTGCAACTCCCATAACTTCTCTGAAAAAACATACAGAAACAGTTTGGGGTTTTGGCTTTTTTTTTTTTTTTGTGTGTTGATTTGTAATTTCCCCAAGGATTTCAGCAGACGCTCTACATGATAACAAGAACATGTTCCATCACTCAAAAGAACTCGGCATTCTTTAAATAGTACATCCCAGGCATTTTGTTTGTTTTTAATTGAAAACATTGTGGGTTAGCATACAGTGCAAAGTAAGGACAACAAGCAATAAAGGAATAAATTTCTTTAAAAGTAAATTAATCCTAGTGCAAATTTTCTTTCCTGCGATTTAGTCAACTTAAAATACGTGCATATCAGATAATATTGAAAGGTTTGCAGTAGAAATTTACTTCATCATGTTTCCTTTTATATTGATAAACATCATAAGCTCTTCAACAGATTGCCAGTGTGTTATAATTTTCTTACACAAGTTGCCATTATGTATTAACTCATAATTTTTGATTCTGCCAATTTCTGCTAATACCATAAAATACTTCTTCAGAATTAAAAGTTGAGAAACACAAACAGCTTTTTCTGTGAAGGTACTTGGCTGTCATTTTCAGTTTTTGTGTTTATTGGTATTCAAAATTATATTTAATTTCAAATTTAAACTACTTTTTCCATTAGAATATCTTGTAAATTATGTATGCAATTATTCAAATTAAGCTAATATTTTTATTATCCAGTGAATTGATGTTTTATTAGTGTCAGAACTATTATTTGAACTGCACGGACATCCAAATGAGTCTTCTTTTCCTCATTATTAGGCAAATTTGGACATTATTAGGACTTGGGAGTGGAAGTAGATGAAGAGGTTTTTGTAAATTACCAAAAGGCCAGAACTTGCAAAGTTATTAGAACTAAGGAAGATTTCCTGTTACTGCTTTTTCTGGTTTAAATAACATAGTCACTCAGTGATGACTAATGCATTATATTCTGTTTTTCTCAGAATTTTCTAATTATGGGTTAGAATTTAGACACAATACAAAGAAGGAAAGGAGCACAAAATGCAACACCTTCTGTTAAGCAGTGGGGGAAAATTGCAAATCATAACGAGATTTACTGTTGATTATATTTAAGAGGGAAGGAAGTGATGAAGGTGGCACAGCAGGTGATTCAGCCCGTTGCTTTTTGGTTTTTTTGTTCTTTAGCTTCTCTAAGAGCAAAATTATTAAACTTTTAACTGTCTACCACGTAGCAGTTGTAGAATTCATTGTAGACCACAATAAACCACCGAAGTTTGCTGGAGAGAACATTTCACCACTAATTTTAAAGTTTTTTTGGTGCCACAGTGAAAGGTACTTGACAAGTACTTAATACATACCCTGAATATGCCTTTCATTTTTTACATTTGTATTAAAATTACACAGCAGCAGCTTAGCTGTAGTATCTATCTGTCCACTGCAGACATTTTTTCTTTTCCTTGCTTCTAAAGTGTCTTTTGGCAGATAGGGAAGGATCACTGTCATCCTGATTAAATTAGTTTTCAAAGCTAGTTAAATAAAATACTTGTTTTAAGAAAAAAGATAATTCTGTTGTATTTTCTTACTTTTCCTTTGTAATAATTGACAATATAAAGTAAAATTGTAATTATTACTTGAAAAAAAAATAAAGTGGCGGCATTGGCCATTGCAACTAAAAAAAATTTTCAGTATGACCAAAGTTTGGTTTTTATCAAATCTTATATATTTTTATACACTGGGTTATTGAAAGCAAATTTTAGAAAATGTCTGGTTTTATGCTGTAGCCTTCAAAATTCTCCTCAACTCTGAACATGTAAGGTGCTTTGTTCAGGAATACTATTTGTGCTCTCTGCTTTTGTAATAATATTTCAGTGAAAGTTACTAAGTTCTTTTTGTATCGGCTGTGAAATCTTTAATGTGAAGTTTGCAAGTGTTAAAGTGTTGAATTTAGTAATCTGTGCTTGTTCTCATTTTGGAGAAATTAATCAGTGGAATATCAGTTCAATTATAGGCTCTTGTCCTTCTAGGTCCAGGCTTGAACCTGAGCAGAGCAACGTGTCCAAATCGCCTCTTTCCCCTGAAAAATCTTCAGAGAATCCTTTAGATGATTCTGAAGAAAAACTTTCTGCTGAGGAAAGCAAAGGTGAGAATAAAGCATAGTTATATTGTACTTTTTGTGGCAAGGCCTGTTCCTCGGGCTGGCACCTTGTCTATTTTCATCTTCCCAACTTGATCACGCTTTTGTGAAGCACATTGTGAGATGTGAAGAGGCAAAATCTTACACATTTTTACATGCTTTTTCCAACCAGCTAAAAGTGTCTAATGCCTTGCTGAATTCCTCATCCTCTCCATAAACTGTGTTAACTCTTTCCTTTCTAGTTATTTTTATCAATACCCGTTGTCCTGGTTTCAGCTGAGAAAGAGTTAATTTTCTTTCTAGTGAGTTCTGTGACAAGAATGTCAATAATGCGGGTTGGATTAGTTGCTGCCTAGTGATGTTTTAGAATTTTCAAGGATTCTCTTCAGCTGAGAAGGAGCATGGACAGAACAGTGGGATGGCCAATGGAATATTCCGTCCCACAGACGTCAGGCTCGGGGTAGAAATGGGGGTTGGCTGAGGGGTGTGGAATTGGGGATCACTGCTCAGGGAGGGTGCCAGTTCACCGGGCTGTGAGTGACCTGTGTCATTATTGTTATTTTCCTTTTCTATTGTTGTTCTATTAAACTGTCTTTTTCTCAACCCACAGGTTTTTCTTTTCCCTTTCCTCTCCCTTTTTCTTTCTTCTCTCTACCCTTCATGGGAGGGGAGGTGGAAGTGGGCGCTGAATGGTGGCTGCATGGTCCTACTTGCTGGCTGGGGTTAAACCATGACTCTGTATCAGGGAATGGAGCTATAGGACATGGGGTAGTGGTTTTAAACTGAAATAGGGTAGACTTAGATTAGATACTGGGAAGAAATTCTTCACTGTGAGGGTGGTGAGACACTGGAACAGGTTGCCCAGAGAAGCTGTGGGTACCCTTTCCCTGGAAGTTTTCAAGGCCAGGCTGGATGGGGCTTTGAGCAACCTGGACTGGTGGAGGTGTCCCTGCCCAGGGCAGGAGGGTTGGAATTTGATGATCTTGAAGGTCCCTTCCAACCCAAACCATTCTATGATTCTAGACTTGAAAACATTGCTTACAGTTCCTCAGTGGCCTGCGTCTAAGACCAGGAGATGTAAGTGCCTTCTCCTAGCCATTTCAGCCTGTCCTGGGGTGTGGATGCTGGCAGAACTTTGTTGCAGAGCATCTTTTGGAGTACCACCACTATGCAGTTCATTTCAGGTTGCTCTGCCATTGCTTTCCCTGGCTTTCACTCCTGCTTGTGTGGTCTAGGGGAGTCCAAGGTAACCCTGTGGTTTACAGCATGAAAATTATTTTTGGAGAGAAATGGGAACTGTAAGAAATGTGTCATTACACTAGGATTATACATCATCAAGATAGAAGAAATGCGCTGGATGGCCATGTTATTCTGATAATCAGTTATTGTTTCTTCAGTGCTTTTTATTAAAAGAGTAAAGTTACTCTGGTTGGTGGCTTTAGGGCCATAGAGAGGGTGGATTCATGTGAAGTGGGTACTTCATTTCTGGATGAAGACTCTAATACTGAGTTACCTCACAGCGTGTGAAGAGTTTCATTTCCTGATAGGGCATTGCTTATCTCCCTAACCAGTTTGCACTTATGCTTTTTTCCCCCTTTTTTTTTTTTTTTTTAATCCCCGACACTGAATTTATCGTAAGAAGTTAAGGTTTTGATTTTGTGTCGTTTGTAGTGCTTACTCCATTTTTGTAGTATGTCTGAAGTGATGCAGCACCGATGAGTTTCACCTCAGCAGGTTATCAGTGTTTTGCAGCCCCGAGCTCCTGCCAGCAGAGAGGCAGCAGCATCTTTTCTCCTGCCCCGGGCTCTTGCCTCCTTACGGAACGGCCCCGCAGTCTCTGGAACCTCACTCCCACCACATCCTCTCGTTAGGATTTTTAGCTCCAAAAATCCGTGCCACACCGTGGGAAACGCTGTTCTTCGGTTGCCTTGGACACAGCAAACCGCTGCAATAAACACACCTGAAGCTTTGTTAATTTTGCTTACTCCAGTTTTTACTGTTACTAGTTTGTGCTTTCATTATTTTTTTTAATGAGAAAGCAGAGTTGCCGTGGCATAAGTGGTGCTGATGCAACACTTGGGAAGGATTGCTGACCGGTCATTGAGAAAACTATAGCATTGTATATGAAAATACATCTGCCTGAAACAGTTCACAGATGCACACAGCCAGTGACTCCTCACCTAAGTGTAAGTGCAGGCGGCTGCTGCTGCTGATAGAAACCAGCCTTGTCACTTCACTGGCAGGTGGTTGAAGCCCAGGAAGAGCAGAAGTGAGATGACTGGGAAACAAGCAGCTCAGTTTAAATCTGATAGCCTTTGATAATTATATTCCTTTTTAAAAGTAACTTTACAAATTTTTAAGAAATTGGAGAAATTACCGTGTTTAGAAATAAACCGTTTCAGCCTGAGGAGGTTTAGAGAATGGTGATCATTTGTATTTATGAATTGGGCATTTTCAGCGTGCCTGGATTCCTTGCATAAATATCTCAGCTGTAAAGATAATTCTTCTGAGAGCTGCTTGCAGCCCTGTATTTAAATTGAACATTAGGGCAAACAGCTGAATGCCTTGTGTGGTGTGCTGAGGCACAACTTGGGTTTTATCTGGGCTTTTTTGGGGGTCAGAAACCAGACCAAAACATGATTACTTTTGTTCTGAGGCACCTCAGAACCTGCTTACATTAGAATTATAGTGGTAGGAACACAGTCTCTCTGGAGATTGCTTTTATAGGCTGACAGTATTTATTTGCATATTACAAATTCGACATTTAGTTTATGGAAATAAATGTAAATGATGAGTAGCTTTTGAACTGGTCCACGAGCTTAGCAGCTGTCTCCTTTCAGCATGGAAAAGGGGTCAGAGGATTTGATCATTATTTTGTCTCTCCAGCGTGCATTAATTACCTCTCTTTTGGTGAAAGAAGCGTAGTTTGGGTTTTGCTGGATGAATCGCAGAAAAGCATTAATGTCAGCTCAATGGAAGCTGCAGAACAACTTCCCCAGAAGCCACAAATGTACCACGGTGACAGGAGGAACCCTGGGGAGATCCGTGTTTCTCACTTTCCTCTTGCCCTATTTGCTTATTAGCAATTGCGTTGGATACAGGTGTTGGGTTTTTAACAGGGCTGACAGTGCCTGAAAGTAATTGGTTCCTCTGGGATAAAATAGGAATATACCTTATTTCTCGTCTCCATAAACTAATGATCTTCTTTTCTTTGAATCCACTAAATAATTCATTGTAATCTTGATATAATGTACAAGCATGGATTACCTAAAAAAATAAGTCTTTTGTTTCTGTGAAACAGACTTGAAATAGTGATGATTCTCCATGGAAAACATAGAGTTGAATCCTTTCCAAATAATCTGTAAAGATATTCTTGGTTTTATTTTTTGTAAGAAAGAACAGATCTAATTTTGGGTTTTGGTTGGGGTTTTGTTTTTTTTTTAAACTTTATTATATTCCTTATCCACATCCCTCATTTGTAACATTGTCATTGTTTGGTTGTTGGGAAGTAAAATACACATTTATAAAGGAGACATACACAGTGGTACTCTTACAATATTTATTTTTCAAGAATTTTCACAAATATAATGAAGGATAAAGGAGAAAAAAATCTGCTGATAATCCTTTTAATGTATTTATTTATTAATAGGACTGTTCCTTTCAGAGGCTTCCCAAGAGAAGCCAGTACGTGAATGATGATGCATCAGTGCTGCTTATGCAATTGAAAAAAATTAGGTGTAGAAGGTTACAACAAAACAAACGAAAATACTTAGAAATGCCTGAAAAAATTGACTGGGAAGTTTGAAATCTATGAAAAAGTAAAAAAAAAAAAAATCTTTCTGCATTTCATGTTGCAACCTGCATCGGATTAAGTCAAAGCAGGTTCAGCTTTGATCTGTGGTGGGGTGGTGCACATCTCTCTTTTGGGTTTTTTAAAAGTTATTCCAGCCAGTGGGGAGAAGAGAGGCTTTCTCAGGAGCACAGTCTTATCCCTAGGATTTTAAACACTTATCCCTAGTGATTTTTAAACACTGATGCTAAAACAGCTTCAGAAACAGTTGGTTCTTGTATATGCTTTCTTGGTTTTCCTATTCTATCTTTTTCTATAATCAGAAGTATATAATTAAGCCTAAAAATAAATCTTCCAGAAGGGAGTATCCCAGAAATAGCCATTTTTTATGATCTTTTATGGCTAACTCCTGTTAAGATTTATGCAGACGATTAGCTTTAATCAAAAGGGAAGTCCTATGGAACTGAGTGAAGCAGCAGTGATGGGTAAGGGTTAGTTTGTGGGGTCGCAGGAGGAGCCCTTGCACAGGGCACTGGGGGGTTTGCACCGTAATAGGCAGTAGTTTGTCCTGCAAACTTAGCCCAAAATGTCTTTGAGATTGTGTTTTTTCTTTCTGGAACAAGGAGCTGGTTGTTCTGTCAAGTCTCATTGGAAGATAATAGTTTGCAATGCAGACTGTTATTTGGAAAACTCTGTGTTTCCATCTGTTAAAAGATAAATGCTAATGTATCTCGTGCTCTAGCAAGTCTTAGCGCATTGTGAGTTGTTTTATGTATTTTATTGTCAATATATTAGTGCAACTCCTTGTAGTTCACAAAATGAAACACACGCATAAACTGTTCTCTCGGTTTAGAAGTTCTTGGTGTCATTTTGTGCTGTAAATATCAGGTGGATCTCAGTTAATGGCAAACGAGAGACAGTAATTTCATCAGCGTTCCGAAATGGATGACAAATGGTTTCACTTCCCTGCTCAGCATCCGCCGTTGTCTCAACTGTTTGGTGGTTCTTTTACAGACAAGAATCTGCCCGATGCCCAAAGTAACTTTGGATTCTGGGGGGATGGCAAAGGTGAAGATGAGCTGTCACCTGAAGAAATACAAATGGTGAGTGTATCTTGTGTCTTATGGTCCATTTTAAGATATTTTCTGCTGTGTTCAGGTGTGTTATGAAAGTACGGATTCACCCAAATTCGCTTTCAACTTTTTATTTTCTGCAGAATGCTGTAGCAAGGTTTGCCTTTGGCACGGGGCATCCTGGTTCTCCTGGAGCCATGAAATTAGTGACGACTATTTTTGAACAATTGAAATCAAAATTGTTTTTAAAGTTATGAATTGCTATTTTAGTCAGGGAACAACAGAAGTCAAGGCAACATCAGAAAAAGCATTATGAAACTTCTGAAAAAGAATGAAGTGCTGGCCATTTTTTCCTTGGGAGTATTTCTAGAACAAATCTTCAGTAGTTACACTACCTATACCACTATAGTATAACTATGAAGTTATACTTCATTTTTTCTTTTTTTTTTTTTTTAATTTGGATTATCAAAATCAGATTGGTTTACTAGAAGGAATAGCTACAAGCTTTCTGTCACAACAGAATCTCATTAATTTTACCTTTTCTGCATTTCCCCATTCTTGGTGCATTTATGTATTATTTGATCCAATTCTGCTTACAGATGAACTGATACACTACACATTTCTGACACAAAGACACTTGCTGACAATTTGGCTGCTATGCTTTTTGATATTCCTAAAATTTACTGTTTTGACCACGGCTCAAAAAACCTCTACGTTGGCACACGTTGCCGCCTTTTCTGTAAAGACAGAGAAACTGGTTTGTAATTAGCCAGCAGATGGGCAGTTTGCAAAGTGGTGAGGTTTGCTGAGGCAGGTACACGAAGCTCCCTTGGAGTGATTAGGGCTGTTCCCAGCACAAGGAGCATCACTGCCCATCTGAGATGAGGAAGTTGCACGTAATTATGGTTTGTCAGAGAGGAAAGGTTCTTCAGACGCTGCTCTTGATGCTCTCATACTGTTCTCGAGTGCCAGTCTGAAATCTCAAGGCTTACTCCTGCTTTCTGTTTTCTTTTTCAAGAGAATTCTTTAAGTATTTTCATTCCTCCATGTGTAGGCACAATATTATTAGTCCCCTCGCTGGAGGCTTCCAGAGGATCAGGAGGAAACGAGCATCAGAGAGGATGCTCTGATGGGGTTTACTAGCACCTGACTACTGAATCTTGGGTTGCTTTCTGCAGGTCTCACACTGTAATTAAGATTTAAGCTTGTAACATCCCTTCCCAGGGTACTTTGGGAATAAATACATTTATTTTTCATTAAATCTTTTTATACTTTAGAGTAAGGCCCCAGATACCTCACGATTTAGATGAGGTGCTGAAGTCTGTGAGTTTTTCTCTATTTCTGTTATCAAGAGTGAAGAAAGATAAACATCTTAAAATGCTCATTAAAATGCCCACTGAGGATTTAAATTTTCTTTATTGATTTGTGAAGGGGCATAAGTAAGAGAAAAATCTATGTTTGTAGTGTAATGCTTTGAAGGATTTCCAGACTTCCCAATCTCTGGTCCTAAACTGCTTCTTAGCAGGAGTTCAGACAGCTCTTCCTTGGGGAGAAACAACTGACATTTTTAAAAAATCCATTATTATTCTTTACACATTTAGAGCTCTGCTTTGTTCTGACTTTTTCATATATCATTATATATCTTTTTTAATCTTTAGCTGCTGTTTTACACTGAATTACTTCTGCTGTGCTTTCAGGAGGTGCAATTCCTGTGGAAAGGGATATAAAAATAGCACTAATGCTCAAAATTAAATAAACATTTAGCTCAGACAGACTATAATACATCCTTATTCTTAGCGTACACAATTCTGCCTATAGCTTGCCAGAAAATTTATAATATATAAAGATGATTTGATGCTGTGATTAAGTCCTGAAAAATGACTTGTGCTGGAAACTTTACATTTCAGCTTTATCAGTCTGCTCCGTGGGAAAAGAGCAACAAATTTATTAGATTTAGAGAAGCAGATCAAAATGCTACTAAAATATAAATAGCGTATTTGAAGACCTATGTATATGAGTAGAGTGAAATAAATTGGATTCCCATTGGATTCCCATTGGATTGCATGGAGTTGTCCAACTCTGCACGAAGAGTTGTGTTTTTGTGTCACCCCTGCGTGTGCCCAGCAGGGCGTCAGACATCAACCTTCCTACCAAGATGGTGGTGCTCAGTTCTCTGGACCTAATGGGATTTTTTTAAGTTGTGGTTTTGGGTTTGTTTTCTTTTTTTTCAATGAACGCTAAAATTAGGTAATTTACAAAGGCTGGGGATGTATGTGGGGACTATTCCACAGCAAAACTGCTCTTTCAGTGCATTTTTGAGGAAACTTGTAGCAAAGAGTTGGCCTTTATTGGTAAAAGTTGGACACTCTATAATTTCACTCCTAATAAGACTTATTCTAATTTTCAGCTACGTTTATTCTAATTTTTATTAGAATTTTTATTAGAATAAATGTTCTAATTTTCAGCTACATTTGGGTGCAAGGTGTAAATATAGGTGTAATTTAGAAATTGAGTATTTGAACGTGCAGTGCTTTTCTCATTGCTCACCTAAATCCTTCCTACGAAGGTGGCAATATTTAGTGACGTCAGTTGCTTTTCATGCAGGAATCCCAAACAGGTAACAAACCCTCCCAGCTTCAGTTAACGCATTCACTCAAAGGACAGTTAATTATTTCTCCTCTGCATTATGTTGGCTGTTACGGTGAAGTTTAATTTCTACTTTTTGAACATCTGTAAGTTACGGAGAAAATCCCGGGGTTCTGGGGAGAGGGGAGGTCACTGTGTGGTTCTAAATTGGAACGTGTTGTGTCAAATCCTCCTTAACGATTCTCTATCGTGGTTCCCTGATCCTTCCTGTGGGTAAAATAATGAATTAAAGCCCTATCGTATTACTACAGCAGCAATTTTGGTCTGTATTTCACCCACAGGAGAGAGCTTTACGTTGTTCAGCGTGGTTGCAGGCTATGGTATGATTTGCACAATAAATTTCAGTTTATAAGCCTGAGTACAGGTACATTGATGCCTTTTATAGTTATTGTGAGCAGATGTTTTGCGGTCGCACCGACTGGGGAAAAAAAAAAATCTGGCTCCGCTGTTGGAGTTGTGAAAATATCTAATTTTCTCTGACTTAATCTTTTTTTGCTTGGTCGGTTTTGTCTTAAATTCAGGCAGAGCACATCTAATGGCTTATCTCACAGGTAACAGAAAGGGACTGTGATTACTTCTTCTGCGCATCAGGGTTTTAGGTGTGTCTGAGGCAGTTTGTCCCTTTGTGCCCCACTTTGATATCAGAGCATTTCACTGGCCTAAAAGAGGCTGCTTTTAACAAGCCGTGAAGCATTGAGCTGTGCCAATGGCTGGAGTTGGGTTTCCACTCCCATCCTGCAAATCCCTTCCTGAGAGGCTGGAGTACGGTGTGTTCTGCCCTCCAACCTTTCGTTGGTCTTGTTGCTGTGGCGGATCTGACCCGCTCCATCGGCCACCACTCCTGATGGCAGCCACCAGGCAGCAGCTGAGGGGGCTTTAAGTATCAAAGGGGCTTCTCCAGGAGCACCTTCTCACGTGGATTTGTGCTGTTCGTAAGGGATTAGAATCACTCACTCCTTCTTTCTTGAAAAAATGGTGGTGTAAATTAGCTTTCCTCTCGGTTTTTACTAAGGCAGCAAAAGAGGGAATTTTTGATACTGAATATTTGTGCGGAAATACTTATCCTTATGGAAGTCAAAAAACCAGTTAGAGGTTGCTGGCCCCGTTCAGTCGCTGCAGGACCAACCAGTGACTCCTTGCTAAATCTCGTGACCCTGTTTGATTGCTCTGTTCCTTGACTTTGTTCTGAGGTGACTCCACTGGAGCCAGAGGTGTAGAGTGGGGCCAGGGGAAAGGGGTGCAGGGATGGGACAGTAAATATCACTGTATTAGTCAATTTTATTGTAACAAATGCTCAATGCTCTGCTCTGCAGGAGACACTACAGACAGCGGTGACAATGACATTTGACTGCGTTGCAACACTGATAAATTTTAATTTAACAAAATCATTGGATCTTTAGGGTGGAAATCAGTGAGACTTCAGGGAGCTGGGCAGAGTGTTCCTCTCTCTCGCCCTTGACCCACGGGGCTGGGTTCCTTCCCTCTACCCCACAGTGAAGGTGACAGTGCCCGACAGCCCTGCTCCTTGTCTGTGACCTTGGACTCTCTGGAGTCCTTTAACCGAGGAGAGAAAGCTGTTCTTGCCAATCAGGTAGACAGTGAGCCTCTAGTACAAAAAGAAATTTGTCTTTTAAAAGAAATAGTAATTTTTCATTATTCTTCAGGACATAATCAGACTCGGGAGGAAGCAGTGAAATCAGAGGAGCAGCAGCGCTTGCTCAGGAGCGTGTGTGTGGGCAGAGAGGAGCAGGGCAAATTCCTCAGGGGCTGGACTGGACCCTTTTCACTTCCCCTCTGTGTGTGTGTGTGCTATTTCCCCTCTGTGACAGTGTGCTCAGAGTACTTGGTGTGGCAGCTGGAAGGTTCTGGATTGTTCCATCCCATCTGAAGGAAGGGGCGGGAGGAGCTGGGTGAGGAAGGTGTTAGAAGAGCTGGGGTGGAGAGGCCGGTGGCGTGGCTGGGGCGGGGGGGGGCACACGTGTCTGAGCCAAAGATGGTCCCCAGACACAGCACCAGAATAAAGCTAAATTTACAGACTCCTACATGAGCTGCACGTCGTGTTACAGCCACTAATTTCCAAGTTGCATCTTAGTGACCATCTGTGCTGGTGTTTAAACTCCTTGGAAATACCAAGTGCTTCTCTTTCAGCTATTTCCTTCGGACTCTGCTCTAAAAGCAAACGGACATTTGCCTTTCACTGACGTACCACAAACCCCCGCTGTTGTCAGAATCCTCTGGGATTCAGGCTTTTCCCCTCCTTTTGCTTTTTGCACAAGATGGCACTTGTTTTCAAATACCTACTCTCTCCTCTGGGCAGCACCCACCTCCTTTTCTGGCAAGCTCGGGCTCAGAGAGCGATCAATCCCTGGAACTGTGCAATTCTGTGCTGTTCCTGGGATAACCACACAGACCAGGTCTGCCTGGGAGATGCTCCAGGCCCCTAATCATCTTTGTAGCCCTCTGCTGTACCCTCTCCAGCAGTTCCTGTCCTTCTTGAACTGGGGAACCCAGCACTGGACACAGTGCTGCAGATGGGCCCTCACCAGGGCAGAGTAGAGGGGCAGGATGACCTCCCTTGGCCTAGTGGCCACAGTCTTCTTGATGCACCCCAGGATGCCATTGGCCTTGGCTACAAGGGCACATTGCTGGCTCACGGCCACCCTGTTGTCCACCAGGACTCCCAGGTCTTTTTCTCTCCAGCAGGTCAGCCCCCAACCTGTACTGGTGCAGGAGCCCAGCTCGGTGTGTCCTCAGGGGCCCTTTCTAAAACACAGTCCTTACGACGTGGTTTCCAGCAAACTCCACGAGGCCACAGGGAACCTTCTTCAGCTGCCCTGTGGCTGCACAGATTTTGTGTCCTTGGAGCCCACCGTCATATTTGTGCTGTCACCAATCCCAAATGATCCAACAGTCAGCTACAGCTAAACAGTCAAAGCTTATTTTCCTCTGGAAAGTCTTCTGTTTCTGCTTGGATTTTGAATATTGTAGTGCTAAAAGTGTATTTAATGGTTTCATTGATGACTCACGAGTTCTACACGGGAGAGGTCACTGGAGTAACTAAAGCAGTGTCTGTCAGTATCAAGTAGTAGATGTCAAAATATTTCCTTTTGTAGCAGAATCTAAAAGCTTTTCACTTCATGCCATGGGCAGCACAGGAATTATGGGAATGCCAGCGCAAGGATAGCGGGAGGAACATCACAGGCTTTCACAAGCATGAAACTTTCCCCACTCAAATTTCTAAAATAATACAAAAGGACAGATTTCATCCTCTCTATTTTTCCTCACTGCGAAGTCACTGGAACAAAATCTTCCAGATATTTTGGGGTTTGTTTCATTAATGGGAGGAGAACGACAAGCGTTGCAGTGACTGGCTACAAACAGGCAGATTTATATTGTTCATTTTGGCCAGTATTAATAATTTTTAAGGTCTTTTTAGCTGAGATGTGTTGTAAATAGATTGCAAGGAAGGGTTGGAAGTTGGTTGGTCAGGGGCGGGGGGTGAAGAAAGTTCCCCAGGTCCGAGCAGGTGAACTCATGTGTGCCATTTCCTTCCTCCAGTTCGAACAGGAGAACCAGAGACTGGTTGGTGAAATGAATAACCTCTTTGATGAAGTCAGGTACGTTTTTCTGTTATTTGATGGATTCCTGCGTGGGCCAGAGCCCGGAGAACACCCACTGCTGGGGAATCTGCTGTGGGACACCCGGCCGTGGGAGCTGTAGTGCTGCAGTGGTGGGAGGGGGACAACATTGGAGGACCCAGGAGTTTACACGTGGTGCGGTCCCGCCGTGTAAGGGACACAGACTATCCAAAATGCTACTGGTTAAATTTGGAAGGTTTAGGTTCTGTCTCACTCAGGTAAGTTCTAAAAGATGAAGTTTTCCATTCCTGGCACGGGGTCCCGCTGCTCAGAGAGAGCTGGAGAAGGGGGTGCCACCACCCACCCCAGGCAGAGACCTCTCTCTGCCACCCGCTCTCCCGTTGCCGTGCGGAACACCCGAGTGGCCACCTTCAGCTGGAGATGGTCCTTGGCTTATCAGCACTGGGCAAGGGGAGTGACACACTTCGTAGGTGGGTGTTAAGAGGATGTGTCAAAATTAACTACTTGGGGTCCACCACGGACTCCGCTCCGTTAGATGAAAGAAGGAAGGTGGGTGAAGCTCTCCAGGGAAGGCTCCCATCTGCCAGTTCCTGGGTGGTGCCTTTCCCAGCACTTCACTGAGGGCTGGTCCCTGTCCAACATGGATTGTCACAGCACTAGTCACAGGCTACAGAACCCATGGCTACCAAACAGCCGTGCCCTCTGAATAGGCCGCTACCGGCCTGGAGGGTCTGCACCTGCAGGAGCAGGGAATGTTGGAACTACTTTCTAATGGAGGATTTCTGTTCTTTGCCAAGACAAATCGAAGGGAAAGTGGTGGAGATCTCCAGACTGCAAGAGATATTCACGGAGAAAGTCCTGCAGCAGGTCAGTGTGATTTGATGCTACAGCAGCAAATACAGCTCCGGGGTTTTCTCGGGGCTATTTTGGTCTTGGATGCAAGATGTAAACATAAGATTAGTGAATCTTTAACGCAGATGTGAAAGAAAAGATTTCTGTTTGTTTTTCAAATGCAAAATCAAGGCATTTACTGTTGTTATTTATCAGTGTGTACTGGGAACAGAACATGCAACAGATGTGTCAGTGATCCCTCTGCCTCAGAACTAGTGTCCTTTGAATGGTATTTGACAGCATCTTGGCTTAAAGGGGGGCACCCCTTCCAAAAGAGCTGGTGAAAATTAGGACAGGTTAGGTTTGAATCTAGATAAATGGGAGACTTCCCTGTTGCTCTTGGTGGTCTCCATTCAGCCTCGTAAAATCACAGGTAGAGAAATTGCAACTTGATTGCTTCTACACCTTTTGCATCACTGAAAACAAAACATTAATAACAGATTTTATTTTTGAATTCTGTTTGTTCCCCGAGTCCTTACAAGTGGGCGTTCCCTAAACTTCATCGCTGTTTCTCAATTTTATTTTTTTTGAACAGGAAACTGATATTGACAATATCCATCAACTGGTTGTGGGTGCAACAGAGAATATCAAAGAAGGGAACGAAGACATAAGAGAGGTAAGTGTGTGTGACCTTGGGGAAACTGTACAGGTTGGCTGAGGTTCCTTGGCTTTACTTCTCTAGCCCACCACGACTCAAACAGCTGCACAGCTCTGCAGAAACCTACTTGGCCTCACCTTTATTTTAAACAGGAAGGTCACCTCGTGTGCATTAAAGCACCTGTGGTGTGTTTAAAAAAGAAAAAAAGCACAAAAAAGAGGGAGAAACTGCAGAATAAAAGGCAGTGCTGAAATCCTTGAAACTAGAGTTAAAAAGCTCAGCCTCAGCAGAAGAGCCTCTGCCACGCTGGAAGCCTCTCATCCCATTGTCTTCCTAATTAGAATGAAATGATGTTTCCTTTCAGGAACTGAGATTGCAATAAAACCAGAGTTCCTGAATTAGAACAAAAAAGCTCAGTTCCTTTTTTTCCTCCTGAAAGCACACAGAATATGTAACTCAATATGAGCTGTATCATCTACTGCTCAGCTCTCCTGAGAAGAGCATCAAACATGAACCAGCGTAACCGAGGGACTGGAAATTTCTGATATGAACTTATTTCCACACTTCTTCAAGTGGAATATCTGGAGTATTCTTTTTGGTAGCTGTCCCATAGGCACGGGGGGGGGGAGATGTCAGCTGAGCACCCCATGGTCATGGTTAGAGATCACTATTCAAGAACGGGGCATGGGCTGAAGTCATTTTTGCTTCCTTTTTTATATTTGTAGGTAGAATTGTTTCCTAAACCATGCTGAGAAACAGTAGAGAAAGGTGATAAATAGAAAACTTCATCACTCACCTTAATGTTGGTACCACATTAAAAAAAAAAAAATTAAAAATCTATCCCATGTGTGTATCTGAAAAATGAGAGAGAAAAGCAGGTCCCCTGCCATACACGGGTCTCCATTTGTGAAGGAGAATCCAAGAAAAATATTTGCTGTATTGACTCCTTGCTCCAAAACTGAAATATGTGACTGAGAGCACTAAACAGCTGCCACGTTCTGGTTGGTTATTTTTAGTCAGAAGATGTTTATTAGAATGAAGGCCCAATTATTTCTAATCACAGAATTTCACTTTTGGAACTTAAAACTAACCTTTGAGCATGTCTGTTCTGACATTTCGTAATGTTTTGAGTCTGTTTCCATTATGTGGGATCTTGAGGTCTTTTTATTATTATTTTGAAATGAACAATTTTAAGATTTTTTGAGAGAAACTTTAGTGTTATCAGTCTCAAGAGGTACAGCCAACCTGACTCTCATTCAGCTTAATTAATGGCAAGTTTTGTTCTTTCTCCTGTGGGAGGGAAGAGTGAAGCTGCTCAGTCATCCTGGGTTTGCTGCTGATGGTAACAGAGAGAATCTTTCCCTCACAGGCCATCAAAAACAACGCTGGATTTAGAGTCTGGATCCTATTCTTCCTTGTCATGTGTTCATTCTCCTTGCTTTTTCTGGACTGGTATGATAATTAAAAGTCTAATCTTCTCTATATACTTGGTTTGTAGATCTTTTGACATTTTCTTTCTAGGGAGCAGGGTCTCTGGCACCCTGTGTGTTGTTCCCAATAAATCCAGGGGTGTTTGTAGCCCTGAGTGCAGAGGGGGCTGACAGCATTCATTTTAAATCCCTTTATCGACCATAAAACCCCACTTAATCCTGCAAATCCCCAACCCCATACTGGTTTTATCCTGGTCCCCCACCCGACTGCCAGGTTTCCAGTCCAACTCCCAGGGACCTGCCCACGGCAAGAGGAAGCTGTTACTGGGCTTCAGGGCAGAGTCACCTCCCCTCCTTGGCCTTGGAAACTCCTGGAGTCCGAGATCAGGTGGGTTTGGTGACAAAGAGAGAAAGTCAACTCAAAAGCTTCCCTTCCAGGTGAAGGAGAGAACACAATACAAACAGGTTGTGCAACGAAACGTGTTCTGAGATGTCAGAACAAAGCCAAAATATTCAAAGTACTAAAACTGGGAGTAAAAAAAAAAAAAAAAAGTCTCAAAACCAACTGCAAATGAGAATCAATAAAACTCCCTCCTGTTAAATCAGAGGAAAAGATGGTTTTGACTTCAAGAATCATAAGCAATGTGTTTCTCCTAGATGGTAAAGCTTGGTGGTTTTTAATGTTTGTTGCTATGAGAGAGAGAAATAAGTTGTTCCTCATCAGTATTTACTTGTGCATTAAAGCTTTTATTGTCCTAAATTGAAGGGGAGATGTATCACGAATCATTTCTATGTAGGACAGTCTTGGGGAACAGATCTTTCCATCCTGTAAAATCGGAATGTCCTCTGGAAATACGCTGATACGAATTGTCTGGTTTGTTATTTCTCTTCTGAAACGTGTATTTCTATACATCATAAGCAACAAGCAGCAGCATCCTTGCTCTGGTCTCTGCACGGAGTGAAAATGTCAAAAGTTATGTGGGAATTAATTACATTCACTAAAGCTTACGCCTGTTAGAAAATGCAAACATGGTGTGTTTTGGATATCTTAATATAAGCTTGAAATTTTTAAATGCAAATTAAAATTTGGCACACAATTTATTGCTTTTTATGCATCCCATATACCAGAATGACTTAATAAAAAGCCTTTTACAGATATTACCAGGTAATGCACATTTTGGATCAAACCTGCTTATTTTTACTGTATGTTGATAAAGCAATTCTACCAGAATAAAAAGGAAGGTAGAGCTGACCATGTTTGCTTGTTCTACTATAGATCTCGATGTTTTCCAGTCATTTTTGTAGAATCTCCACTAAAAAAAAATATGGAACTTTTGACACGTCCACTACGTCTTGTCCCATTACATGAAGAAAAAAAGGTGACTTGCCCAAATGCTTCACACACTTATTTCGTTTAACTGTTAAATTAATAAGATGTCTTTTTTTTTGTAATATATATTTAAGATTTATAATAAAAATGAAAACATGGTTTCACACAAAGAAGAGAGAAATTTGCAATTACAATGGAACTTTAACGTGCACCCACAATACTATGTTCCTCTACACCTTTTCCCCTCCCGAGCCCCACACACACAGTTCTACTCTTCACTCAGGTTCACACAGAGCTTGAGAAGAGCCCCTTGTGGTATCGAATACACTGCTGTTTGTTTCACTTGTGATTTCTCTGTGTTTCCAAAAGTATCAGACTGCAAACCATACGGAAACGGAAAACTCTTTCATAAAAAAGGGAAAACGTTGATGTAATAAAAGAGAAAATTTAGACACATTACTCCCTCACCTGTATCCAACAATTACATCGTGGACTACATCTACTGTGCACAGGCTTTCTGCCTCTTACAGATCATCAAAAGATGCTGTTTCTCATTAGAACACCCTGACCTGTATATTTTTTACACTATCCTCAACATCCATCACTAAAACTCTCTGTGTTTTTTTCCATAATGTCTATCTAGTTTGTGTTTCGGTGCACATCCTTACCAAGATGCTAAAGCCACAGTGGAAATGCAGTTAAATCCTGCTGCCAGCAATAATAATAAAACATTGAGCATGCCTTGTTGCAGAGAACTTCATTAGCACTTACAAATCAACAACAGTAAAGAAAATGTAAGAAGACAGTTTCTTTCTCCCTACGAGTCGTTACATCACGCCCTTGACCTCACTGCCTGCTGTTGCTCTTGCTTGAGCCAGAACTAAATATTCAGTAGAGCTTTCAGCTAAACAAGAGATCACTCTAGTTATGGCTGGGGTGTTTCGGTTTGCAAAATGACAGAGAATTAAAAAAAATATTTAATAAATAAAGCATCAGTTCAGACAACAGAACACGTGATTTCTCTAAGGTCCAAGCCCTGAAAATCCAGTGAAGAAATCTGTCTGTATCCAATAAACTGCAAGAACATATCTAATATTGGATTTTTTTTTTTTAACATTGAAAACGGTGTCAAAGCTCTAAAGCAATGCTGATATGCACCTTGGTTTATGCCCATGAATGTTCTGCAGCAAGTAGTTTTTGTTGGTTTGTTCTGTTTGTGGTTTTTTTTTTTGCAAAGCAGTATCAGCAAACGAAAGCAATTGCACCATAAACATGAGTAACCTCTAAATTATCCATAATTATACTTAACGAAAAGTTCCTTAAAGTCCCTTAGTTACCTTCAAATGACATAGTGTTAACGATTAGCTCATGGTACTAAGCTGACTTCTCAGCAGCTTCGGTCTCCTGTTCAGATAGTTTCTCCTCTGAGAGAACGGTCATCCAGGGGGACACGGAGCGCGTGATGGTTTGCTTGGCCAGGTTGTAGTGGTTTATGACCGTGTAAAACTTCCCCCCAGCGCTGGAGTCTTGTTCCGAGTAGTAGTTTTCCAACCCGGCTGGAATGCACTGGTTATTCTGAAAAGAAAAAAATCCATCACTTTTAGATTAGGGATTCAGCCCCCCCCCTTCCCCCACGCCAAAATGATCTTTTCCATTTAGTCGGAGCCAACATTTGTTTTCCCCGAGTCAAGATGCAACACCCAGCAATGAGCTGCAGTGGTGTCCCACTGCGTTCAAAATGTTCTTCCCCACCATCCTTCACCTACCCCCGCGTGTGCCAGGAAGACCTATCTGGGTTTCTCCGCCAGAATTATTCACCTACAAGAAACGTGCTTGCCTCAAATTATTTTTAAAAGTACTCAATCTCTAGTTCCAGCCATATTTGGCTGGTTTTCTCTCCAGCTGATTGGGCTACCATTACAGAGGGCTGTGTCCTGCCCCGAGCCTGGCTCCGGGTGCTTTAATGTGATGTTTTTGGTCTGAGGGACAGAAACGAACATAGAGATCTCTTGGTGCCAAGGTACAAACAGTTTTATAGCCCAGTAAATAAGACTTACAGGGAAAACACTGTGGGCGGCCAAGCTTATGTGGAAGTGCAGAGACACACAAAATACTTCACTCTTGATTGTCAGAAAGAGGTAGCCAACAGCAAGCTTTTAAAGAGCTATCTTTAGCTCTGGGACTACATTATTTAATTTCCCAGCACTACACAGAACCTGCTCGACGCTCAGAGCTTTGGAAACTGAAATACCTGGTTTTAGAGAGTTAAATACTAAGTAGGATCTAAACTTCCCTCTCAGCTTAAAAAAAAACCAAAGTGAATCAGTCAGGGGGCACCATCCAGCAACCCCCAGCGATGGTGCAGGAGAGGCATCACCCAGCTACGAAGCAGCGAGTTGTGCTGGAGGAAGAAATGAGTGAGATGTTTCCCCTGAGCCCTGGGTTTGGCTCCAGGAGGTGACGGGTCTCCCCACGTGTCCTGCCTGGTTCCTCAGATGCTGGGGGACTCATCGGGGCACCTCAATCGATCCTCAGTCTTCCCACTGGAAAGGTGAAATTCATACTGCTGCAGCCCAGTGACTGCTCTCACAGAACCTGGCAAACCAAACTTCAGAGTGGGAATCTCTGAGCACAAGAACACACGCAGAAAAGCACCTGGTCCTAAAATCCATGGCAATCTCAGACATGTCCATGTGTACTTTTGGGTTGACAGGAAGAGGGAGAGGAGGCATAAATAAACACCAGTAACAATGAGTTTAAATCATACACCACAAAATGACTGGGGGAAAGATCCCAGACAGTCTTGGCTTAATATGATTTTGTATCCTAGAAATGTTAGAGTGAAAAAAAGCATCAAAAGGTGTAAAAGGACAAAGCGAGAGGACGGGCCCACAGGAAGCCTTATGACCCCGTGGCTGTCAATGAACACAACCTTGTGGCAAATCTGAGTGTGGAAAGACAACTCGCTGTCACAAGATGAACACCTCTCCCAGGGAGTCACCACCGCAGCGGCCGGGACCTGCTGGTGTGACAGGCCTGGAGGTGTGACAGACCGATGACACTGCTCGGAGCTGCCACATCCACCCAGGTCCCACTGACCCCGGCCAAGAGACACTTGTGCCTGTTCAGCGCTGTTAAAGGTGATGGGGGTTTCTCCATGGTCCCCATCCTATACATCAGCTACAAAAAATAGATTTAAAAAAAATAAAATAAACAAACTCTGGAATAGAGCTACCTGATGTGTGTGTTCACCTACATCAACTGTGCCATCTCCTGCAAGTGTTATCTGTGCTTTCTCTGGGGAAACTGACGCTGCTTCCGATGAATGACAATGACTAAGAGCTACGTAGAGACAGACATCTTTGCAGCCATTATTTCACCCAGCCATGGGGTGCAGTCACAATTCTAAATATTTAAGATGAGGGAAGGCACACAATCCATCGATCTAATGAAATCTGCCAAGGAAATTCAAGCAAATATAATTATTAGTGCTGAAGACAAGCCAAGATTACTGCCAGTCTAACCGAATGCCACAGAATCTCTTGTTGCTTTTAGAAGCAGTTTGCTTTGTAACAGACAAAATGACTCAGTGATGTTATTTTTCATAGTCACAAACATGCACATCATCTGACAGAAGAGCCTAAAGAAACACACACCAGAGTTTCCATCCTTGACTGCATTTTTGCTCCCGGGAGTTCACGCTTCAAGAGAAGATGGAAAAAACCTCCCCTTTTACTCTGCTCCTTGTCTCCTGCCCAGGGACAGCCCTTTGCTCAGCTCCGGGTCAGGACAAGCTGCACAGCACTTGGGAGCGACTGGGCGATGGGATCTGGTGCCCATTCTCATCCTGCTGCCCACCCGAGACCTTCAGCTCACACAGAACATCTCTCTCCGCCCTTTTTGTTTGTTTCCATGGTTCCCAGGTGAGAGGAAGACCATGAGAAGAAATGGAGATGCTCCAGAGTGGGTTGCCTCTCCGCGGTTTCTTTCACAACCCTTCTGTCTGAGAAATTAGTTACGGGTTAAGGCCTGTGATGCCAGAGAAAATCCTGGTTGCCAGTCTATGTCTGGCTGTATGAAGATGACTCCTTTTGTTCCTTGGGCACAGAAACCCCAGAGGTATCCACTTCTAAATTTTCTATCTTCTGTCACGTTCACTTTGCTGGGTCAGGAATTCCAAACTTAATAGCTGATGACATTGTCTTTACTGCATTGGAACTCCCCTGTTGCAGTGTCCGTGAGCCTGAGGGAACGCTGGTGACATGGCAAGGAAAGCTGAAGGGTACCAGTAAGGAGCACAGTGAAGCCCTGGAGAAACTCCTCTAGGACTAAGCACACTTGGGTCTTTGAGGAAAATTCTGGTGAGTCTCATCAACACCCAGCACAGAGCATGTCAGAGGAGTGACCTACACAACAGCAGTGTTAGGGCCCTGTCAGAAAGCTTGAGCAAGCCCAGAGCTGAGGCTGGAGCAGTTTGAGATTGCTATAAAAAGGAACATAAGCACCTTTTTAAACACACCTTCAAGCTCTGGGCGTGTAGGACAGAAGAAAGATTGAAAACACTGAAAGCTTTGGAACTGCTCCATGCATGAGAACATCAGAGCAGAGAAAAGCGTGTCTGTGGTAGCTCAGCCTTTGTGGAGAGATCCCGAGGTACCGGGTGTCCTGAGGCTGGGGACACCTTTGCCCTTAACCAGGAAATCACAACAGCATCCAACGCCTGGGGACGTCCAGGCCAGAGAATGTTGAGTCCACCTGAAGCACAAAGCCAGTCCAGAGAGACATGGGTCACGAGGTGACAGACTTCTTCATCTCTCTTAGGACATTGGTGCCAAGCTGTGCCACGACATGTTATGGACTCTCCCCAAAAAGGATGCAAAGGCAGCAAATACAAATGCACATCAACACTGGTAGTTTCAGGCCACCTGTGATTTGGTTGACACGTTTATCCTCTAAAACTCTGAAGAGTTACATGACCTGGGTCTCCTGGCATGATGTCACCAAGCAGGTACGAAACAGCCTCCACAAACCCCAGCGCTGGGAGGGGAACAGTAACACAACCCCGTGGTTGTGGTGCACCTGAAAAACGTTGTGCCTAACTTCTCCTCCAAACACAGGGCCCTCAGGAGAGACACCCAACCAGACTCTGGTCACAGCACAACCGAAATCCAGCTATGAAACTGCTCTCCCCTTAAATGTTTGTGACTAAGAGGAAGAAGAGACAGAAGAGGCCGACGCAAGGGAAGGGACAAGAAGGTGTGAAAGGAAGCAGCAGCAGCAGCCTGTCACTAGACTCATGACAGGAGCCTGTAACCTGTCAAGTCAGGATGACACCAAGATGGGCTTGGTAGGAACATACAGTCCTTATTTCAAACTGCTGAAAGCCAAGAAAAAGCTTCAGAAAAAAAGGCCCCTAAGACACGAGCACGAAAAGGCTTCAGTGCTTGTCTGAGACAACATCAAAACCCAACAGCAGAACCAAAAGCTGGATCTCCTGAGTTACAGACAAATATTTTAACAACATCTTTTGCCCTTGAACCAAGGGAAAGCAGTGACCTAAAACTGAACGCTTGGAGCTCTGTTAATGCAGCTGGGCATCACTGACTGACTGTGGACTAGACTCTTGTAAGATATTCATGTGCCTGAACAGACAGAATCCAACGTCCCAAAAAGGCTCATCAAGGAGTGCTGAGGCAGCCATTCCTTCTTAAATACTTCTGAAGATTCGTGACTAAATATTCTTAAAAAATTAGAGGGAAGAATGCCATTATCATTGCTACTTTTCTTGTCTAATTACAGCCAAGTTCAACCCCGCTAAATTTACAACTGAGAAATGAATGTTACCTCTCTGACTTCCAGCCCAGCTCTCCTCAGATCAGAGCTGAGGAGCCAGCACTGCCATCTCACACACAGGAAGGGAGCTCCAGCCTCCCGTCCGCTTAGAACCAGTATTTTTTCCACTAAATGTGTTTTCCCTTTTTTGGCATCACTTTTGGCCTGTGGCAGTAGGGCTCGCAGGTCACTGTTCTAGAACAAGTAGTTCTTTCTCCAAAAATAACCCTAAGGTAACTCTGCTACTCTTAATGAGAACATCACTCTACTGTTTCTTTGACACATATTCCTGAGCAATTTTTTTTTCCTCCAGGTTTTATCATTCTCTTCTTCCCTAAGACACATGAATTCGGACAGACGTGCAACATTAAACCACTTGACCCAATAAATGAGGGCTTTGTCCAGACAACTGCCGATGAAGTCAGTTTGAAGGATACTGACGTTGGGGCTTCTGGCTGTATTTTCAATGTTAAAAAGCATTAGCGAAGCAACAACATTATGAAATTGTGCAACAGTACAATCTCAATTATAAATTAAGCAGAAATAGAGCAGGAAGCACACTAACCTATGAAAACAAACACAAATTTCAACACAATACAGCATGGCTTAATCAAGGTTATGCAGAAAACAACACAGAGAATATTATATACTCTCCTATTTTTATGGAACGTGTATGTGACTTACCTTGAAAACGAATCCTTCTGGACAGGTATGATCATACTTGTAAACCTTGTAGACTACCAGAAATACAACACACGTTAAGAAGGCAAGGGCAAAAAGGACCAGCACAGTTACCTGTGGAGAAAGACAGAACATGCTCACGTTAGTAATGCCCCGTTGGTTGTTACTGCAGGTGGCAGAAGCCAGCTGTGAATGCACTTCACAGTAAATACAAGCAAAGAATAAAACCAGCTACTTAATTAATTACAGGGAAGCAGCAAGTAAGTGCTTCCACCTCCCCCTTCTCGGAGAAGAAAGCAGATGGCCTGGTCAGTGGCCCATTGCCCCTGCACTGCAAGGCTCTTTTGGTGGCGTTTCTGTTCAGAGCAGAGGTGAGAAGTGAAGGAGGCATCGAGGCAGCTCGGGTCTGTGGCTCTTCCAGCGTTTGGATGATGTGAGTCTGGTTGATGTCAGCTGATAAGTGTGTTTGTTTTCCCTGTGCCCATCCAAGAATGGAGTTGGGTGACAGCAAGCTAGCACAGGTGTCATCCAGATAACACAGGGACTGGAGCAGGGCCAGCAGAAAGTAACGTCTGCCCTCTCTTGTTAGGAGGAGAGTATGGACGTATGATGGTTACACCAGCACTTGGCTGCTCAATGCTCCTTAATTTATAGGTTGAAACAGTACATCTTGATCACAGAGAGACTGTACAGGAATAGCTCTCTGTCACATCCAGGAGGGAATACACCGTGTTCAACATGGGGCTCGCCTCGAGGAGTTCTGTCACACCTCCTTCCTCACTGCTCACAGAGAAGCCACCACGGACTGCACTGCACGGCGCTGGCTTCTCACCATCTCCTTAAGACAGCTCTGGTCCCGAGTTTGGGCTGGAGGAAAATCCCAGACACGCCTTAAGGTGAATGTGAAATCAGGGTCAGCATCAAGCTAACCATTCCCAGGAATAGACTCTGAGCAGCCTTTTAGATGAGATGGAGACAAAACTACCTCCAGAATTACCTCACCCGCTGACAGGAGAAAGAGCAAGATTTGGGCCTAGCAGTGACACTGCAAAGCTCCCTGATTCAGACCCATTTTTGCTGTGAGCTAAACAAGTATCCATTACCTGGAAGATCATCCCAGGTGTGTTTTTTTATTATTCTAAAGCTTCTACTAATAGACAAATAAGTAGCTCAAGGAAGTTACAGATTAAGAGGACATGGACAGGACAAGAGGTAATAGGCACAAACTTGAACATAAGAAATTCCATCTAAATGTGAGGAGGAACTTCTTTACTGTGAGAGTGGCAGAGCCCTGGCAGAGGCTGCCCAGAGAGGTGGTGGAGTCTCCTTCTCTGGAGACATTCAAAATGCACCTGGACATGTTCCTGTGCAACCTGCTCTGGGTGGACCTCCTCTGTCAGAGGGGTTGGACTAGATGATCTCCAGAGGTCCTTTCCAACTCTATATCATTCTATGATTCTGTGAAGAATTGGGAATTGGTGAGCTTTTTTTTCTTTTTTGCAAGTTAGAAAGAAGCCAGTATGTGCTACAGCATAAGAAACATTAGCAGAAACAAACAAGATTATGTGATTAACTAATTAAAACAAAGTATAAATTCATCTAAATTTTAAAGGAAGAGGAGTAAACCAGTTACATACACTTCCTAAGAAAAGAACTCGAGCACATCACTGTCAATTACACAAATGGGAATAATCTAGTATTTGAGAAAGCAACAAAAAAAAAGTTGTAGCTTTGCCTCTTAGTAAAATACCCACCAAAAACTCCCTTTTTTGATAAGCCCCAGAACTAACAGGATTTGTGACACTGCAAACTGCATGTGGCAGTGGGACTGGTACACTGATGGACCGAGACGAACTTTTAGAGACGTCTCATGGTGGGGAAGCAAACTTCTCCATGGGCAGACAACAGCAAGTCCTAAATTTCCTGGCTGGAACAAGGCTGGGGAATACCATGTGCTGCTGGAACCAAGGATTTTATAAGGATTTTTGATAGGGAAAAAAAAAAAAAGGCAAAAAAAAGGAGGTCTGGAGGAGAGGCAGGGATAACTGCAGATGAGAGAGTAATTTAGCAGAAGAAATGTAGATACTAATGTAACAATGCCAATCAAAAAGGGACACGCAGCAAAGGGCCTTTCTGGTTAACAGCAACATCTTCATTTTCTCAGAAGTCACTGGATTACAAAAAAAAAAAAATTCTTAATCACTCTCCAAAAACCTCACACTGACATCAATTTTCAAATCCAATTAGTCTTTCCCCAAGTTTATTACTCGTTTGCCCACACAAATGTTAACACGGGCAGATCCCTCTGCCTTGCCAGCCTCCTCTTTCCTGCTCACATCTCCCATGTCCTGCATGAAGCCAAGAGAGAGAGGACATTTTCCTTCCTGGTCATTCTCTGTGGTCCAGTTTAATAACAACATACCTCCCCCCCCCCATTACGGGCCAATCCATGACCTAGTTCAGCCCTTCTCATGTATTGTTAATCAGGTCGCTTCCTTTTTTTTCCTTCTACACTTGTTTGGGGTCCCTTCCTGTGTGTTTTCAGCCGTCCCACACACACACGTACAAGGCCCTTCACACCCTGGGTTGGCCCAAACTTTGTATTCCATCATCCTATCCCATCCCTCCCCACAACTGTAATGAGCTTTATTCTCTGTTCTCCTCCCAAATTCTGCTTGTCCTCCAGACTCTAGAAAAACCAACCTTTCTCCCCTCAGTTTTTCAGCTCCCACTTGGGGCTTCTTGTCCCACTTCCCCAACGCCTTGCTGCTAGCTCTGAGTCCCACACACTGCCTGTGTCACGCTATGCAGATGCCATACATGGATGCCCATGGTCCACCTGCCCCACCAGGCCAAGGGGGCAACCCTTGTCTTCTGAGCAGCACGGGAAGACGTGGAAGAAGGGAGTGCTCCTCACCCAGCCCAGCAGCTCTACAACACACACCACCTGGCCCAAGCTGCAGGTTTTGGGTCACTCACTTCCCATGGACTCAACGTGTACATCATCCCGTTCCTTTTGCTCTGACAGTCACTGCTCTTGTCCTCAGAGAAGAAATGGAAATGAGAGTCTAGAAAGTGCAGATAGAAAAGATACAATCCAGATGGGACTGCTGCTGAAGCTTCCCAGGCCCTGCAAGAGACATTCCACACTGCTTTCAAGAAAAGGTCCTCCCTCTAGGAGCAGAGGTCTGTGCCACGGGACAGGGCCACCAAGCAGAACAGTTGCTATGGTACGGTCAAATCAGCTCAGATTTGGCTCCTCTCCACAGATAGCACAAACAGTTTAAAATGCTTTGAAAAATATTCTCAAGTTTCAAAGCATTTTAACCGCATTCCCCGGCCATCCTACTAGCAAGGAATAGTAGAATTATAACATTATTTCCCATTCATAACCATTCTGACATACAGATGAGGCCTCAGGAATATTCTGTAAAGCTAACAAGTTATTTTGCAGCTGGGACCAAACATTAGACAATAGAGAAAATATTTGTATTTCCACAATCACCGCAGAACCACTCTCCCCAAGGCTCTGAAACTGTTTGGGAAAGTAATGATGTTTTTTGAGAGAGGTCAAAATCTCAGTCTTGTGTGGATTGCTGGAGCCTGGCAAGTTGTGGAGCCACAGTCTCTGGCCTGATCTGCTGAGACCTGTTTCACCCACCTACGTGGCACTGTGAGTTCTCATTGCTTGCACCAGTCACATCCAGCCCAGTTCTTCTACTGCCACACAGTAAGCTGCTGGGAAGGGCTCTCAGGGCTTTTGGTTCATAACTCTCTTTTCTCTCTCACTTACTGTGCTTCCTAATGTTATTAATTTTGATATTAACATGTAAATTTTTACTCGTTATCTCCAATAATTTGCAATCAAACTCCACTTGCAAATCTCTAATCAAGTAAGCTTGTCTCCTTCCTATTAGAAAAGCTGTGCCCTTCTCTTGCCATCCTTCAGGATATGAGTAACTTTTGTTTAAGTAAAGGACAGTCACACATGCAAACGCCACAGAAGGCAAGAAATCCATCACTGAATTCCAAGGTGATCCCAATTACCTGTTAATCTAATCCACTTCTCCTTTATACACTGAAGATCCTTCTATTCCTTCTAATAGCCATTTTCCTTCACTCTCCTAACAACCCACCCACTGATGGTCCACAACTGTCAGATTACTTCTGAACCTGAGACAGCCAGCTTCTCTCCCCTGCCAGGAACACAGCGCAACCCTCTCTCCCTGCCTCCCCTTCTGAGCCCTCTCCTCCCAGGTGTCCCTCAGAAATAAAAGCACAGGAAGAGGGAAGGCTACAAGCTGCTCTTTAGACCACAAGCTGTCAAGAGCAACTCACTATAAACTGAAGGAAAGTTACTCTCTTCTTCCTCCTTCCGAGGTACTAGCAGCAACTTGCTCGCTTCCTCTCTTTAAGGTAGGAGAAGATGCAAAGAACATGCAAGCACTGCTTCCTCTCCTCCAGCAGGAAATCTTCAACCTCTTCTCCTCATGGCAGCCAGGCTGGCTGAGTCAAGGACCCCACACACTGGGACCAGAAATCTTTTGAATTACTATGATCATTCACTGCCATGTACTACATCTTGCAGAACTCCAAGGTGCCTGTCACACCATACCAGGGATGGTTTTTTAAAATACTTTTTATGAAGTAGCTACAGGATCGCAGAAACAGGCCTTCCTTTTAACTAGGAACTCAAAGTGTGGATTTGTTTTCATCTTGGGAATGTCCTTTAAAGTTGGAAAACTAAGTGAACAGAAAAGATGACAAGATATTATGTATGTGGCAGATTTTTGAATAGATTGTAAGTGAAGAGCAGAAGAAGGACAATGTCTAGCCAGAAGCCATTACAGTAATCGAAATGAGAGATGACTAATGAATGAACTAAGTGTACCCACAGCAAAAAAAACCTGTCTTCAGTCTCTGTAAGCATTTAGCTGAAATGAGATCACCAGATCTGACAGCTACACAAACATGTAAACAGCTCATGATAAGGCCTTACCATCAAGATCTGCTAGATCTTCCCAATCAGTCCATCCCACTTTGCTGCAGCTGCAAAACACCGAGAGCTGTATTTTCTCAGCCTGGTGACTGCACTCTCCTCCTTCCTCACTTCGCTAATATTTACTGTGCTCCCTTTTTAATCAAGCCAGGATATTACAGCAAAATTTACTGCACCAACCGTGCCAGCTTCTCTTCACACCCTTCACCAGCTTCAGTCCCTTTCTGAACAAATTACAAGTCACGTTTCAAGGCATGCATAAGTCTGCCCCTTTAGCTCCTCTTAGCTTTATCTCCTTCCATTTTCCCTGAATCCCACTATCCCACTAAAGCCTGGGTGGGTGCCATCTGTTCTCCCTCTGCCTTCACCTCCACCTTTCTCCTCATGCCTCCTCCTCCTCCTCTCCCCTGAAATTCTTTCATTAACCTACTCTTACTGTGCTGCTTTGCACCGCCCTCCCTTCATTCCTTTCCATCCATCTACGCACCTTTCACACACAAGCCCAGCCAGGAGCATTCCCGGTATCTCCAGGAGTGGAACTAAAGTGGAACTAACAAGACATGCAGTAATTTTCACTGCTCAGTCGCTGGCACTTGGTCACATCTCATCTCTGCATTATCTATTTCAATTGCAGCCTCCTGGGAACACAACTTTCATTTCTGATTTGTCTGTAAAGTGCTAGTTACAGCCTCGGCACCAGCACCAAACAAAAAAGAGTGAAGACAGACATTTGGAGAACACCTCTCACGTGAAGCGATTTATAGCCAATTTATGCTTTGCTCACCAGAGAAATGCAGAGCCCTCTGGGATGAAATACAGCAGCTCCGTACAACGATTTAGGACAGGAAATTAAGATTATTGCTATCCAATTTAAACTGCAACAGAATTTTAGGCAGGCAGACTGTAATTACAATAGATTGAGTCTGGCTACGTCCCACAGACTCGAATTTGTGAAACTTCCCTGCAAATGGCCATGACCTCCATTTCACCTCTCTCCAATACAATCCCGTATCTCCAGCTGCACAATGCCCTCTACCAGCCTGTCAGAGAACACTGAAATCAGCTCCCCATTTCCCCTAACACTCCTGCTTTTCCAAAACTATATTCTTGTTTGCTATTATCTGGGCCAGTCCCTAGAAGTATAAACGAAAACCACACCTGAAACAATGCACTTAAGGATTAAGAAATGTTCAATTTGAAATGGCAACATGAAAGAAAGAAAAAAGGAACAGTCACATCTATACACACAACATTTGACTTGAATTCATTTACAACAAAAACAAATTATACAGAACAACTTGGTACAATTTCCCATACTTGCTATGGGCATATTCATATATATATATATATATATATACAAGATGGCCCATGACTCAAAGACATCCAGGTGCCTCATTTCAGAAGAGTATGTCTAACATCACATGTCATGTTTAGCTATAGATCACTGCTATCTATTTATTAAACTCTATTTCTTCACCAGAACACTTTCATCAAACCTTTGTGCTCAAAGAGGATGAAAATTTTGGGGTAGACTGTACAGAAAAAGCAGGAGAAATCAAAAGACTGTCCTTCTCAAACAGAGATGATGGAGAGGAGGAGAGGCCTGGACTCTTACCTGCAGATGGCTGGGAGTAGCAGCAAAAAAAGGCAGATTCATGAAAGACACTAAGTGAAAAGAAACTACAGACCCAGTGCTTATTAACAGTGACAGAGCAAGGCAACAGAACCAGCCTGCAAGGGAGCCAATTAACGACACCTGAGGGAGATATCGTTAGACAAAAACAGGTTAACAAGGCAGTGGCCTTAGGAGTCAGTGCTGTGGCTTAACAAATGCAGATAACAAGGCAGTGGCCCTGAGAGTCTGGTGCTGAGGCTCAACAGAGCTGCTCCTGACAGCGCTCCCATCATCTTCCATCACACGGCACCATGTACCAGGCTCTTAACTACAGAGATCTGAGGAAGCAGTTCAAGAAACCCTGTGGCCCTGAGATAAGAACCTTGTTACCTTCCCATATAAACCCAGAAGATATTACTGAGGACAGGAGAAAGGCTGGAAAATGTTACCTCAGAAGAGGAAAAAGGCTATTACATCTGGAGACCCAAAACATCTTCTGTGTCACCAGCGTCGCCGGTTCTGCTCAAGAAAAGGATTTGTAATGGATACAATGGCAGAAGACACCTGACTGAGAGCAGGGGAGCTGCTGTTAGGCATCCACTTTACTTAATTCCAGCTCCGACTGTAAAAAAAATCCTTTTAGCAAAAAATTTAGCAGGATGATTGCCAATGTCATATCAGAGAATTATCAAACATTTTAAGAAATGGAAAAATGACAGTAGACATGCAGTGCTTTACTTACACCAATTGTTTTAAAATAGCTGTTACATTGGCAGAAGAATCTCCCTTACTTTTCTTGCTTGAAGTAATAAAAGAAAAATTGCAAGCCTGCCAAATGCTTATACTTGTGAACAACTTTAATTCTGTGAGTTGTTCTACTGCAGGAAACAGAACTACTCATGGCAGTAAGTACCTGTCACTTTTCCAGCACTAAATGACAGACACAGAATATACTTAAGGAAGTGATACCCGGTTTGAGAACCAGCTGACATCTCATGCACCTAAGAGACTTTTTAAGTGGGAACAAAGAGCCACTCAAAACACAGGGTAATCACATGGAAACAAAGAAGAAATTATTTTCTTTGTCTGATTATTTTTGCAGCAATGATCATCATTGGTTTTACTAAGAACAAGTGAAAAAGCCTTGAGGCAGGAACATGTTTTAAAGGATGCCCCTTTAAGACAGATAAAAAAATGGAATATTTAAATATATATTGCATACATTTTTTCAGTCTTAAAATGACCAGGTAAAACTGCAAGAACTGGTTTTGAAAGGAAGTCTCAATTCCTCTTCCATAACCTCACACAGACATCTCAACAACTACTTGCTACTTGACAGTACATGGCTTGCACCATATGGCCTTACCACAGAAATAAGCTTGAGGCTTTGGCTCTGCAGTCAGATGTATGTAGAGATGTCAAGGATAATGTCTGAAGAACTGAACTGCCTTTGAATAGAACCAAATGGTGGAAGGCATACCACAGCTTGGCTTTATTTAAGGGCCTGAAATTTATTGGGAAACATAAGCGTTGGCTTTCAAAATACTTCTGAATGTTCTTTACTCAGGTTTCCCCAAAGACCAAAAAAAGATAATCTCATGCTTTGATACAACAGACATTTTTTCCAATTGGTGTGTTTGTGAACAACTGTCAACTGTATCCCAATCCAGTGGGTGCCAGAACAGACAACCCACTGCAAAGTGCTCCTGGAGTTCAGGAAAACACTGCTCTGCCAATGGGGGAGGCGAAGGTTTGGCCTTGGGTGACTGACACCGTCAATCTTCTCCTGCAAGAGCTTCCTCCTATGTCAGGATTCATCAGACTCCTCTGAAATGACATTTCCAGCCTTGTTATGTTATTCTGTACAGTGGACAATTTACAGGAGAGAAAAATCTGCCTTGTTCAAAGTTGCTTTCCAGATGTGAAGGACCCACATAAGCCTACACACTGTCCAAAGGACAAGAGCAAGACTTGTATTTCTCAATGAAAAATAACCTTCACTGAAAAATCTTCCGTGGTGTGGTTGGTGCCATAAAGTTAAATGAAGAGAACAGGGTTCTCAGAATCAGGAAGTCTCTGCATTCTTCTGACAGACTCTGATTTGAATTCAGAATGTGGCTTCATACGGGAAAATTACACTTGCAGTTTTCTTTGTAAACATTCTCAGCTCTGTTGTAATAACTGCAGTAATGTGGATTGAATGCAGAAAATACATTTTATTATTTCTTATTCACCCAACTGCTAAAAACACCAAATGATCTACATGACATATGCACACGCTGGAGTTGCTTCATTCGTTATAATGTGTAATTTCTCAAGAAGAACAGCTTTAGATGATCTGCACTGCTGAATCACAAAAATGCAATCTGCTTTGTCCTTATTTAAGAAGTACATCTTAGAATACACATGTGAATTAGTTGCAAATATGACTGACTTTTTTTTTTTTATTTTTACCACAACATTTGGGCTGTGTCTTGTGGCAAGCTTATGCATCGGCGATGTACAATGTTAAAGTCATTAAAATGGCATCTGAAGCTTTTTTGATGAACACAAGCCAAAGTCAATATCCCACCAGTTAAATAATGCATTTCATAATTATAGCAAATATTTAATTTTCAAACAAATATCCTTTTGCTCTCTCAGAATCAGCAGCAGCAGTTAACACGATGGTTCGCAATTAATAAGGACTCGGGAGAAAACCTCACACAATCAGTACTTTTCATCTACATATTTATGAAATTTCATCAATTATTCATGTAATATTTACTACTGGGAGTGGTGAAGATGACAATCATCCCTGCTGGAGAACCAGTCAGTTCTCTTTAAAATGTTGCAAGCAGCATAATTCAATTCTAAAACTGTTATATAGAGATTAAGGGACATTTTTAGGATCTGAATGTTCTGCATGAAACTATTGTTTTCAATTAACTGAACCACAATTTTCCTAATTGATCAACTCCCACACTCTTCTTTTAAAGCCTAGACTTACAGCCACAGTGTGAATCACCCTGCAATTCCCAAGAGATACCAAATCTTACCGAAACCTCTCTCTGATGCAGTAGTTACCTAGCAGCAAAACCTAGCAACCCTCCAGTATGAGATTAATCCCAGAGTGATCATCATAAAGTGCTATCTAAAACACATTTTATTTAAGTATGCCATCCAAAGGTATATAAAATGCAATGCAAATATGCTCAGGCTTCTAACTGCTCAGTTATACAAATTAGAAAAGATGACCCAACAGCACAACAAGCTATTTATTTGTCGTTTGGTGAGGTCTCATTGGCTCAGCTCTCCCAACAGAGACAGAAAGAACCCAGATCTACAAAGGGACGTGCAAAACCTTTAGATATTCAAAACCCATCCTGAACTACAATTTAATGTTCGAGCGATAAAACCCCTTAGTCCCCACAGCTAGAAGGTAAGTGTAAAATCCCTCAGGTATATGCAGGGTACTCTGCTAGGACTGTCTCCCCCTTTTCTTCTACAACGCATTTTCAGATCACCGTAGTGTGACCAGGACGCACGCAGAAGACCTCCAGACAGAAGTCCTCATTGTTCTGAGCTGTGCCATATCCATCATACCCAACAATCCAGAGTGCACAACCCTCTCACCTGCGAGGAAGCGCAAGAACTGGTGCTGTGGTGCCAGAAGGAAAAAGAGAACCTTGGTTAGAATGTAGCATTTTGCCTGAGGGATGGGATGTCCTTGTCTCAAATCAGGGAACAGAAAATCATAGAATCATCTGGGCTGGAAGGGACCTTCAA
>BJBW01002837.1:38850-74508 GCA_004320125.1 Scolopax mira
GTACTGGAAGGCCGCTATTAGATCTCCCCAGAGCCTCCTTTTCTCCAGGCTGAACAACCCCAGCTCCCTCAGCCTGTCCTCAGAGCAGAGGTGCTCCAACCCACTAATCATTTTTGTGGCCCTGAAGCTAGGTTCCTTACCTCCTTAATAAATCCCTGCCACAACCTGTAACATCTCCAATTAGCTATCTGGGGTGGTTCCCCACACAGCTTACTGGGAAGCTACACACTTTGCCCTATGGCTGAAGACTCCACCAGGTGACCTGCACTTAAAACATTTGTTCTGGCAACACTTGCAAAGTGTTGCAAGCTGCACTTTGCAAGCATATCCTAAAGCACCTAACCCTCCTTGAGACTTCACTTTGGTTGTTTAGCCCACTCCAAGAGCTGTAGATACACTTTGGAGGCAGGACTGGGCCCGGGCAGCTTTTAGAACCACTGGGCACAGCTCCTGTGTTTTATTCTTTAAATTACAGAATTAGAATCTTTGGCTGTGCCCTAAAACTCCTATCATGCAGAGGTCTGAAATATACAATACAAAGAGAATCCACAGCTTTACTGAAACTCGTTTTTTTCCCCTCATACTAAGCATTAGGCTTTCCAAATGTATTTTTACTTGTGCACTGAACAGTGGAGTTACCTACTGTTTAAAACTGCTTTGGCATCCTTGGGTAAGATGCCAAATCAACAGCACTGAGAAGCTGTAGTCTTCATTTAGAGATTAGGTAAGAAAGCATGAGCTGAAATGCCAATGTTCCTGCTTTGTTTTACTTACACAGAGATAGAAACCCCATCCTCCAGTGAGAAGGGGGAAAGGTAATTGAATCCTTGCACCAGGATTTGGTGATCTGGTGCTTTCCTCTGGGACTACTAAAAGGACTAATAGGGGTGTGGACACTAAAGAGTAAATTTGAGTCAGACTCTTGCTAAACTGCCATCTGCCAGGTAAGAGTCGTCACCAAGCTGTAAGATACAACTGGACCTGGGAAGCTGATAGCAAAGAGCTCTGGTAAACATCCCTGAGCTGCCAAGTCATAAATTTAACTATAAAAAAAGTACATAATGGGCTATGACAGTGCATTAAAGAAAATGGTTTGGCCACAGTGAAAAATAATAAGCCAAAGAGAAAACAAATACTCCTGTGGTTCTTGTCCTTCAACACTAACAGGAGGTTTATCCAGGCCAGGAGAGGTACCTGCATGCAACCCACACACAGCCCGGGCAGCCATGTTCTGAAACCCACGCGCTGACAGAAATGCCTTCTCGATTCATCTGCCAGTGAGGGACTACAAGCAATAACCCTGCAAGGTGTGCTTCTGCTTCTAATGGCTAAATACTGAACTACTAGAACACTGGATTTATTTCTCTCGTGTCCAGCTGTACCTACAACAGCCACCGTTAGTTACAGCCAGTTTTGACTACAATCAGCAATTGATTTTAAGCGCTTTTGTGATCACAACCGAGTCATTAGCACCGTCAGACAGCACTGCTTACCTTAAATCTTTCTGAAACCCCTTCAGTGATGCTGATTGTGAACTCAGCTATTTTAGGAGTACGGAACTTTCCCTTCTTGCGATCAGGTTCATATTCTGTTTTCGTTTTGACCACAACCTGTAAAAAAAAAAATTATCAAAAAGCCGTCCACTGAAACTAGCCACGTTAATCTTATTTACTCCTTAACTCTTCTTTTACCTGCTTACAAGCACACAATGTTTTTTTTACCCCCACTTTGTGTGATTCTTCTTTGGAAGCTCCAAGCCACTAGTTATTTTTCCTGTCATAGCAATCATCAACAAAATTATCTCTCAGAGTGGTTTTGATGGATCTACAGGAAGTCTGGTTAGGCAACAATTTCACTAACATTCAATCTTTTTGGCTGTGGTGGTACTGTGCTGCTATATAAGGCAAACATCTACTTAGTTCAAATCCAAATCATGAAGCTTCCCGCTTTGTATAGTTTGAGAATAGTCACTTCTGTTTGCTTCAGGAGATCTCATTAATGGGATTTCAAACTGGAGGCCAACAGGATGAGACGAGTACTGAAGAGCACCCATAGAAATCAAGCAGATGAGATGCTGCTAGTAGCCATGTTCTTTGATGGCAGTACTTTGAGTTTAAAGAAGTGGAATGACCCATCTAGTTGCTATTCACTATTTGCTAGACCATAGCTCTTGGTGCTCTTTATTTTTAACATCTAACTTTGGAATTATCAGCTGCAAGCAGCAAGATGCACACAAACCCTCATTTAATGAGATTTCTCAAAACACCCCTCTAGTGCTCTCCTAGGCATTTTAATTGTACAAAATTTTCACAAACCTAACCCTAATTTTTGCCTTCTACAATTTTTCAAGATCTTCCTCAAGGCATCAATTCTCAAGGCAGGGGTGCAGTTTATTGTACTGACGGTGCTAGTTAAGACTGGCTCAACTTTCTCTGTTGTTCCAAAGAATAACTATCTAGATGCTTTTAGATTTTTAGAACCAGATTCTATCTTTAGAGCAGTCTGTGGTATCAATAGCAACTATGTTACTCTGAAATTAACATTGTGACCCTCAGACGTAGCCAGGTACTGAAATTAAAGCTTTAGGTTCCCCTCTCATCACTTCCCTGAAATGGTACCCAGAATGTGTAACTGTACCTAGACTGAGTCCCACAAAGCTTCTTAAGACACTTTTACAGCATTATACAAACATGTGTAGGACATGGGTATTTTCTAAACCTATTTCAGCTAAGACTCATAAAATAACAATTTTAAGTGTATAGCTTTACAATTGTTCAACAGCACCATGGAAGTAAACCATCTGAAGATTTCTGGAATGCTATTTAACATTTTACTTCCCTTCCTCCCCCCTTTATGTTGCATAATCTCAGGCAACTCAAATCACATTCAGCTGACACTGAACATACAGTTCTATCTGCCTGGTTATGTAATGTCTTCTTTTGTTTAACATACCTAAATATGAATTTAAATTAGCTCATCCCTTTAATTTAGAAGCTGTCAAAATCATCTAATTCTTAGCGCTGTAGTCACTACTGTTCAAGAAGTTATGCTTCACTGCCATACTGGAGCCTTGTAAGTGAATAATAAGCACAGATATATGAAGTATGTTGTGCTGTTTATTATACATGAGTGCCTTCGTACTTCAGAATTTGATCTGTATGTCAATCTTGACTTAGTATTGTTGGTTTTTTTCACATCAGTCACTCTACTACCGCCTTGGAGTCTGCAGCAACCAGTAAAGACACACTGACGTGACTAACCAGACAGTTACAGAAGGAAACCAGTAGGACCAATAAATACATGTTTTTATTTTTGGCCTTCTCTGTTTGCAAAAGGAAAGGAGAGCTGATATAGAAAGAGTCAATCAAATATTCCTTTATTCAAGCTTCCAGTTGTACGGTCGCTTTCATTCAAGGCACACATCATGAAGACGGGAGGAGTTCTGCCCCATTCTAGTAGGAGCCATCAGGCTGGCAGAGAACCTCCTGGGCTCACCCCCTCACAGGTCCCTAGTCCAGGCTGCTGCTCAGCAGTGCAGCAACACAACAAATTCCTCTGGTCGTTGGTCCTTGGTAATGGGTTACAGCCAGTCGCCAGTTGGCAGCCGTAGCAGACGCTCTAAGACTTAACTCGTTTCAAAGCCTCGGGGTGCAATTTTGTCCTCAGTTACAAGATTTACACCCATGTAACCGAGGGCAGAAAATGGACCCTCAGGCTCTCCAACAGCTGTTACGGCTTACTGCGTTTCTGCCTGCCAACTGGTCACCACACACAACACAGAAGGATGTTGATAGCAATTAAAATGGAGGTCACAAACTCATTTGTATTGCTTACAAGCAATGCTCCTCCGAGGCAAATTTCACAAGCTAAAATTCTTTAGCCCAAGAGAAGACTATGTGATTTTTTTTTTTTTTTGAGCTATGAGGAACGTATGGCTGACAGTTTATCTACAAGTAGAACTGAGCTTGTGAAGGACACAATGCCAAAAATTAAAATCAGCATGAAGGTACTACTATTTCGCAGTTTTTTGTATTTTTCAAAGACTGCAAAGCTTTTTTGTGAGAAATTTATAAGTAAGTATCCTACTAAAATAGCATATTGAAAAACAGAATAGCAAAATATCTGAAAAATTATCCTACTACCGCATGCCTTACCTGTAGTAACACGTAAAAGAATTCTTTATTGTGAAGAAAATAAACATATTTACAGGCTATCACTTCACCTTCCTAAGTCCTTAAAATTAAATCTTTAGTAATCAAGCCATGTAATGATGAATCCAGCATGCACGTTTCCCTTCCAACCTGTAAGCAGCACACTGGACTGCTCCTTTTTGAGCTACAGAGCATCTGAAGCACCTATTTGGTGGGTTTTGAACCAAATTAGTTGGAAAGGAGAAAACTCAGTAGCCTGTTCTCATCTCATTATTTCAACATTAATTTGCTACTGAAGCACAGAAAGAATATGGAAGTTCTTTCTCTCAGTGGCCAGTTTCCCCAGGTACATCTTGTGGAGACATAAAGGAGTGCTTTATCCTCTCATCCAGGGGGGCTTTTTCTGAGCAGAGAAAATTCACATCGTTCACAGAGAATACACAGTACCTTCCAGATACAAATAAGAAAGATACAGAATTGGAAGAGCTATGACAATACAGCATAGAAAAGCCTGCATTTGTATGTTTATATATTTCATACAGCAACACTAAAACCTATATATGCTTATTACTAACATTTCCCACTGCTTTTTAATGCAAAACACTACTACTGGATTTTCATTAGATTAACTGTTAGGGTTTTTTCCTCAGAGGGAACTAGCACGGCTTAAAACACTCCATATTTCTTGACATTTCTAAGCTGCTCGTTACACGTAACCTATTCTTTTGTTGTTTGCCTGAGATTTGGGTGTGATTCTCCAGGGTGGAAACTAAAGCCCACTGTACCTTATCAGGAGGTGGGAACTGGAGCTGATTGACATCCAGGGGTGTGATCAGGGGGATGGTGTCAAACCCATCCTCCAAAAGGGGCTGCTTTGTGCTCTTCTCGCTGAAATTGTTCCCCAGTTTCACCATTCTTCCAGGATAGAGGGATTTTCTGTTGACGCACACAGGCACACAAACACAAAATGTCAGAAACTGGGGATGCGCCAGCCCTCGGGGAACCCCAAATATCTTACAGAAGAGGAAAATTACACATTGGTCTCTGTGACTCGGTTGTGTTTGGGGCAGCAAGAACGATGCCCGAGTAAAAAAGGCACATCAAAAACCCTAAAGCACCCCCAAAATCCCCCGCCACCTCAGCCTGAATCGGGCGATGCTTCCCCTCACGGCCCCGGTGCGGCATCGCCCCTCAGCCCGCGGCCTCCGGTGCCGGCCCCCACCCCGGATCTCCCCGCCCGCCCGGCCCCGGCTCCCCCCGCCGCCTGCCCCCCGCACCAGGGCCGTGCCCGCCGGGCACCCCTCGCCCCTCTCCCGCCGCGCCCGGCCATGGCGCCTCCCCGGCCTTCCCCTCACAGGGGCAACGGCCCCACCCCGGGAGTTCCCCGCCCCGGCTCCCGGCGCGGTGCGAGGCAGCGACCCCGCCACTCACCGCCGCGGCTCCCGGCCCTTCCTCGGGGGGCGGCGAGGCGTCGATCCGCCGTGACCCGCGCAGCAATGGCGGAGCGCGGTGGGGTGTGTGTGTGTGTGTTGGGGGGCGGTGAGGAGGGGTGTGAGACGGCGTCTCTCTTCCTCCGCGGGGTGACCGGGGGCGGCCGCAGCGCCTGGGCCCTGAGGCAGCCGCCGCCTGGCTGAGGGCAGCTCTGGAGCGGCAGCGGCGGCAGCAGCACAAAGGGGCCCCGCGGGGATGAGGCGGGCGGCTCCCCCCAGCCGGCGACTGGCGCAGCGGCAGCAGGTGGAGGAGGAGGAGGAGGAGGAGGCGAGGGGAGGCGAGGCGGCGGCGGGGGGACGGGACGCGCCGCCCTCCGCGCCCCTCCCCTGGCGGAGCCGCACGGAACGGTGCGGTGCGGAGAAGGGGATAACGGCTGCCGCCCCCCCTTCACGGATCTGAGGCGGGGGTCTCCCGGCCGCAGCGGGATTCCCCCGCGGTGCCTCGGGCGGGGAAATGGCGCTGCGTGAGGGAGGCCCGGCCTCACCTTCCCCGTCGGCGGGGCCAGGCCGGGGGGGGGGGTTTACCGACGGTCGGTTGGCTTCGTCCTTCGTCCTTCGCCCATCTCCTTTCCCCCCCCCCTCCCAGTTCCAGCCGTTCCCGCAGGGAAAGGCCGGGTCTCCCCTCTGCAAAGGGTCGGGAGGGGGGGGGCGGAAACCGGGAATATGGGAAGCGTCGGTTCAAGGTATTTCAAGGTTCAAGGCGTATTGCAGCCCCAGGGGGAGAGGACATCTTACCGTCTTGTCTGTCTTGATAAATTAAAAAAAAAATAAAGAAGTGATTCCTGCTCACGGCGCTGCCTCCCGCAGCCCGAGGCGGCCGGCCCGCCCCTGCGGTGGCCCGGGGGGTGCGTGGGCTTCCAGCGGGAGGAGGGAAGAAGCACCGAGGGGGGTGCAACAGGTGAGCGGGGGGTGCGGGGGCAGGGGCGGGCGCTGGGTTGTACCTCAGCCCCGACCAGCCGCTTCTGACGGGTGACAGCACCAGCAGCCCCCTCTTTGCCCTTCTCTCCTCTGAGCGAGCGCGAATTACAGGCAGAATTCTGCCAAAGTAGCCAAAAGGAGATTGGTAGTCGGGAACTGGGAAGCGACTTCTATTCTTACTTCAAATTGTCATCCACCATTCATTCCGGCAGGATTTTCCTGGTGGCACCAGGGGCAGGGACTGAAGGTGTTGCTTGTGCTTGGACGCCGTCTGCAGAAGGCCTGAGGGGCAGAGGGACGGGTGGGCTGCAGGTAGAAGTCAGACCCTGCTGATGGCGGCGGCTGAATTTGGGCTATTTCTAAAGAGGACAAGGTCGTCATGTGCGTAGATAGAGAACGGCAGAGGTTGTTCAGCAGCAAGCCCTGACACATACAATTCAGAATTTCCTGCCTTTAATAATGGGAATTTTGGCTTTTCTGTGCAGAGCACAGAGCTGTTTGGTTTGGTTTGGTTTTCTTTGTTTTTCAGGTGCTTTTTTCCCAAATCTCAAAAAAACCCCTTAGTTTTGTGAGTGTTGCTTTTAACCTTAAACATTTTAATTTGTCTGAAACTCACGTTAGCCTTCTACATCCTTTTTTCACTCTTGAGCACGCTCTTCAGTGGGTGTTAATCCTGCAAATGACACCTGGGTTCAGATACAGTCACTGGAGAAAAGTCCGTTTGGCTTCACTGGAATCCTGATTTCACTCCACATTGGAGAATCTCATTGAAATCTGGTACAGAGTTAATGGGAAAAAAAAAAAAAAAAGGTAGTCAAGACTGTTTAACATCCCATTACTATAAAAATAAATCTTAATCTCACAGTTTGAAATAGTAATATGATTTTTTTTTGTTGGTCTCTTACAGAATGATCCCATTACTTATAAAACGCCATTGCTATAAACTCAGTCTCACAGTTTAAAATGGTATTATGATTTTGTTGTTGTCATTGGTCTCTTAAAGAAAGATAGTCTGGTTCCTGTCATCTCTTCTTTTTTTTTTTTTTTCTCTTTGGCAAATAATTGACTTTTTTTTTCTCCTTCCTTTTTCAGAGAACAATGGATTTTTCTTCATTGGCTCTGTTTTTTTGTCATAAATGCCATTGATAATGCTCGTGTTGTCAGCACAATTCTGGGACGTATGACTTAATTAGTTAAACTGCTGGCTGCTACCTTTGCAGCAGCCAAATAAACATATTGGAAGATGCGAACGATCAGTGGGCTAATACTTATTTTTAAACCATTCTCAATGAAGTAGCTTACTTCAAATACAGAACAAAACATTCTTGAAGTAGAAATTGAGTGTTGTGCCTCTTGATTGCTGCAGTTCTGATTTTGTTGTTGTTGAAGATCACGCTGACTAGAGGAGAGGAGGACTCTGAAATAGTGAATCTACCTCTGAGCAGCAGCTGTTGATGAACCTCTCGAGGCTTTATTTTTGCAGCCTTCCATGTTCAGAGCCTCTTGGCCCATGTGTCTGGCAGATACGGCTGGCGTTCAGTCATCAGCTCTCAATACATCCTCATTTCTTACGTGGTTTGTTCCAGTTGTCCAATCCAAAATGCATTTCATCTCTTCTTTTTTTTTTTTCCCCAAGGTCAATGGTCTGTAATGCTCGAAGCCCAGCTCCCCTTCTTGCCTGTGGCATAAAGCAAGTCACGTCTCTCACTATGGATCATCTTGTCTATCTCATTTATTTCTCCCATCAGTGTTCTGTTCTGAGTAAATAAAGTGTAAAATAAGCTTGTCTTACTTGAGTAACGTTTCATAAATCATACTTGGACGTGTTAAGGAGAAAAAAAAAGTTATTCATTTTATATAGAAAATTGCACCTGTAAGTGGAAATGAAGGGGTTTCTCAGAAAACAAGCAGCACTTTAATTACTTAATTTTGGCAGTACCCTTGTCTTACAAGCAAGTGTTTTTGAACAGAAGATGAATAACCCAGAGTGGATGAGTGTAATCCATTCATTCGTATGTGAAGCCGAAATCATTTGGAATCCAAATGACATCCAAAGTCCAAATGATAATCAGAAGTATATGTGACAGTGTGCTACAGGGAGCCACAGGAACACAGCAAACGGTTTAACAAATGGATTCTCTGGGTCCTTTCATCTCCAGCTTCTGTGATTTTATATTTGAGCCTCCTGTTGGCTGGAGATGGTCAAAAGCAATGGGCCATCCTGTATTAAGTGTGTGCCTGAGGAAGTATCAGTATCGGGTTAAGATGAATGAATATAAATTCCTCAGTTAACTGGTGAGGTCTTTTTTTCAGTTATTTGAGCATATTCACAGCATATTCTGGTTTTGCATCTCTTATAGAGAAAAAGATAATTTTGGATATCTTATCTGTGGTGTAAGTTATTCTTCTCTTTGGTGCTGTGCATTTCTTTAATGGTAATCTGCCTTTTATGAATTTATGCTAATGAGGCATTGTCTTAGCCAGTTCTCTAGTTTTACAGAAAATCCTTACATGGGATTTTTGTTAAGCAACTAGATACTGTGCTGCACTACAAGTACTTGGCTTACCAGTTTTCATTTTAAGCGCGTTTCACCCTTATACTATAAGTAACAGGAAAAAATATATGTGTTTGTGTGTGCATATACATACACACACAAATATGCCTGTGACTAATAAGTGTCTTTATTTACCAGGTATGTGAAATGAGCAGCTAAGAGAATTTCATTTCTGATCTCAAATAACCAACTATAGTTTGCTACTGATGGTTTTTGAAGAAATGAGGTAACTTAGTCTGAAAACTGGCTAGTCAGAAGTTGCAGCCTTCAGGATGCAAAAAGGTATATATTAACGTAAAGAATATTTGAAATGTGTCTTCAGAACTAGCAAATCCCTTTCCTCCAGGGCTCCTGATGTAGGTCATTTTGCTGTGGTTATTCAGGGGGTTGTAAATTTGGGGAAAGTCCTGTTCTCCTCTGTACCTTCTACAGAGTAACTCACGTTCCAGCTGCGTAACAAATAATGCACGTCCTTGCTGAGCCACTTGAGTGTCATGGGCAGCAATCCTTACCTAATGTTAGTGATCTCTGAGGACACACGATGGCTCCTCCTGGGTTTTGACTGGCACACAGGCAACAGCCAAAGCAGCCAGCGCAGAGAACTGATGACCTAGCGGCTCGTCTCATTAAGTCAGATTGTCCCCTGATTTACTTACTCTGAAACCTTAATGGTCTCAGCGAGGTTAGAATTCACTGCGTGTGCCATCAGCCTAACTATGAAAGCAGAAAATTTGCACTACCATCAAGCAGATGTAGTTCTTCTTATTGAAGTGAGTAATGGAGGAAAAAACATAGGGAGCAATGCTAAGCCTGTGTCTGCTGGCGCTTGGTCCAGGAAAGGATATGGAAGTCGCCTTTAAATAACAGTAGGCCCATGTCTCACAAAAGCTGGAGAAAGATCAGTTGCATGGGACAGCCTGCATTTTGACCTAAACCAAGAACACATGCCAAGTCCTCATTTTGTAGCAGAAGCATGAAGAATAAAGTCAGACACTGGCTACATACGGAAATGAAGGCAATACTGTAAAGCGCCATAGGGCTGGACTTCTGATTCATCACAGGCAATAGCTCCAGAAATTACAGGGCTTTTTTCTAGCAAAATACTTTTTCTAAAAATGAGGATAAAAACTGTGGCTGTTAACATATTATTTGTGATTTGATGATGCTTTTTTTCAGGTTGGCCATGTGTCTTTTTCTTTGTGGGATTGTAGTTTATTGACACAATCAACTGAAATGGCTCTTCTGGAGCCATTACAATTTGTTGTGTTAGTGCAGCTGAAAACACTTCAACGTACCATGTGTCACGCTTTGTCAAGTTAACAGTTGATGTTTCCAAATCAGGATTAGGAACAGTGCTGATGCAGTGCAATGCAGCAATTGCTTTTGCAACATAAGCATTCGTGAAAAGGGACAAACTCTGCTGAAGTAAAGCAGCATGACCTATTGTTTGTCAGGTGTCCCAGCGGTTTATTTACCCTAAAGCATCAGGTGGTTCATCTCTTTGGTATCTGAGGTTACTTACACATACCAAAGGAAGAATAGCATTCTCATTTTGTAGAATGAGTTGGAAGGGACCTTAAAGATCACCCAGTTCCAACCCCCCTGCCATGGGCAGGGACACCTCCCACCAGAGCAGGTTGCTCAAAGCCCCATCCAGCCTGGTCTTAAACACTTCTAGGGATGGGGCATCCACAGCTTCTCTGGGCAACCTGTTCCAGTGCCTCACCACCCTCACAGTCAAAAATTTCTTTCTAATATCTAATCTAAATTTCCTTTCTTTCAATTTAAAACCATTACCCTATCACTATACTCCCTGATAAAAAGTCCCTCCCCATTTCTCCTGTAGCTCCCCTTCAGGTACTGGAAGGCTGTTAAAAGGTCTCCCTGGAGCCTTCTCTTCTCCAGGCTGAACAACCCCAACTCTCTCAGCCTGTCCTCATAGGAGAGGTGCTCCACATTTAAATGCTCACAAATCACTAGCCTGTTTTAACAAGCCAATAATCTTCATAAATGGTATTAAAATCTTAGTCAGCAATAGGGAAACACAGGCAGAGCCAGCTGTGTGGCCACTAGCCCATGATTCAGCCAGGAGTTCACCTCACCAGGGAGTGCTGAGATTCACATAGTCCCTTTAGTCCCTCTCTCTCTGCCCAATAATCCCTCACCAGGTCAGCAATGAAGCTAAAACTGAACTCCCTCCTCAGGATTTTATTCTCTGACCTGTATATGTGATAGGCTTATGTGTGAACAACTCTAGAATTGCTACATTCCTGCCAAAATGGATAAATGGATAGTGAACCTGTGCGCGAATGAAAAGTGATACCTTGCTGACGACACAAAACAGCAATAGGGAAAAAATAATTTCATTTACTACTACTTAATGTTGGATTTGTAGAATTGTTGAATGGAAATAAAGGTATTGATACTGAAGAAATCTGTTATTGTCAAAATCACTGAAAAGGAGGAGACTGAATTCTTTTTTGACTGGGGAAAATTGACAAACGGTCACTGGAAAGCTGTGAAATTCTTTAAAACATCAAACAATTCCTCAAGCCTGGCTTCCTAATGTTAATCACCCTGAACTCATATGCAGACCTCGAAATAAAGACTTTTCAGAAGGAAAATAGTCCACACATCGAAATAACACTGAGAAAGTAGAAGTTCTAGGCCACTCTCAAGAGCAGGATTTCTCAAATGGTGAAGCAAACTGGAGTGAAACACCCACATAAAATACAGCGCAGTAAAAGCCAGAGGGATTGCTCTGAGCTTGTGGATGCAGCAGGAGGGAGAAATGGTGCTGCCCAGCAGATTGTGTACCCCCTCACACTGGCTCTGGACCTGCAGGTCCATCCCTTAGTGAAGGTGCCAAAATACAGCGGGGGAGAGGAGCGCTCGGGGGCTGAGGGAGAGAGGGAGAGGCAGCGCGGACAAACGAGATGCTCTCAGCCACCAGAGCCACCACTTTGCTAAGCTGGGGCAGAAAGCCCTGATGATGAGGAGGCAGAGCTCTGGCAGAGGGATCTGGGGAGACAGCAGCGATGGGATGTACTTAAAGGCAAAGAAGCATTGCTATAGGGGTAAAGCGAGGTTGATCTTTCACTGATCTCTTCCCAGGTTAATCCTGCTTATGATTTAAACAGTCATTTAAATGGTTAAAGATAAATGATTTAGGAAAGCACGATAATGTTTTGGCTCTTATACAAACGGATTTTAAACAGCATCTGAGTAACACAAGGTCATGAAGCTATCCAAATGATCCTCTATTAATTTAGAGTATTACATGAATTTGAGGGATAAGATCAATTTCAACAGAAGATTGACTTAATCACCAAACCCTTTATTTAAAACAAAAAGTGAATAAGCAAACCTTTCACTAGGATTCGATCCTAGACTTCTCTTTGGCCTTGAACCACTTCAGATTAATTGGTTTAGAGCCAAAGGAGGTGCGTAATATAGCATCACAATTTATATTTAGGAAAACTCATTAGAAATGGAAAAAGTTATGTAACTCCTTAGAGAAAGCAAAAGAAATATAGGACAAATTACACTCAAACACTGCAGTTAAATTATTTTAACAGCAGGGTAGCTTTGAAAAAAACCTGTTAGGACAAAATCCTACATAGCACAGGGAAAAAAGCTTTTACCTCTTACTGCAATTAGATACTCATTAGGTTAATGGGGCAATTTTTCAAAACCTGTCATTTAAGTTTTTGCACATGGCATTGATCTTCCTGGGTTTCAGTTTGCAAACAGAACTTCTCCAGATGAAAAAAAAAGAGCAGTCTGTCATTTCTGAATGTATCTTTTCGAACCTTTGTATCTTTGTGTCTGAGCTTTTTCATTCAATTTGTACTCGTGAGAGAATTCTAAGAAGATTTCACTTTCACTTCAATATGCATTGACTGAAATCACCCCAGAATCACTTGCTGCTTTTGGCATCTCAGTCTTCAGCAGGGAAACTGAAAGACTTCAAGAAAGCAAAGGGAAGGGAGCCAGCTAGCCAAGATCCACTCTTCATATGAGCATTTCAAATCTGAAACATGGGAAATTCATGATCACTTTTGATGATTTAAGTCAACATGTTAAAAAGTTGTTCAATATTTAAATATAAGATGAGAAGAAATGCTGAAATGAATGGAAAACGATGCAGCATAATGGGAAAAGTCTTCCAAAACAGACAAACAAAAGAGGAGCCTAAATCTGTAGGAATTTGATTTATTGACTACATCAGTTTTCAAACATGTTGTTTTCTGGCTCCTAAATATGCTTGATATTTACAAAGATAACTAAATGTCAAAAGACAAAGAGAGGGGGAGGTATAAAAAAATCTGCTCACTCCAGATGACTAACAAGTGAAAAATAAGAGTGAACCTGCAAAGCAAGTCATGAATGAGCCAGCTACCTTCCCTGAAAGGATGAATTACTCCTTTTAGGAAGTAATGAATTATTAGAATTAGGTACCTAGACTGCAGCAGCTCTCCACTGTAAGTAATTCATTTTTTTAAATAAAGCATTAAATTCAGTACACTGAAAAACAGAGAACTCCAAACAGAGGTTACTAAACAGCAAGATACTGTGCTTACTATTATATTCATATTTTTATGGGTGGGTGGAGCAAGGAAATTAAGTAAATAGAATAGTTTCGGGTGGAAGGGACCTGGAATGCTCATCGAGTCCAGCTGCCTGTCCACTTCAGGGCTGACCAAAAAGTTAAAGCATGTTGTTAAGGTCACTGGCCAAATGCCTCTTAAACACTGACAAGGTTGAGGCATCGAGAACCTCTCTAGGAAGCCTCTTCAAGGGTTGGACCCCCCTCTCAGTAAAGAAATTTTTCCTGAAGTCGAGTGTAAACCTCCCCTGGTGCAGCTTTGAACCATTCCCACACAAAATAGAATATATCAACGAATGAAGCAAAACCGTGTAACTAATGAACTAGTATCAGAAGTGTACTCTTGACTTAAAAATGTATTGCTATTAACATATAATATTATTCATTTTATATCCTGGATGGAAAGGTTTCTACACATGCAAGTCTCGCCTGTTACTAAGATCTGTAAAAGCAAAACCTCATTCACAGATTGCACACGCTGCGTATCACACTCATTTGTAAGATTAGAGCTGTATCACAGCTTTAAACCAGCAGAGTTTTCCCTATCCTGGTAACCCATTTTGCATTGCTTTCAACTGACAAGCTACGCAAGAGAAGGTGACAAAAAAAGATGTAGCAAGAGATACTGGTAGGAACTTCAAAGAAATAGTATTAACCCTGCAGGATCTGGTTGCCACAGGAATAATTCCTGCTCTACTTCCTAGCTAAAATAAATGAGAACCAAGACCAGCTACACCCAGACAGCACAGATGTTGACTTGCACAGGGATTACTGGTATTTCATAGCAAGAGATCTAAGAACCTAAAAAAACCCAACCTACTTGCGTGCTGTAAAATTTGCAGCATTGTCACCACTATATTTGAATTACTTGTTTTATGTTACTTTAGGAAACTGCAACTGAGAGCATTAAGCTACACACTACTAGGTGCTAAGAAATCTAAACCCAGTACTTATGAATTTTAAATAAGTCGCTAAACAAGATGCACATTTGAAAAAAAAAACCAGTAAAAATGAAAACACAGTGAAAATAGAAAATAAAAATGACAAGCGAGGAACAATTCCAGAAAGACAGGGCTCCCGCTGAGCATTTAAGTACAGCAGCCGAGGAAATTGCCAAACACATTCAGGACTCTCCATAAATTGGGTTCTTGAATCACCCTTCAATCAGAACTGGCAGCAGAGACACCCAGTTGCCTTGTGGGAACAGACGGGGAGCGAGAGGTGAGGGCAGGCTGTGGGGAGCACACCTTAGATCCCTTTGCCCAAGGAGAAAATGAGCCACTGTACCAAGCAGCTTCCAAAAATATTATACATCTTCAAAGCACTGGACAAGGATGAACTAACAATTCCCTGCTCTATTTCCCATTATAGATAAAGCTGAATTCTAAAGAAAAAGCAAATCAGGCCTGAGGTTTGCAAGACAGAAAAGGACAATTTTTTTGGGGGATAGCCAAGCCGAATTCACAGTAGTAGTTCAGGGACAATCTCCAGGTCACATCTCCCTACAAAGGCATCCGAAGTGGTGTACTGTGTTACTTTCCCAACTGCCTAACTGCATTTTGCTCAGCTGAACTCGATCCAACTGGCTCTTGATGAAAAAAATAATTTGCAGATAGTCTTAAGACCATGAAGCAACAGCTCAACAGACACAGAGGAGCAGATGGATATTTCTGTCCCTTCCCAGTAGACTGTTCTTGTTTTCATTTGTCTCCAGTTATCTTGCATAGCTGTTGACTACTAGAAAGTCTAACGGGGGGGCTGCATAAAGAAATACTCCACAAAGGCAAGGGAGTCCCTATGACTTTAACTAGAGGAGGACACCAGCCATTCAGGAGCTCTCCTGCCTGTTCTGCCAATCCAGTCCCACTGGGCAGCCATGGATATGATAAAACATTCTACAAGTAGGAACTGGCTACATTCTACATGGATATGATAAAACATTCTACAAGCAGGGACTGGCTGCCCCCCTCCCCATTGCAGGGGAATAATTTTTAATACATATAAGACATCTTTTCTTAAACTAGATCATATTGAGCTTCAGTAAGTCTAAGTCTCTAATATTTGCTTTTGGGGAAAAGCTGTGATTTTAATTTGTAGAGGCTTTTGGTTAATTTCTTATTCAAGGCATTATTCAAGACAATCATCATATTAACTTGTGGAATTTCAGAGAAAGTTTAAGCCTGTTCAAAACATGATTCTTGCCTGGGCTACAACTATGTCAGTTTGGGACCTGATTTTTTTTTTTAAAAAAACAGTATCCTCATGCTCACAGAACACCACAGTGCAATGTCAGTTCCATTTGTATAAACATCTCATCCTGATCATCCTGACAGCTCATCCTGGAGCTTATACTCCCTCTCATGTGGGAAAAATGACACTTATGTCAGGCATAAATAATGATACTGAGTACAAATGGACAGCAAATATGGTTTGCATGTTCCTTCAATAGTCTAACCATACATTGTATATGCAAACTTTAAAGAACAACAATGTCTAGCTCTGCTGGAAACCGAAGGCCAACTTTTAAAGACATTTTTACGTACACCTGTGAGTACCTGTATATAGTGAGGTACAGGAGGGCATCTTTTTGAGACACCCGAGTGCCTTTACAAGTTGAACAGCCTGAATATCGTTAACTTCCTTGTCTAATCTAGAAAACTCATTTAGTTTACTTAAAGCAAACCCAGTTACCAACACACTACGGGTACCAAAGTATTAAAAATATTTGGAAAGTAATTGTTTTCTACAAAATAATTGATTCAAGTTGGTTTAGAATGCTTTTGGGGAACAGTATTTTAGCAGATCTTTATTACAAACCTGCTTATTAGTAAAGCAATTGGTGGTTCTGGCAGAGCTAAGTATTTAAAACACTTACCATAAGCATAGCACTTGTGGTTATCAGCTGCTGCACACTCAGGAAACACAGAAAGCAATATGCTTTCGAGGAATAACCAACACATAAATAAACACATTTAAATTTAGCTAAGATTCACTTGGAAAAATACTACTAAACAGCGTTGAAAAAGCTGTAGCAGTAAAGTCCCTGTTGAAGCGAGAGGGAGGTGTTCATCTTGTTTCAGTTTAGGTGATCTGCTGTTTTTCTGGCAGTGACACAGGTAGCTACAACACAGCAACACCAGTTACAGCCCATACCACAAACAGTAAAGCAATGGGATGTAGTTGGGTTGTAAAGTACTGACAAAGTCCTACTATTCGACTCATAACACTTTACAGATACCTTTATTGCTGCCAGACCTGTAACTAGGTTTAAAACCAATCACAGTGTTTGTTCTTCATCTGTTACTAACCTTCACAGCCAAAATCACAAAGCCAAATATTGCAACTCCATAGCAAGACAACCTTGGAAATTACATATAATGACCAAAATCCATACTTTTCTCTTTAATACTAGATTTTGGGCTTTATACATTTTTAAACAGAGTATTTGCTTACTCTTAAAGGAACCACTTTGAGGGTTTTTTCTTGATTTTTGACATACTTTCCTCCCATTTTAAGGAGGGTACAGCTAAGCACCTTCAATCTTCACATTTCCAAACACTCGTACTTAATTATTCCAAACACAGACAGTTTCTCAGTTATTTATGCTTTGACTGGTTTCTCTGATCCTTTCAGTTTGAATATGTGCAGCTGTGCAATAATTTCAGATCCCTACCAGAAGTAGAAGCCAAGACTGCAGGGAGCAAGTCCTGCAGGGAGAATTAATAGGGAATAACTTCCTAAATTAACAGGTGAGTTGGCAGGTGGATATCATGTAATTGAAGAATGGCAAAGGTGGTTACCAGCGAGTTCAAAAGAAAGTAGTGTTAAAACAACTTAGTGTGCTGAGCATCCTTTCAGGTGAAAGAAGCAATTAAGGGATTCTTTAAAAAATAGTATCAAGGAAACGACAAGAGTTCCCCAGAGCTCTGCTGGGGGGTCAGAATGTTTCCCAAGGGACCACTTAATGAGGTTACGCTTTGTGTAACCACCTGAGCAAGAGAACAGTTATAAAGCATTGAGGTATAAGGAAGGAGCACATGCTCACAAAACACATGGTGATAAAGCACAGTATAAAACTAATGATATTTCTATCATGTGTCACAATGCCCACAAGACAGAAGCAGGGACATATTCTGGGTGTGGGTGGCAATGCAATCTCCAGCTCTGTTCAGAAGGCATGCTTAGGGCAAGAAATTATTTCCTTGCGGCTTGTTAAAGGTGTAGACAGCAAAGCAGTTAACACGTTACCGCTTCCTAACATAAAGGAATGAGGTTTATCACTCCTGATAAAGCGCTGTCTGATTAGCTGGGATGTGCAGTGAGAAGGTTCTCCAGGCTGAAGAACAGACCCCGCAGGAGCCGCAGTGGAGCGGCTCAGCCGCTGGGACCATCCCCTCGATGACTCGGGCTTTCACTGCCACCCGGTGGACAAACCGCCACTTACTCCGAGTAACTCTCCGTTACTCAGGAGAGACATTTGGCCCACGAGATTTACCGGAGAAAATAAACCGCTTAACCTAAATTCATGGAGAAATAAGGGAAAGATGAAAGAACCTATTACTTGATACAAACCACACATTCGAAACCCATGTGGCTATATCCTAAAGCATCACGAATGTGACTTACACATAATGACAACAAATGTTTTGAAATGCTTTTTTGTCTTCTGATTTCTAGGCACTTACAATTGTCAGGCTTTTCTTGCAATACCAAAGGCTAACCCCTTTTAATGGTAGATTTTGCCTAATCACATCTTCAGAGGGAACAGCAAATTTTGAGAACAGCAAATAGCACAGATCTTGTAATCAAGCTGCTGAGGAGTGGGGATATTAATGGTGGTTGACAAAGTGTCCTTGTTTAACACAAAACTTTCAGAAGTGGTAACTTACTAACAAAGACCAAAGGTATATGCAGGACAGTCAGAGCGCTCAGGATGCGCATCCACGTCGCAGTCCACATATGGGAGCACTCCTTATCAGAAACACATTACACAATATCATTTTATGTCCTAGACTTTCATTATTATTTAGGAATTTGTCACACTAGGGTTCTAAGCGCTTAAGAAATACAAAGGGATTTGACATCAAAGCAACAAGAAAAAACCCAGAAGTTCCAGAGGCAAGCACGAAGTGGAAGTTCATAAATACTTGCTGCATAACACTTGACTTCAGTCAAAAGCATCCTGTAGGGTTATCACTTCTAGACTTTGACAAAATCAAAACTAACTTGGGTTCTAGGTATATTAAAAGCTGCATTTTATTTGGAAAGAGAAAGTTCTTTCCAGCTGGTACAATCAAGATTCCTCTTTTTTCCCATGTGCCAATGTAATCATTTGGATCCAGAGCTCAACAACTCATAATCCTGATAAACATTTGAATTACCAGAAAATTCACTTACTAGCCAGTAGAAGAACAAAATGCACTTTTCTTCCTATCTGACTTGTTACTGGATGGTTCCAAAGGCCTTCCAGGCACCTAGCGAAGATCCTTGGGTACCTAAGGCTCCAGTGAAGGCAGGGGCTTTTGGCCTTATCTGCCAAGAGATGAGAAAAGCAGAAAAGATCAAAACTTTTTTGGTCAATGTCCTTTTTCTGGTAGCCTTGAAACTCATGATTACAAGGCAAATAATTTATCAGGCTCCGTGATAACGTTTTCCACTGTCAAGTAACCACTCTGAGGCAAACATGGCATAATCTAATCTACTTTACCGTAACAGCAGCTGAACTTAGCTTTGACATTGATTTTCTTTTTGTGTGCTCCATTCCTAAACTCAAACCGAAGCTTGAGCTTGAGAAGGTGCAGACTACAATGAGTGAAACCAAAGGCAACGTTCATATGAATCTTAACGAAGTGAAATTCTCAAGCTTCAGGCAAATTCAAGTCTCCTGCAAGTCAGATAGATCTGCATTACAGAAGAATTTGATGTACCATTATGATACTCTCACAAATACAAAAGGTTGTATTTTCCAGTACCTGGTTCCCCTGTGACACAGCTTTTAAAATCATGATTATGAAAGCTTTGGGGAAGTGAAGAGTCTATGGAAAAGCAGTGCAAATTGTTTGCTTAACAGCATTTACTTTTAGAGCATGTCCAGAAGTGTTTAAAATATGCTTCAGATGACAGGAGTGATTCATGAGTAGACAGCTGCTGAGAGAGACATCACCAACAGGAGAGAGAGGGAAAGAGTACGTGTGAGAGAGGGAGAGAGATTTGACATGCAAATTACTTGGAGAAAAAGAAATTAAATACCTTTTCTCCTGAGTTTTAGCATTTAGGAATTATTTTAATGACTTTTGAACTGAAACGAAGTTGTTGCATCTGCTGGAGCTGTCAGAACTTCTGTGCCCCTCAGACCTGTTTCACGGGCTGCAGTCATTACTCAGCTGATGTAATGACTGTCTGCCATCGCTTTCTGGGTAAGAAAAAGCAATATTCTTTTGTCTGTTTGGTGTTTTGAAGTATTAAGAGAATGACTGCTGAATTTCCTGTCAAGACCAAACGTCATAAATAATGCAATTCTGACATAGCTGTCAAGTTTTAGAGAAAACATTGAAGAAAGTTAGTTGGAAGTAAGTCCCTGTTCCCCAAGTAGAAGGGATACTTACCCCATTCTGGATCCACAGAACAAATTCAGAAAGAGACTGATTGAAATCCAAATCTGAAAGTAACGATTAAACCATTTAACACTTGAATTTTGAATGTTGATGTTCTAGTGATCTCTGGCATTCTCCATCTGAAAAATACCACGGCAAAAGTGCTCACTTCTGGTCTACACCTATAGTCCCACTGCTTTTCCTTATCCATTTAGCACAAATCCAGTGGACACAGGACTTCACTGTAACAGCCAACCTCTAAACAGCAATCTTTGTTGGTTTTCTGCTTTGATATGATATTACTAATTCCATATATACTTACAGTGTATGATGTTCCTTGGAAGCCCAAGCTGAAATTTCAGTGTTTGTCAAAACTAGTCGGCCTTAATCTACGCCTTTGCATGACTCCAGATATACATACCTCCTGGATGACTTAATGCTTATGGCTGTTCTGTATAGTTTTTCCATTAAATACTGGGCCTTACTTCTTGAGCACAGCAACTGAAAAAGCAGAGGGCCTTTATTCTGAAGTGGAAATAGAACACAGTAAAATCAGCTCGAACTCTTTGTACCTAAATTTACAAATTTTCAGCCACTACTAAAATAAGCATGTCATACATATTTGCATTGAAAAAGCTAAGTTGACTTTAGAAAACCAATATGATTAAATCATAGGCAAATTTGTGTCGACCACCCCCTTTTAAGAAGGGGCTTTTTTAGCTTTCTTTGTTTCACCAGAATACAGATTATCTATTTGAAATACATGAACTGAATGGACTTCCCATTGAGGTTAGTGTATTCTAGCATTGTAATAAAGGTTATGAAAAGATGTCCGAGCACCAGCTGGCCTTCCTTTGATCCTCTCCATTCTTGTGATGATACATTTTCACACTTAAGATGATTCCCTTCTACCTCAAAGGCTGAGAGCTGCTTTGGTCCTTACAAATATTAACTGCAATCACAATGACCTATCTTTCTGGTTCCAGTCATCTGTTTAATATAGAGTGGAAGGTCAGAACTACATTAAAAGGGCCTGAAAGGCTTTATTTCAGTATACTGCCCCCTGCAGAGCTTCACAAAAAGCTGGCAGACTTGTAGTTCATGCATGCACGCTCCTCAGCACTGCATTGTGCAGTTGTATTAATGGGCTTTTGTAACCTTCCAGGAAAAATTCCCTCACCGAGAGAACAAAACTGTTGTCAGATCTGAACACACATGTGAATATCAACTACCCCCCCCCAAAAAATAAAATATTTAAACAGTAGGGGTACTGTTTTTAGAAAAAAAAAGAATGTCTTGAGTCACTAGCTTGTGTTTTCAACAGATTTTGTTTTAAGGGTAATTTTTATTCTATTTTCTAGCACGAGGCTTTAATAGCAGAGATAGAAACCAACTGTTTAGAGAAGGCAAATTCAATAATAGATGTCAGTAAGGATTAATGAATAAGGCTATGGACCAGAAAGCACAAGCCTGTGTGTACCAATACAAAGAAATCTATTTGCAGCACAGTGGAGCACAGGTCACTCTGAAGTCATTAGCATACTGAATTTCAGAATAGCTGCATCTAAGGCCCTTCACTTGTCACTGGAACACATTTCCCAAGCCATCACATTTTCCTCCTTCAAATTTGCCAACAAAGCTCACGTTTGCTTGCTTCCTAAGAAGTCTTCCATATAAGCAGGGCCATCTACATTTCTTGTCGTGTTTGGTTTACATATCACTTCTCAAACAAGCTCCTTAGCAAGAAAGCTAAATATCCAAAATCCCAGCACACACTCTCAAAACATGGAGACTGGAGATTTTTACAGAGTTTCACAACTATGTGGGACTCTGTTTACCTATATGCCTCTACATTTTTCCATACTGACCTTGAATACGTTAACCTCTGGTCTGGATTATGAGGGGTGGGTAAGTGGCATGAAGTGAGCAGCAAGAATTGAATGCAGCTGTCCACGTATGAATGGAGCTACCCACGGTGGGGAAGACAATACAAGGAAAGAAAAAAAAGTGGATTCCAGAAGCAAATGGCCTATGGGGCCAGTTCCACTTGCTTCACACTGATTTTTGTCTTAAATTTGGCTTGCTCTTGTATATGCCACTTAGATGTTTTGGGAAGATTTCAGTGTAGCAATTACTTCCCTATAAAATTATCAACAGGAGTTTAAGTCTATTAGGATTTGCTGAAGAAGCCATGGAAACAAAGCACAAATGCTCTGTTCTGAAGCCCAATCTCTGAATTCAAGAATCTGCAAAACACAGGGTCAGGTTTAAAAAGACTACGAGAAAATGCAGTTAAAGTCTCAGACCACAAAACCACTACATGTGCTCAATAGCAACAGGTAATAAAACAAGTGGTAAGTCCTTCCTAGTGAAATTCTCCCTAAACAACTTGTTATTTTCAGTTCTAACTAAACTAGAGTGTAAGTCTCAAGATAAGCAGAGGATTATTTTTGGAGGGAGAGTTATTTGAACTTAGGCTTAATTATATGATATATCATTTTCCTATATACGCACAGAAAACATACCCACATAAAAATAGCAGGTTAAGCTTTGTACAGGTTTAATGCCCTTAAATCATCCAAACCCCACAGTAACGTCTTCACAAGTTTAAACACTTCTATCATTTAATTTTTTTATATTGTGCAGGAGTCAAAGGACAGAGAGATCTCTGCACTGAACAAACCCAAACCAAGCCCTGAGCAATTACCTGCATCTTCTGTAAACAAAAGTGATTCAAGTTTGCAAGATGAACTGTACAGCAGCTCTGAATTGCAGGACAGCTATTCTAATAAATAACAATTAGCAGTCCTTCTACACCAGGTTGGTTAACCTGTTGTTTTTTTTAAATAGCATGGCATTTACACCAATTATAATGGCACTTCAGCAGTGCCTGCTACTAGCAATTGACCGATGCTTATTCACAGCCTTCAGCACGTTGGCTATGGATTTTTATGGCTGGGTGTCTGCTGCTTGTAAAATATTATTGGCACAATAATTATGCCATGGTTTCCACCTGTTCTTCAAAGTCATGGGGTAGCTGCTGTTTTCCAACTGTGCCAGCTTTATGGCAGTATTAGGACCATCAGACCATATTTACTATTCGCACTCAAACATCCTTTTCATTATCGACCTAGAGGTTGCCACAGGAAATTCGTAGGATACAGAAGAAGATCCTCTTTCAAGCTACTTTTCTGCAGAGGTCTTTCTGAGAACAGCACTAGAGAATGCTAAATTGAAATGGCATGCTATATTTGATTTTGGAAACAAAAACTGAAAATACATCTTGCAGTCAGGCAGCAATATTCTCACTGCAAAGTGGCTGCAGGGATGGGGCTGCTTAATCCAAAACCTCTTACTCTGTACACAAAAATTCATTCTCTTCCATCTGCCTCCACCTATCTACTTATCTCTTGAATTCTCTCTCTTGCTCAGCTTTTCCTTCAAGCCAGTTAGAAATAACCATTCCAAGTGCTCCTGCCCAATGCTGCAACTCTTGCTTTTTCTGGTTCCAGCTGCACAAACTCAGATGGACTGTTTGCTCCTACCAGTGTTTTTTTCTACTTCCTTCTCAAAGATGCCACGTTGCAACATGTTTTATCAAACTCCCCAAACTGCAAAGGGTATTCACAATCTGGCAGCAGGTGTGAGAACCTTCATGGGTTTGGTGTGAAATGCTCACACACGCTGCCAGGCAGGAGAAATCATCCTTTGTGCAACAGGGCTGTCCTCTGGGCACAAAGCACTTGGTACTGAGCAATTTAATCCACATGCTTACAAGCATCTCAGGATGCCATTTTCACCTGAAAATCTTCAGGCCTAAGACATTCCTCCAAATTAAAGCATACAACCCTCCCCTACTCCGTTAGAAGAGCATAAAGGTTACAAAGTGGACTGGTTTTAACACATCCTGTACTGACTCCACCAAAATACAACTGAGAAAGGAAAATCATTGCAGAGCCAGAGGCACCTAAAATGTTAGGAGGTTTACAAACTACAGATTTGTCCTTTCCAAGCAACAGAATCCTCATGGGAACAGAATCAAATTTCTGTTGTCTCTTGGGGTAAGTAAATCTAAAAATAGTTTCTGTCAAGGGGAAATCTACAGAGCCCAGAGACTGGCAGGTACCTGTATTTCCCTTAGGGACTAGTGTGAGGAAAGCAGAGCCAGCATGACCACACGTGGTCAGGGACAGAACCATAATCCACAGCTTCTTGAACAGCATGTGGATGATTTCCACAAAGATCTGCCGTGTTCACCAGCAAATCACGCAAGAGAAAATGAGTAAGAGAAGAGCTCAGGGTTCAAACATACAAAGAATTCTTTGCTTAATCCTATGTGGGACTACGTTGTAAGCCTACACACTCTTTTTAAAATTAGGCACTGCAAAAACTTTGTTTTGACCTCACTGGCTGGAAAAATATAAATGTTTAGAGTTTCCTAATATATGTACAGTACAAGAAAAGAAAGGTGGAAAAAAAAAATCCCAGTTTTCTCTCCAGTGCATCTGTTCGTTGGTTGTTTTGTGTTTTTTTTCATAACTGGTCTGTTAATAAAGTGAAAAAAAGTTTTCCTTTTTTTGTTTTAAGAGTGGTATGCTCAGGCCACCAATAATATCTTTCTCATTTCAATCCAGGTTGAAAGCTGTTAAAAATTTGTGAGAAGCAGGCACCTTTAAAGTAAAGGAAGGGAAGACACAAACTGCAATGTGTGATGCCAATACAGTAAGAGACTGAACAGCTAGTTTTGAATTCCTGGGGGGGAGGGAAGTGATGAGCACTTTAAAAATATTAAAAAAAAAATCTAGTCTCTAAAATTCCACAGAATGCAGGCAATGGATTATAAGTCACCTATGGTCTACAATCCTGCTCTAACAGGATTCTGCTCTAGCTTGATTCTAGCTCTAATTCCTGTTCTACCAAGAACTAGACAATTATAATAGATTTGAATTTTTGTGCTTTAGTGGGATACAAGTGACAATGTATTTTTTAACACCAGGAAAATGTGACTTTACATATAAATTGCTAGACAGTCCCAGCTATTAGTTTTACACAAGCACAAATTTTTCAGCAGAGGAACTGCAGTGTTATTAAAATAGCAGTGATACCAGAACTTGTTAGTTGTTGCAGAACACTAAAAACTACTTCTTGGCCTAAAAACTGCTTCTTTTCACAACAACAACAAAAAAATACATAACCAGCTGTTTGGGGGGGTTATGCAATTTTGCAGTCCCAAATAAATTTTAGACTATTTTTCATGCATGTGCAACTCTGAAGCCTTGCAGCCTTATCATCTAATACTAGAGATACCAGTACTCACAGCTGTCCTGCTAGTGGTGAACACTGAGCCTCCTTATAGGAAATAAGTAGTACGTACTTCAATCAGACTTCCCAGCCTGTGAACGAACTTCAGGAAAAAGGTTAGCATATCTTCATGTCAGAAACTACAGTACCTAAGGAATGGTTTAGCAGAAAGCTCAACAATACACTCACTAAAGTGCTTTGATGAGTTGGAAAAAGTTAATTAGAAAAACTCGTGGCTGTATCAAGCAGTTTGAAATGCAGCCACAGATCTATACTGAAAATGAATACAACCATTCAGAGCACCAAAGCAGAAAAAGGCCTCTAAGCAAAGTTTCTATCCTATAGAGTCTATTCATTACATTAATTAGCCAATATTTTACACTAATTCACTAAAATGCAAGAAAATTTACTCATTAATTGATTGCACTTATTTTATAGTGCAGATCTTATTGCAGTGATAGCCCCATTAGCATTGTAAAGATACCTGGAATAGATGGATGTTACTGAAAATCTTTCATTAAGAGATGAAACATATTGAGCAATTATGATACAACGTAAAACAACTTCCCTTTATTTGTATTTCCTGACCTTGATCTTCACGTACAAATAATCGGCTGTGCAAAATAGTTTATAAAAGACTAAAAAAAGCTTTTATTGTAAAAAAATAAAGTTTCTAGATATACAGTTACTTTGCACTATCACAAATATCGTCCAGTATTTAACATTGAAATTTAATATCACAATACTCAAGTCATGTAAACCAACGATCCTACTGGGAAGAAAGCCACTACTGAAACTCAGGCTCACTAGGGATTTGTTAAATGTTTTCCTCTTTTCATATCTACTCCCTTACACAACTCTGATGACCCATGCTTGACTTGTACCCATATCATGAAATTAGACATCCTTTCCTCCCTTTCAGGTTAAAAATACCAAGTTAAATGGCAAATTTAGTAAATGGTAAATTTTAGTAAATCCTGGCAAGACATGAGCAACACAGTGCAGTCACAGAACAACAAAGGTCCTCAAAACTAGATTTGAACTTTGCTAAGAAGCAGTATAAAGGCAGCTTACGCTGGGTTCTGGGCACACGTATCTAGATGGCTTAAAAACTAGCTCTGATCTCTACACTGCAGTGTTATCACAATCACTTTAGCATTAAATCCCTCGAAGTTTTGATACAGTCACCTGAGCCCTCATTGTTCCAATTCACTTTCATTCTGCAAGGTCTTCATAGCTAAACCCCAGAGGGTCATGCTGGAGAAGAATGGTCCTTCATTATTCTTGTACGTAGCAGATGATGTTCGACTGCCTAGTGGGTCATTGCAGTGACTGTCCAAGCTAACCAGAGAGGAACGAATCATGGGAATATTGTCAGACTGTAAGGGTTCTTCTGCAGAAGATACATCTGCATCTGCGTAGGCATATGGTGGTGGTGGTGGTGGAGAAGTTTGCTGTGTCGGAGCTTTTGGGAGTTTAGCAGAATCCATGTTCAGTTTCTGTTGGTTTGCTGAGTCCTGGTGTTGAATCATTGATCGCAACTTAGAGTAAGAATCTGCAGAACTATCAAATTCAGTTGAATTTGCAGTTGGACGAATGGGAAATTTAACAGACACTGGTAACAACGTAACGGACATTTCTTGGCCAAAAGAGTCAGAACTCTGAGACTTATCAAGGTCAGAAGCTTCAATCCCTTGAGTAAATTCATCCAGTGTGTTTGGACCTTCCTCGGGGGCTTTACAATGCATTTTCTTGTGCCGCCGCAGGACAGCAGAGCGAGTGAAGCATTTGTTACAAGTTTCACAGGTATAGGGTTTTTCTCCTGTATGAGTCCTCACGTGTCTACGCAGGTCACCAGAGCCTGCAAAACATTTCCCTACAAGATAGAAGTGACAGATTAAGATTTTGTTCTTAACAGAAGTGCATAAACATGTTTTAATGGGAGAAAATATCAAGTGATACGGTATGGTATGTTCCAATCATGGTACTTTGTTTATCTAGAACAGGTTCAAATAAGTTCCATCTATTTTTATAATTCAAAGACTTGTTTCTTCTTCTTGACAGGATTTTCTAACCTATGTTTCCCAGTGCTTTAGTTTTTGTTTCCAGAGACGGGAACATCCATTAGGCTTTTAAAGCTGTGAGTACTCTCAGTTTGTATCAATCTTCAGGGAGGAAAAACATTTTAAAATAATCAATTTTATTTGTCTGTCTGGAAAAACAGCATGCTGATAAGCTTCTAAATATATTCTTCCAGTGAGAACTGCATTATAGAAAGTAGTGGTTTGTTCATTACCAAAAAATATTCTTAAAGTGCTGACAAAGTTAGCTTTTTTGGTTAATTTTGAGCCAACATAATGCAGTCTATTTTTTTTATATTCTAGACAGATGTGTCCAAACTGTAATTTTTTTACTGCTGTAAATATTTGAATACAATAAAATATTCAATTGTTTGCCTATTTTCAGAACCACAGTCTCAAATAAATGCAGTTACCCTACTGGAAAGAAGAAAGTGTATGAGGCTGAACCAAGGCAAAGTGCAGAAGAACAAGCAGAAAAAGAGAGCATTAATTTCCAGAATTGCCACATGATTCAGATACCTCACATTTTTTAGGAAAGACGAAATAAGCTGGTAGCTGCATGTGATTTTATCTCATTTTACCTACATTACAGATTATTTTATTTTGTGTGGACAGATACTAATGAAAATCTGTGTTATCTGAAAGCCCAGTAAAACTGCAGTCTCAATTTTCGGCATCATACTTTTTGTTCTACTGAACAGATTTGTCTTCAAAAAAGCCATTAAGAGGTAACATTACAGATTTACTTGAAAAATACATGTGGATTTTTTGTGTAGTGCAAATGATTTCTTAATGCTTGATCGATTGGACAATTTTTGCCTTCTCTGAACAAAATGATCTGGCTAAAATGAAAAATAATCAAAAGACCACTACAAGATGAAAATAACCCTGTTTTAATGACAACAACTCAACTGTTTGTTTAGTTTTTTTGTATCCTGCATGTCTATATTTCCTTCCTCTGATGCAAAATCTCCTGATAAAACTAGCTTTTCTTGTGCCTCAAGACATTACAAATAAAATATGGACAGTTGGACACTTTCATATGGAGCTACCCTCATCCAAAGCTGATTCCTCAGAACATCAAAACAGAAGAGCAGAAAAGGATGTAGTATGAAGGATGCCAAGTAACACAGGAGCTAAGGAGGGACAATGCAATTTCTGAGAACTATGTTATATAAGGATGAATCATTGATCAAAGAGCCATTTTCAGACCACCTGTAAGTATGACCTATCTAGATTTTGAAAGCGGATGTTCTCTGGTATGAAGCATTCATCAAGTTTTGATTTTATTACAGAGGTTGAAGCAAAGTAGAAAAAGATTGTTATTATCAAACTCTATGGTTGACTGCAGTTAAATCTAAACAGTCTTCAATTGGAAAAAATAAACAAGAAGAACAAAAAAAAAAAGAAAAAGATTCTATCCATGGCCAAGTGATACCAAACAACCTGTATTTTCATCAGAAAGGACTACACTGAAAAAAAATAATAATTTTTGAAGCAGCTGCTATCAGTACTTTGCTAGCAAACACATTTCATGCTGATTCCTCTTATTTCCTTTCTCTATTCTTCAACTGAAATTCACTTCTGAATTTCTTTTCAGGAACTCAAAGAATTTATTACAACAAGTGAAAGATTATGAAGTATTCAAGAATTTTGACCTATCATTCAAAAAGCAAAGACACAACCAAGCTATGCACAGTGAATCTTACCACATGCTGAACAGCTGTATGGTCTCTCTCCGGTGTGCCTAATTCTGTGCTTTACTAATTTTCGTTGCATATTGAATGACTTCCCGCATTCATCACAGGTGAATACTTTATCAGCTGTATGAGTCTTTTTGTGCTCCTTTAAATTACTAAAGTTACTGAATCCTAGAAAAATATGACAGACACTGAGATTAAAATGACTCCTCACATTTCAATCAAGAAACCTCGGAGGCAGAAACTTTGGTTCTTACATACCTCTGCCACAGATATCACACAGGTGAGGCTTTTCTCCAGAATGAATAATAATATGACGCTGAACATCACCAGAAGCAGCAAATCTGTAACAGAAACCCAGTTACTGTCTCTATAAGCCCCTTATTCTCCTAATGGGTATCATGTGGAAATCAACTATAACGAATGTGTGTTGCTACTAGCCTATTCTGCATTTAACTTACTTTAGTGCTACTCCTAAATTAGTGTATTTTCTGTCACCTGTGAGCTGAAGGCAGAAATATTTAATGCTGTGCTTAAATTCATCAAGTTTCCCATACTTCATAATTTCCATAAAATTTAACAAAAATTACATGACTAAATAATGAAAAGGACCCTGCAAGGTAAAGGTACCAAACTGCATGATTTATTGGGACTCGCACTGTTCAAAATAGGCACAATAGTATATTCTTGAGTAAACATACCAATATACAAAAACAAAAAAAAGGGAAGGCTATATATGCAATGAGATGTTTATCTCATTATTGAGACTTGCAACAAAACACTTGCAGACATTTATGTCTTTTAATCCCCATCAGTACACATTTGTCTTTTAAACAAAATGAAGCAGCACACTGCCTTAGCTCTTGGCCCTTATTTTATCAGGAAGATTAAAGAAAACATGAATAAGTGTTGTCATGTTAACTTTACCAAGACAAACAGTTCTACTCACCTTTTCCCACAGATTTCACAGATGTATGGCTTTTCACCAGAATGTCGCCGTAAATGTGTTTGGAGATTACCTGCCTGAAGGGACAGTAATTTAGACATTTAAGTTCAACTAGCCTGATGATGTATACAGATAAAAAGACAATGATGGGAACTATAAAACTGGCTTTTTATTCCTAATTCTAAGGCAGTGGAGACTACAAGTCATTTAGGAACTCAAGCATCCTTATCTAGTAAAGACAGACTACCATGTACTTCAAGATCAAATTGCTTATGTATGCAATTATATACTGACAAGAACAGTAAAAAAAAAGACTGGAATCAAATGCTATGGAAAAAAGAAAGACCTAGAGTTGAAAACAGATCCAATTTTAAATGAAAATTACACTATCTATATAGCAATGATGAAGAAAACTTACTACTAATACCGTTCATGTCACAGTTTCCCTGTCCTACAAATAAAATATTGTTATATCAGGATGTCTGATTTCACCTACCAGGAGGTTAAAAACAAAAGAATAGGGTAAGTATCTTCCAAAACATATAATACTCAGAGCCAAGTGCTCCAAACCTATAAATATTTACTCGTATCAAAAGAAAACAGAACAGCAAGTACAGAAATGAACAAATGGGATTACTGGTAACTAATTTGTATTACATCTCTTTCCTGTCCCAATGCTGTAAAAATCATGCTAATCTAGCAGGCAAACCGCATAATGACTAGACAAAACCATCTTTTTTATCTTATTTTTTAAAGCCACTGGTGCTTCTGAATGGCTAATCCACTGAGAGCCCAGTTCTCAAAGCACAAGATACAGCTTGCCTGGAGAGAAGAGCCACAGCTATTCCAAAAATTGTGCATACTTCCACAGTCAGTTTTTAACCCTTCCGTTCTCTCTGACAGATAACTACCTGGTTTTATCTAAGTACACTAAAGGAACATTAAGTCCTTCCAATCAGGAAAGAAAATTGGGGATGCAAAGATTATCATGTCCTCCTTAGTCACAGTGAGACAACAAAAACAAGACCCTTTACTAATTTCTTCCTACTTCTTTAGATAATAAATTTACCTGTGACCATCAATCACTGTAATCAGAGTTTATAACATACCAGCCCTGAAGTACTGCAGACATACAAATACAGAGGACAATATTAAATGGGATCACTGTCTGAATTTTGAAGTGATTAATCTGAAATAATTCCCATACAGGCATTTTTATCTAGAGTAACAAAGCTTTACAAAGAGTAGCAAGTAGATCCACTTCTTTATTACAAACCTATGTCAATTCCACCTAATGAGGGCAAATGCTTGTTACTAACTGTGCTCAGACAAAAGAAGGCAAAACAATCAGTAACTTATATTCTTCCTAAGCTTTTAGGGCAGCACAGAACCGTGGTTAAGGCATAATGTGCTATCCTAATGGAAAAGCATATGAGGATTTTTGCCAGCATTGCAGCAAAAGAAAAAAAAATGTTCAGAAGAATCCTCTTACTGATACTGGTTGCGTACCTCCCCTCACAAATTTGGAAACTAGAGAGATGTGCTAGACTTGGTCCATTTGTACCTGGTGTGCTTTTAAAGTCAAGGAACTAGTGCATATGGTGCCCCAAAAAGGGGATAGTCAGAAGGTAAAACATGATATCCTGGATCACCAGCCTGAGAAGGCCCACACAGCAACAGGCTGTGTACTGGTTGTAAGGGAAGATGCCGGCTTAAAGTACAAAAGGAACCTTTTTCTTCCCAAATCAAAGAGATTTATGGTTATTTGTTCCAGACTACAAGTTCCCATGTCAATTTTCCCTGCTTTCTTCATCTTCTGTTTGACATTCCAAAAACACAGAACATCAGTTACATTCATCAGAGGCAGACACACTCTCAGACACAGCAACTGCGCTGTCTCAAAGGCACAAAACACGAAGGCTCAAATTAGAAAAGCGTTACTATTTCTGTGCCTGCAGCCTGAGGAGATCAAGAACGAGATCGGAGATGGGTTTTTAAAGCACAAAGTAGATAGCAATTATCTTTGCATCTTACTTTCTGAGAGGTGGTGCTTCACTTATTTGCACATTTCAAGAGAAGTATGCACGTTCCCTTTGGTGACCAGTGAAAGAACTGCAGCACACAGAAGCTGAACGTGATGGCTCACGCTTGGTATTGTCCATCAGCATGTGTCTACCTATACCTTCAGGCAAGTCAGGTCATGGGGAGGGAAGAGGAGGGGAGCTGTTGAAGTGTTTAATTAAAAAGGCGGAAACTTCCAGTTTTGCTGGAGTTTTCATTTGCTTTTATTAAAGAGGAGCATTATATGTTGCATGAGTTGTCTGTCATTCCTCTCATCCACTCTGAACGTGTGAAGCCTTTTTATTCCCTCTTCCCCCACAGCAATGATACAGAACACCACTCCATTTGCCAATAGTACTGTTAATGGAATTTGGAAATACCCACTTTTTCTTTAGTAACTAGAAGTTCAGCCATACAACAGTGAAAATGCACCTTCGTCACCTAAGAATCAAATCCAGTTTTGCTAAAATGGCTTGATAAGCACAATGAAACAGTACTGCTCACTGGATGCTCACTAAATATTGCTATTTAGTAACAGTGGAGGATGCAACTGCATCAATTTATGGGTCAAAGAAATCCCACTGGGGGACTACAAAACGGGAGCAAGAGAAGCACAAGCCCTGGTGGGTGGGTAGACAGAGACCACAGAACTCCAATCCTTAAAGCATTAGAAAGACCAAAGTTATACAATGATAACTGTTATTTAATCCTAGCATAAAGTTATGCACCTGTGTATTGTCTTCTCGACTTCAGTGCACATATTCCAACCAAGAAAAGAAACAGATATTTTGGAAATGTGAGATGAGGCACCAAATTTGTAGAAATGCAAATGAATTGTTGCCCCCAGAAGAGTAAGCAAGCACTGGAGGGCAAATTGAGGCAGCTAAAGCTTAGGCCCCATACGTAGGTGTGGAATTTCACAAGCATGGCTTTTTTTTTAAATCACAGCTGAGTTTTGTCACTTCAGATTGTGCCGTTCTTCGTAGAAGGAAACCAAATCCAAAAAATCTGCTTAATAATTTATGCCATTTAGGAAGATGAAACAGTACTGTGAATACAACATTATATAAAATTCTAATCTGTATTTTTTTCAGACACTGTAAAAATGCTATTCACAACATAACCTGAACCATAAGGCAAAAGCACAGTCTGAGAGTGAACGTTCTCTGCATTTCAAATATAGTGGTGGCTCTGTATAGTATAGTTAAACATTCCTTTGAAGATAAAACATATCTACTGAGAGCAGATAGAATCAAAGGTACAAAGCGTATCAAAGAAATCTCAAACGTTTAACATTATTTTCAAATAAGGCATTTTAATATTTTATCCCTGAAGTCAAGTCTGTCTTTGAACAAAAAATATCTATAGACTTAAAACCAAGTTTATTCTTAGAACTAATACGTAGATGCATTTCATTTTCAAGTGTAAGTATATCGTAATATAAAATATTCCCACCTGTGAGAAGTGTTTCCCACAAATGTTACATTCAAAAGGTTTCTCACCTAAAAGAAGAAACAGAATAGAACTTCTAATAGTTGCAATAAAATACAAATGTTTTAATTTGGTACACTTCCTTTTAAAACATGGAATGTAAGAGTGAAAATATCCCCAAAGGTACACTTACCCATATATTTAAGGGGAAAATCAAGAGGGAAGTACAGTATTTACCATTAAACTTGTAAGGCAGACTTGCTCAGAAACAGGATTTATCTTTCAAAACCAGTAGGTAGAAGAATGTTCTGTAATTTTTTTTAAAAGTTGGGGTTTTTTTTTGAAATGAAAGGGGTACCTCCAGGAAGAGCAGAACAGATGACAAGGTCCTACAACAACTACTATGGGAAGTGCACAAGTTTCTTCACTTGTACACACAAAGGCCCACTCTTAAAAAGAATAATGAATGCAGAGAAGCTAATTTTGCAGAATTCTTTTTTTCCTGTTCAACGTGTACCATCTATCTCCAATCAGCACATAGCTATTCACATCCAGGAAATATCTTCAAATTCTCCTTCTATATAAGAGTATCTGATAAGTAACATAGTAATTTTCTCCAAAATTCTGAATTTATACATATAAAACTGCTATTCTTGAATCTCCAAAAACATATGAGCAGCTTTAGTAAAAAAAAACAGTGCAGCCCACTTTAGCTTTTCAAAAATAACTTGACTCTCAATCTGGAAAATGTGAATGCACAATATTTCAATTTTCTACCTGTAAATTTGAGACAAATATATTTTTCTAATCACTTTTTATCTCTACAGTATTTCATTTTTTTTTTCTCTGCTTAGTTCTTGGTTTCCTAGCTTTTACACTGTTGATAAAATCTCTGTGCATCTTCTGGAATTTTTAAAACAATGAGAATACTCAAATACCACTGAATTAAATGATAGTCAAACTTCTAATGATAATTTTATGAGTCTAACTGCATACTAAAAGGACATATATAATCCACAGGTACAGCGAAGAAAAATTAGTGCAAATCCTTGTGATTCTGAATTAAGATACTCCCAGAAGGAAAAAGAGATCTTACACTGTGTTTCATCTTGATGCTGATTCAAAATCTGTCCAATGATTCTTATTTACTTTTTTAATTATCATTTTCCTGATTTTACAGAACGCCTCATGTCTATTTGTAGCCTTCTTTTCCAGCAAGTATTCTCTAGATCAGTAGTCTTCCTTCATCCTTGGAAGTGTTACAAGCAACATCTACAGTATCCAGCTGTTGAGGTTCCATTTCCCTTCCCTGCTGCCAAATACAGGTCACCTTTTTTCAACATATTTCAGGATCAAGGATTAAATGCAGCTCTCTTGGATCTTAAAGCAGAGAGTAAACATTGAGAGTTTTGAGGCTTCACAGAGAGCAATCTCGCAATTAGTCTGACAACTTGAGGGTGTATCTACTTTTTCTGCTTAATGAAGAATGGAAATCTTAAAGCAGCTTCAATAAAGCTTTTATTCAGTTAAAAATAACTCAAGTATAAAGAGCACTGAGGCTTGATTTCATTATGGCTCTAAATTTGCAAAACACTAGAAATTTTGGTACTGACAACACAAATATAAATGAAACCAACAGGGAGACAGACCTGTGGCAACTGGGAAGGCTTCTGACAACCGTAAAAGCATCGAGATAATTTGAAATGAAGGATAAAAACTCTAGTAGCAATTTCTTCAGAAACTACCTACATCAAAATGTTATTGTTAACACAAAGACTATTATCTTACAAGTATCTCAAGGGTGGGTTGAAGGAGGAGGGAG